>QUSF01000067.1:1722090-1736156 GCA_003676055.1 Chloebia gouldiae | reverse complement strand
TGGGGCGCGGGGGCGGGGCGGGCGCGCGGCGGCCCCGCGCCCCGGCGCGCGGCTCTAAAGCGCGGCGCGGGCGGCGCGGCGCACACGCGATGGCCGCCGCCGCGCAGTACCTGCCGCGCTCCGCCGCGCTCATGCACCCCGACGGCGACCGGCTGCACCAGGGCACCACGTACCGCGAGGTGCAGAAGATGATGCACCACGAGTACCTGCAGGGACTGGCTCCCGCCGCCGGGCACGCCGTCGGGTTGGCGCACCACCAGTGGCTGCCCAGCGCCGGCACGGACTGGGGCAGCGGTGGGGGCGGCGGGGGCGCGCACCTTCCGCCCGCCGAGCACGCCAAGGGCGGCCCGCCGGGACCCCGCGAAGAGCTGTCCGCCGCCGCCTTCCATCACCGGCCGCACCTGGTGCACCAGCCGGCGGCGGGCGGCGCGGCGGGCGGCTGGGCGCAGGGCGGCGCGCACCACCTGCCGCCCATGTCCCCGCCGTCGGGGCAGCCGCTGCTCTACGCGCAGCCCTACGCGGGCCTCAACGGGATGCTGGGCCCGCCGGCGCCGGCGCTGCACCACGGGCTGCGCGACCCGCTGGGCGCCGAGGAGGCGGGCGGCCACGAGCTGGCGGCCTCGCCGCCGCCGCTGGGGCCGCCCGAGCCGTCGGACGAGGACGCGCCCAGCTCCGACGACCTGGAGCAGTTCGCCAAGCAGTTCAAGCAGCGGCGGATCAAGCTGGGCTTCACGCAGGCCGATGTGGGGCTGGCGCTGGGCACCCTGTACGGGAACGTCTTCTCGCAGACCACCATCTGCCGGTTCGAGGCGCTGCAGCTGAGCTTCAAGAACATGTGCAAGCTGAAGCCGCTGCTCAACAAGTGGCTGGAGGAGACGGACTCCAGCACGGGCAGCCCCACCAACCTGGACAAGATCGCGGCGCAGGGTCGGAAGCGCAAGAAGCGGACGTCCATCGAGGTGGGCGTCAAGGGCGCCCTGGAGAACCACTTCCTCAAGTGCCCCAAGCCCTCGGCGCACGAGATCACCTCCCTGGCGGACTCCCTGCAGCTGGAGAAAGAGGTGGTGCGGGTCTGGTTCTGCAACCGGCGGCAGAAGGAGAAGCGGATGACGCCGGCCGGGGTCCCGCATCCCCCCATGGAGGACGTTTACGCACAGGCGGACACTTCGCCGCTGCACCACGCGCTGCCCGGCGCCGTGCAGTGACTGCCCGACCCCCGCGGCCCCGACGGCGGCGCGGCGGGCGCGGGCAGCGGGGGACGCGTTTTAATTTATTCTCAGACTGGCCCGGCCGCCCGCTCCGCGCCCCGCGCTCTATTTATTCGCCCGCCGGAGCCGCAGCGGCCGCCGCAGCAGTAGCCAAAGGTTTGCGATCTCTAATTTATTCCCTTCCTCGCGCGGCCGGGAGGCGGCGGCGCCCCCGGCCCGGCCCCTCCCGCTCTGCCCGGCCCGGCCCGCCCGGGGGGGACGCTTCGAAACCATTCCCCGGCCCGTCTCTATTTATTTCTAACCGTGCGCGGAGCTCGCACCCTCCCGTTGGTGGGTTCAGTCCGGTCCATTCCCTGGGGTTTCGGTTTTTGTTTGTATCTCTTATTGCAAAACCAATGTAGACTGCGAGGGTACGTTTCTATTTATGTTATAGTAAATATTTTATTACTTACATAAACCATTTACCCAGGAACCGGTCTCGTGTCGTCTTTGCAGGCTCGGCGCCCGGCCGGGAGCGGTGCGGCCGGGGCAGCCCGGCCGTCGGGGCCGGTGGCGGCGGCGCTGCCGTGGCCGCGGTCCCGTTGTCCCGTCGCCGGTGCCGGCGGCGCCCCGCGGTTCGCAGCCGCGGCGCTCGGCGGGGTTTGCCCGCCGCTAACGCGCTTCGGGCGAGCCGCTGCCCGGCGCGGATGCGCTGCCCTGTTCCCGCACCTTCCGCGGGGTTTGGCCGCTCCCAGCGTGGCTCTCCGCGGGGTTTGGCCGCTCCCAGCGTGGCTCTCCGCGGTGGGAGCACGAAACAGCCCGCACGGAACTTTCCTCCCACGTACCGCGGGGATGATCCACGCTCCCTGGTGTTGCCGAGTAGATTCCTTCTACTCAAACCACGCTCTCGCTTTTTCTGGTGTCACCAGCTTTTCTTTTCGTGGTTTCATGCCCGAGTGTTTTGTGGTTATGACAAGAAAGGCTGAAAATACTGTTTCTGCGTTATCGGTTCTTGGAAGAATGATCCTGCATCTCTACTTTAAACCTTCTCTTGCAGCGCCAAGAAAAGTCGCATGTGAGGATTGTTTGCCTTTGCAGGTCCTTGGATTCCTGCGGTGTTTTGTGTGTTGGGAGAACTTTTGCAATATGTTCCCATACAGAGCTCTTGCACTGATTAAACATTTGATTGAAATCTGATAGTAAAGGACCAAATTCTTTCTTTTTAGTTGGCAGAGAATTTACTGATGTTCTCAGACATCTGGCACTGGATGGTTTCCCCACTTTATTCACTACAAATTATGTGCTGTGAAAACAGAAGCTTTAAAGGGGATTTTCTAGCAAAAGCACTGCATCGTGCATTGCAATTAGTGTAAAATTATTTTTAATATCTATAAAAATTTTTAACATACCAAATGTAACTTACTCTTGAAAATTTATACTTGAAAATTCTTGTCTTCGTTGCAGTTTGATTTTGTTGCATTTTGTGCCTTTGGTGGGGGTGTATATTACTTATCTAAGCAATGCCACATTTGCCATTGATAATGTTAAAATTTAGTGCATTTTCAATGTTTCGTATGATGTAGCTATTTTACATGAGCTAATACAAGACTATCAAGTTATTCAAAATTCTAGTAAACTGATTTTTGAGATGTTAAAATAAAGTCACTTTGAGCAGTTATTTCATCAAATACTCTGTAAAGAAATGGTTCACTTTTGTGATACAAAGGAGCTAGTGAATGCTGTGGGTTAGGGTATTAATAACTTCCCTTGGCATACAGAGCATAATACAAAATCTCACTTAAAGGCTTTAGTGTGCAGTGTGTGTTCTGTCAGCTTTTGCTACAGGCTTAGCTTCCTTTTTTTGTAATGAGATTGGTTTTTATAGAAGAGCAGGGAATGGTAAGGCTGTTGTAGAGATCCTGAATTAAAAAAAGTTTTGCTGTTTTTACTGAATATTTACTAATTCTAAATAGCTCTACAGATTTAGTAGCTTAGATGATACACTCCAGTAAAAAAGTAAAGGAGGAGGATGATTTAAGGGTTTGAGTCAATGTATCATGACAGCATTTAAATTAATTTCCAACTCTGGGAATCTGTCCTTAGCTGTTACTTCGTGTGTTCCCCACACATTTGCCATTGTTTTTACGTGTTTTGTCATGCTGTAATTGCAGCCTTTGCTTAAGAATTTCTGTGTGACAGCCAGGCTTTAAGGAAAGAAGAAACAAAATCAAAACTGAACAAAAAAGGGGATTTTTTTTGTTTGCTTGTTTCTCAAAGAAAACAAACTCGTTTGTGTTGAATGTTTAATTGTGCTGATTTTCTATAGTAGGAGACATTTCAGTAACCTCTTCCTTCTGAACTAACCTGGATGGCAAAGAGGATTTGTATTGATACTCGGAAGGGCAGGGTCAGTTTTCACATTGTGTTCTCCTAAGGGATGAGATGTGCTGTGAGTGCTGGGGAGGATGAGCACCCTTGGGTAGTTCGGTGTGTCACATTCTATAAGGCACTGGCAGCCCTGCTGCATTAGCTCTCTCGTGCTGTTGAGCAGCAAAAATAAAATACTCTTTGTACATCTCCTTTCTGCAGTGCTGCAGTGCTCAGCTGTTCTAAAACTCAGATGCCCCAAAGGTTTGCCTATCTTAGAATAACTTGTTAGTTTTCCTGGTCAGGGATTAAATGGCAATTACTGGAGGAAGACCTTTTTTTCTATTTTTTTTTTGGTGGTTGTTTCTCACTAAGGTGAAAGCATGATACTCATATTACTACATCAGTAGTAAAGCAAGAAAAGCTGGGACTGTGGTGTTGGTACACTAAAGAAAAGCAGAAGTACAAATACTAATTTTACAAAGTAAATAGTAAACATACAAAGTAGGAAGTGTAGACAAGGAACAGAAACACTGCCAGTGCAGTTTAGAGAGGGGTTTAGGTCTGTGCTGATGGGAAATCCTTGCTCTAAGGCAGGAGCACTCTGCTGCTGGGCAGTGCCTGGCCCCAGCAGGTGCCCTTCAGAGCATTCGGGCTCTGGTTGGTCCCGTTGTGCCATCCCTCACCAGGGGCTGGGGTGATCTGCTTGCCTTGCCCCAGGGTTTGCATCTCAGACTGCTGAGGAGAGCCGAGGTGGTGACCAAGGGGTCTTTGGCCAGATGGGGAAGTTGGTACCAGGTGAAGGCAGCCCTGGTGTGGGCTCAGCCCTTCTCAGGCTCACAGAAGGGTGTGAGCTGTGCTGTGCCACCCTAGCCTGGGCAGGGAGCCTCTCTGTGTGCTCCAGGGGCACGGGAGGGCAGCTGTGCCTCCCACATGCTGTCATTTTATGAAGTGGCTATTGGTAATTTTAGGACATTGCTGTTCTCTGTTAGGCAGACAATATTCAGTAGGGCACCACTTTTTCGCTTTCACTTGTAAAAAGGTGGACAGTTACCAATCAGCTTTCATGCATGCTTAGGAGAAGGTTGTAGTATTCCAGAATCCAATTTCTTCCAGCTTTCTTGTCTTGACTATTATTGCTGCCACTTGCAAGAGCAGAGAATGCTTGCTGTATAACAACTGCAGGAGTGACTACAGCACAGCAGCTTGCCTGGCGAGGCACAGTCACTTGTAATTAGTAATGCCCTGCTCAGCTTATGCTTTCCACTGAATCTGGTCTTTTCTGACGGCTGCCCAGCCAGGACTGTGCCCGATCCCAGCACAGTGCTCTGGTGCAACTGGCCACTAATGAGCCAAGGCAGCAGCTGAAACACTGTAATCTCTTTACATGAAAATTCAGAGCATCAACATTAACACCATAGAGTCTTGTTCCCAATTTTGCCCACTCCTGCTTGGTCTCTCCCCTAGAAGGAGAGATTTCAGTACCATCGGGTTAAACAAATCTTGTAAATCTGTGCTAATGTTGTTTGCATATATTTTAATTTTATGCTAACTCTGCCGTTGGTTGGTTGTAGCTGGATCAGCCCCAGGACAGCTCAGAGTTGTCACTTCACAGGTACTGGAAGCAGATTTGGGTCTTGCCCCAGGGCAGAGCTCCACAACTCTGGAATTACTTCTCCTTAGCTGCCTTGTGTTTTTCTTACAGTTGGGTTGTTTGAAATGAGCCCGTCCTGGCTGGTGACTCGGAGCTGGTGCTTGTCCTTGTCCTGAGGATGGGCACTCAGTGGCTGCATCTCCCACGGGGGCTCTGCCTGCTGCCAGTGCCTGCTGTCCTCTTCTCCTCTGGAGCAGATCAGCCCCAGCAGGGGCAGGAGCAAGCTGAGGTGCTGTGGCTTGGTTTTGTTTTAAAATGCTAAATATCTGTAGATGACAGTGCCTGCTCTCTCTAAGTTTAATATTGCTGCTCAGGGGGACCAAGGCCAATGTAGCTTCCTGAAATGGGCAGCTCCAAAGCAGAGGTTTTCTGCAGTACAACGTGGGCTCTGAGCAGCAGCATCCTGTATGTGCCCATATAGGAAACACACGGGGAAGGAGCTCGTTAAAGTCTCTCGTGGGAGCCACCACTGCTCTTTGCCAAGCTGATTTATGGACCTTCAGCCTTGCTCCCACTTGTGATTTACTGCGAGTAGGTGTGCACAGCAGCAGAGATATGGCCAACTGCACTTCCTCAGGTGTTCTCCTCTGTCCTTGAAGGAAGCTCTGCCAGCAGAAGTTCCCCCAGTTCCAGTTTGAGCTAACACAACCCAGTGTCTGTGCTGTGAGAGGGGATTGAGAGATTGTTAAAGCATGTGATGCTGCACACACCATATAATGTGCATGTTAGATCAGACCTTATGAATATTTCATATTCCTTGATATCGCATTGTTTTTGGTGTTGGGCAAACTGAACGTTATTTCTGGTAAGCCTTGCAAAGGTTTTACATTGTTTCCCTGGCTCATACGCTGCTGAGAGCACTTGCTGCAGGGAAGAATGCTTTTCATACCAAACTTTAAAGATGTTTTTTAATTTTCCTTTTCCTCGCCTTTCTTCTGGAGCATTCTGCTTGATCAAGGCGTTTGTGCAGCACCAGCAGCATCCAGGACCTGTTTCCTTGTGGACTTTGGCTTCTCTCAGCTCCACAGGGGCCAGCTGCTCCCATCACTGTGCCAGATTCTCTAGGGCCAAAACTCTCAGCAGGTACCACAGCCACAGAACAGGATTTCCTACAGCTTTTTTCCATAGAACTCTGCAGTCAGGGATCAGTAGAAGGTATGAGAGAGCCAATGGGCAAATGGGCATCTTTACATTTTGCTGTACTTTTTGGGGTTTGTTTGGTTTGGTGGGTTTTTTGGTTTTGTTTGTATTTTTTTAAAAGTAAATTTGCCCTGTGATTTTTATTACCTGGAGCTCACTGTGTATGAGTGCCTCTCAGTCACACTAAAGGCTATGTGACTGAGATTATGCTGGATCATAAATTTGTAGCCAGACAAAACTCTAGGAAATTAATTTACACATTTGCATCTTTTGCAGTGATTTGCAGGATAAAGAGTCAGGCTGTTGTATCAGATGTCTTTATGTTTGGATATGTTTTAAATAAAGAACTAGTTTTAAATTGGACATGTTTTCTTCAGTCATGTTTAAGACTAGCCTGATTACAGACAAACCAACAGAAGGACAGGCAGTGAGGGTGTTGTACACCAGGGTGATTATGAGACCTGCTGCAACACAGGCTTTCCTCTAAAATGCTATTAAAGCTCCTGGGTTTTACTCCCAGATCCTCTGCTCATTTTCTTAAGGACTAGGAGAAATGTTTAGGATTTTTTCCTCTAGTGTTCTTACTTCTTATGAAGTGATGTCATCAACTATAACATTAAATTGCAAGGGTTAATTTACCCGGATTGCTGAGCCACCTCAGCAAAAAGAGCAGCAGCAGTGTGAGATGCAGAGGGATTTCTCAGTCCCTCCGTGGGAAGAGCATCCCTTGTGCAGGCAGAGCTGTGCTGCAGGTACGAACCTCATTGCCCTGCTTCCCTTCCCACTGCTATGGGAATGTTCCTGATCTGCTAAAAGTGCTCCTGAGCCTTCTGCTCAGGGCTGTGGGGAGCAGGACGGGCTGTTTGTGTTGAGAAGTGCAGTGGGAGGGCATCAGTGGAGCTCCAGCCCAGTGTCCCTCTGGTGTCCCCAGCTCCCTGCTGGCTCAGTTATTTTCACACTCGTGGCCTGTGTCATGCATCTGGAGGAGCAGTGACACGCCGTGCTGTTGGACATTGTCCCCTGCCCTCACTCCTGCCAGCTGGGGGTCAGGGTGCAACTCTGAATTTCTCTTCTTCAGGACTGAGGTACAAGTCCCGTGTGCCTCTCTGTCCTCTGCAGGGCTGGAAGTGCCACCAGTGTGACAATGCTCAGTGTTCAGGACAGATCAGGATGTTTGTTCCCATTCCATGCCATGGGTGTCAAAGCATTTGGGAGCAAAGGGATGGAAACTGTCTCAAAACCTCACATCCTGCTCCCCTTGTGCTCCCATCACTGCACCAGATTCTCTAGGGCCAAAACTCTCAGCAGGTACCACAGCCACAGAACAGGATTTCCTACAGCTTTTTTCCAAGCTGGCTATTCTGGCAGCGTGTTTAGGGAAGGTGGATGGCTCACTGAAGCTGCTCAGCTTCAAGGACACAGTGAAGAAGTGCAAAGGACACAGTGAAGAAGTGCACAAAAATCTTCTTGCAAATATCACATATAGGCACGAGAGGTGCTGGATGTTCCATAGAACTCTGCAGTCAGGGATCAGTAGAAGGTATGAGAGAGCAAATGGGCATCTTTACATTTTGCTGTACTTTTTTGGGTTTCATTGGTTTGGAGTGTTTTTTTGTTTGTGTATTTGTTTTGGTTTTTTTGTTTGTTTGGTTGGGTTTTTTTTTTGGTTTTTTTGTGAGATTTTTGTGGTTTTTTTTTTTCTTTTGAGAAAATCTGCCCTGTGATTTTTATTACCAGGAGCTCACTGTGCCTCTCAGTCACACTAAAAGCTCACAGGATGGGCCAAGCACTGAGGCTCAGAGGGTGACTTGGGCACTAAAAGCTGCCTGTCCCAGAGCCTGGTGCTGCTCTCCACCTTCTGCCCAGGGCAGGGCTGGCTCTGCCCCAGGAGGGCTCTCAGCTCCCCAGCCCTGGCAGTGGGAGCAGCCTTGCAGGCTGGCCCAGCCTTGCTGGTGTTGGGGACAGGAGCAGGTCAACGTCGTTAAAAGGGAGAGAATTGAATCAATATCTGGAGTGTTTGATATTCTGCCTAGTGGAACACTTGTTATGTCTTTAATTACTATTTCTAAAAGCACCGTGGAATGGAAAGCAAAAGGCAGAAATAAATAGCAAAGGGTGATCAATTGGGCGTGAAACCCTTGTTATTGATCACCTTTAACCTCTGCTTAAACTAATGACAGAGCTACCATTTAACTGTCCCCAGGCACAAAGCACATCAATTGTACAAGTGCCACATAAATCACGGTGGGCTGCAGCAGGCTGTGAGTGCCCCTGGGGAGCTGCAGGGGAGCACTCCTGCACTGGAGCACCTGCAGCAGGTGAGCTGCTGCCACGTCACAGCTCTTAGAGCAGCACAGGGCTGGAGAAATGACAGCATTTCCCCTCCAGGCCTCTTCCCACATGGAGATAAAAGAAGATTTATGCTGCTGAGGATGCCCTAGATGCCTGCTCCTAACCTCCATGTGCCACAGCTGGGGCAGCACTAGTGAGGCTGGGTGGGTTTGCAGGAAGAAGGACAGAGAGGACTCAAAACAACAATCCTGTGTCAGCAAGTGTTTGGGGAGGCAGTGACATGGGCACAGAAAGAATCACCTTTTCCCACGTGTCTTCAACTGGCTGTGCTGGAATTGCCTACACTGCTTGTTATAGGGGTAAAAAAAAGTAAAAATCAACATGTGCAATGGGCAACAGAGTGAAGTCAGCACAGCCCTGCAAGATAACAACAATAATATTCATTAACATTCAATCTACAAATTATCCCTTGAAACCCCAGCCTGGAGATTTGCCAGTTTTCAATACATGACAATGTTGTCTAATATGTTTCCAGGGCTGTGCTGGATATGTGGCATCACCAAACCATCAGCTGAATGTCCTGCCATGCACAGGGCAGGGGCTGTGCCTGCCTTTTGAAGGGGATATTTATCTTTAAGACAGGATGCCTATTCTGCAAATTCAGTCCCCCAAGGAATTAGGAGGTGATTTTTTTTCTTGATATTTGTGAAAGCAGAGGGCTTTTAGGGCAGCTTTCAAAAAGCTGGTTGTTTCTAGAGCTCTTTAGGAAGCATTTGCACCAAGCTCTGGGAAGGAAAAGGGCAGTGGGGTCTCATGGAGCAATGTGTCTGTTCATCCCTCCTGGAATGCTCTCAGGATCACTCCTGCCTCTGCAGGAACGAGGAGAAGATCCTGTCTCACCTGCTGTGAGATGGGCTGCATGATGCTGAGCACATATTTGGCCCACACCTGGCATGGCTGTGCACATCCCTGGAGGATTTTCTCAGGAGACCCTGGGTTAATAAACATTTTGCCTTTGTGCTGCCACTTGGAGGGTTTCTACTGAAACCTTAAAAATCGTTTGGGTGTCCTCATCCATCAGCCACTGGAAACATTATTGATAATACAATCATTCCTTTTTTGGTCACTCTGTTTCACTTTTTTTTTTTTTTTCCCTGCTGAAATCCTGTAATTTGTCACTGCTGAAACGTTGAGAGATGATTGGAACCTGCCCAGGTGCAGCACGGGAGCCTTGCAAAGGCAGCCCAGGGAGGGGAGGCCTCTTGCATCCCCCTGCACCCACCCTGGCAGGTACAGCTGAGACAGGTCTGACACAGCCCTGGGGGCACAGCAGGGTTGGCATCTCAAGCTCTGCTCTGGCCAGACTGGGGTTCTGGGCTGTGCCAGGGATCCCTGTCCTGGTTTAGGTTCCCTCAACCTCATGGCTGAACTCCACAGCGTTGGGAACACCAGACTTGATCCAGCCCCCCTGAACCCCCAGCTGAAAAATCGGAGTGAAAATTCCAAAGAATCGTTCCAAATAATGGCAGTGGCTCTGTGATCTGTGGTTCCCCAGGTGACAGCTGCTGTGGGAGAAGCATGAGCCAGCAGAGCTCCTGCTGTCCTTTGCCAGGACTTGTGTTGATACAGGCAGTGCTGCTGCTCCTCTGTGAAGGAATAAGCCATGGGTGCCTTTAGCTTCCACTTTCTAGGGGTTTCTAAGGCCTGGGAATCTCAGAGCAGAGGAACATCCCACAGAACCTGCTCTGGGCCCTGCTTCTGCCATGGAGGATTCACCTGGATGCCTGTGGAGGACACCAGAGGCTGCTGGTCTGGCAGAGAGAGCATCTCAGGGCTCAATAAAATCTTCCATGTCAGTCAGAGGGGCAGAGCTCCCCACTGACAGCAGCTGCTCGGAGAGCCTGGCATGGATTTGCATAGATGAAATGATTTCTCCTGCCATTCATTCAGTCTCTCTGTCTGCCAGCTTCCCTGCTCCTCTGAGGAATCTGAAGTCCACACAGGGAGCATTCAGCTGGCCACGAGCTCTTTACTGAGCGTTCCTTTGCACAGATGTCCCCAAGCAATGCCATGAATTGTTGCTCTATAGTCACTAAGCTGTTTGGGAAAACATTTCAGATAACTGTCCTACGCATTGGGGTGACTGAATTGATGGCATTTGAATGGTCAAAAAGATAGTGTGAATTGGAAACAATGCTGTCCCTGTCACAGGCAGCAGGAGAATTCCAGCTGGTATTTTCATTGTTAATGATCAAACCCAGAGCACTGTGTGGCCTTAATACCTTGGAAGGGGCTGGAGAAATGCACAAACCAGCCTGTCACTTCCCCTTCTGGATTTTCCAAATGCCAGGGAAGGAATGCTTTTAAAATTGTCTTTCAGAGCTCCACAAGTGACACTGTAGCTTGGCTGTGAGGAGGGGAAGGGAGGAAAGGCACGACAGTCATAGTCATTGTCAGAGAACTGTGATGGTCACCAAATTTGGGAGCTCCCCCAGCCTTGGGTGGCAAGGTAGCACCTCTGCCCACAAAGGTGGGAGCAAACAGCCAGTGGTGCATCCCATGCAGTGGCAGGCAACACTTCTGGAGGTGCTTGACAGTCAGGAGAGCTTTGCTGCATCTGGGCTTGGCAGAGCACAGCCACCCTGGCCATACATCATCCGCAGGAATGGGCACTTGGGTAACACATTAGAATAATACATCATTAGAGTGCTGTTGCTATGGTGATGTATTAGGGCAATACATCATTAGATACCTTCCACTGATGATGTATTGCTCCAAACATGGCTCCTGCCAGCACCAGCACAGGGACCACAGGGGAAGGCTTGTCTTTTTGCAGAAACTTCACCCTTCCCCTAAGGATAAAAATCTGAGAGCAGTGGCTTCACTGAGGAGACACAGGGCAGGGGCTGGCCTCTCTCTGCTGAGCCTCTTTACTGTCTCTTGCTCCATGCTGAGCCTGGTGCTGTTTTCTGGGGACCCAGCACCTGCATTTCAGTGCCTGCGGGCAGAGGGACAGGAGCTGTGCCAGAGGCTCTGAGGCATTTGTGGGATCACCCTGCAGTGCTGCTGGGGGGCTGGCACTGCTGAGAGCCCCTGTGAGGGGCTGCCCTGGGCTCCTGCTCCTGTGTCCTTCCCGCTGGGGATGTGTCATTCTGAGGAATCTCGTCCTCTCCTGTTCCCCACTCTCAGGGTCTGGGTGTTGGGATGACCCCAAGAGTGTAAAAGTCCTCATTTCCCAGCCTGTGCAGCCAAGGAAGGAGTCTGAATGCACAGGGTCGGCTTCTCAAGGTTGTTTATTTTTCCTTATCTATAACATTCTTTCTCTGACCTGCTGAGCTCTGTCCAGCAGGTTGGCCGTGGCATTCTGTCCCCTGTCTCAGGTGGCATTTATGTTTTATATCAAAAATTATGTGTAGCATGTTTACAATATTGTGCCAATACCTCTCATCTATGTTGGACAGTGTGTCTCTACCTTAAACCAACAGAAAAGTGTCACCATCACACCAAGACATGGAGAGTAAGAAGGAGAAGAAGGCCAGGACACACCCAAATCCCCCTGAATCCTAGTCTAAAAACCGCAAAATTCTACTTTTTCACCTTGTGTTAATCCACATATCACACTACTCAAACCCTTGTGGCTTGTAATTCCTCACACAGAGTTGGCAGCTTTTCCCATGGGCTAAAATCAAAGCCACAGCTGTTTTTGACTTCATGCCAAGGACTCTGAGCCCCCTGGCAGGGTCTGGAGACAGCCAGGCAGCCAAACCTGCTGGTGCCATGTGTGGTGCCCAGGCCTGTGACTGATGGACCCAAAAATGAGCCCATGGCTGCTGCTGCTCACCTTCCCATGAGCTGCTCCCTTGGGATCACTTTTCCCTTGCTCCTCCCCTCAGCCCTGGGGGATTCTGGCTCTAGCCTGGAATGAAACCAAAAAGGTGAGCCCAGGAGAAGCTCCAGCCAGCTGGGTCCTCAGCGTCCCTGGGGTCTTTGCAGGGCTGCACTCTTTTCAGCTCAGTGGGCTAAATAAATTGCTTCGTAGAGCAGATTGGGAAAGGAGGTTTCCTTCACTGCAAAGTATGTAGTGTGCATCAGATATAATTTGATTTTAATTAGTGGACAAGAAAGCAGCACAGTTAATAAAGTATGCACTGCCTTTTGCAGGGATGCCAATCTTGAATTCCTAGAAAATGCAATCAAATCAGAAAGAGCAGTGCAAGGTGAGCCAAGGCTGAGCATGTCTGGGCTGGGGTAAACAGAGTCCCAGGAGAGATCCCTGACCCCTGTGGTATCCCATGGTCAGGATCACAGCAGAAAAGCAGTTTGTGGAGCTCGTGCTGTTATTTGGTGTGGAGATGCCCCAGCAGCCTCAGACAGTTGTGTGCCAGCTGCATCCAGGGACTTCAGCTGGCTCCCCTGCCTGCTCTCAGCTCAGCCATGGGCAAAGGGGCAGCTGCCCATTGCTTCCCTCCCCTGTCTTTTTCCTGCATCTGAAGTGACCTCAGTGCCTGTCCCAGCTCCCTCATGGGGCACAGCTGTGGCAGGGCTGTGTCACTATTGGACAATAAATGAGTACACAGAAGATTTGTAAGTTTAAAAGAGAAAAAGTTTTATTCAAACATCTGGTATTTCTAGAATTCCAAAGGTGACTGTGGATTGGAGGATGGAATTACCACCTCTCCAACCACACTGCTCCAAAGATCGATCAATCAATCAATCAATCAATCAATCAATCAATCATTTCTCTCTACCCACAGAGATATATGTAAACTATTCTATTTATACACAAAATTGTGTAGAAACTAACTCTCATATACGTAAACATTATCAGAAGGCTAAAGAAGTTTTATGAAAACTTTAAAACTTTCAAAAAAAAAACCTATAAAAAGAATTTTAACACTTTTAAAAATCAACAACACGGCTGCTCCTGGATCTTCCCATCTCTAGCACTGCTTGGGCTCCCGAGCAGCCCTGGGTGCAGCTGCTCACACACAGAAGCTGTGTTTGGGCAGCAGGTCTCTTGGGCTCTGTTCCCAGCACTGTGGGCTCGTGGTCAGACCACTTAAGAGCCAGGCTGCCCCCACATCGCCCTGCAGATGAACACTTCCTTCCCCTGAAATCTCTGTGGGAGCAGAGCCTGCCCACTGAGGGCAGAAGGGCAAGAATAAGAGGTTGGTTGTGCAGACTTGAAGTATGAAATAATATCCCCTGGAACTGCCCTGCTGCTGGTTCCCCATCATTGTAAGATGTGAGACACACCAGGAGAGCAAGCCTGTGTCTGCCCTGCTGCCAGTGCTTTTAAGGGTTCAGCACACTGAACACGAGCTCTGCTCCCCAGCACCCCAAGCCAAGGCTGCTTTCAGCTTCTCAATCAGCTGGGCTCAATTAAGTGATAACCTGAGCCTGTGGGCACAGCAGTGATTGCTTAT
>QUSF01000067.1:1706839-1722080 GCA_003676055.1 Chloebia gouldiae | reverse complement strand
GCCTGGGCAGGAGCTGAAGCCCTGCTGAACCTCTCCTGGCACAGGGGACCTGCAGCAGGGGCTGCCCAGCGCTGCTGTCCCTGGCAGGAGCAGCCCCAGAGGCTGAGGCAGGGTTATTTAAAGCACTGTTTTCACTCTGTTCCTGCCAGGAGACTCAGCTAGAGCCCACCCTGCCACGTCTGGAAGGGAGTGTTCTAGGGAGGCTGTGGGCATCTGAGAGAAGCAGAGCTGCTCCAGGGCCATGGGGTGTGCAGGGCACCACAGCTCTGTGAGGCCAGACCTGGCTGTGAGGGATGTCAGACATCAACAAACATCACTGTCAAAAAGGACAGGAAAAGGTTATTTCTCAGAAAACAGGCTGGAAAGCAGGATGGCAGCGGCAGTGGCGTGTGCTGGGCTGCCAGGGCTGCATCCTGTGGTGGCTCAGAGGGGTCAGAGGCGCTGCTGCAGTGCCAGGGCTCAGCCCCACACTGTGCCCGTGGCCAGCCTGGTGCCACCAGGCTGACAGCAGCCCGGAATTCTCTCCCTTTCCCTGGTGCAGTGATGGTGTCCTCAGAGCAGGGCAGGCTGAGATTTCGGGCCAAGCACAGATGACCCGTGGTGCTCCCTGGGCTGCGGGAGCTGCTGTCTGTGCAGAGACAGGGGGCTCTTCATCTGCTGGGGCTGCAGGGAGCTGTGTGTGGGCACGTGAGTGTGCTTCTCCGTGACGTGCTGGGCATTTGAGAACAATGTTTTCCAAAAAAAAAAACAAAAAACAGACAAGGTTATTAATTTTCAAGATAACACCAATGAGAACACTGAGTTGCTGTTGAATCGCTGATCATTTTCTGGTGACTGCAGTACAGACATTTGAGTGCCATGTTCACCTGTGGCCTCGTGGACCTGCTCTGCCTGCACAGGTGATGCACAGGTGGAGCTGGAGCTGTGTGGGGCTGGGGGGCTGAGCCGGATGGCTGGTGGGGCAGGAAGCCCCAGAGGCTCAGACCTGGGCTCGGGAGCAGTGCCAGGGACAGGCTGGGGACAGTCTGGTGCTACTCCCGATGCCAGGGCTGTTCCCAGAGGAGCACTAGGGCCTCAGGGATGCCCTCAGCACATCCCTGGCACCGCTGGGAAGTTTTGCATCCTTCAAACCTGTCCTGACGCCGCAGTTCAAGGTACAGCCCAGTGCTGTACCCTCCCTCTCCCATCGCCTCCCTCTGATTAGAGCCCTCAGAACAAACCTGCTAATGCCTTTCCCAAGCTCTCGCCCCCACACTTTTGCCATATAAATCACTATAATTAAAGTGTTTGGAAAATGCTTCGGGAGCCCAGACAAGCATCCCCACATGCTACACACCCAGCTTGGCAAGCCTGACTTCCTGCTGCACCCACCCTGCTGCCCGGGGCGCTGCATCCCTTCCCTCCCCGAGCTGCAGGACACAGGAGGGGACCGTTCCCAGGCTGCAAACCTGCCCCGGGCTCAGCACCTGCCTGAGCTCCAACACAGAGAGGCCACAGAGATGGGGCAGCACCCCTGCTAGCCCCTGGCACCGCCAGCAAAGGCTGGGCGAGGCTGTCCGTGAGGGGGGATGAGGGTGCTGGGGGAATGCTGCTGCTCACGCCTCTCTGTCACCTGCTGGGAGAACCTGTGCTCTCTGCTGACTGCAGGAACCTGGGGAGGAGCCCCTTTGGGAGGGCATGGAGGGCATGGCACACTGCCCCTGGCCCTTCTCAGCTCAGGGAATGAGCCCACAGCTCTGTCCAGGCGCGGAGGAGGCAGCAGGGGTGAGCCCTGGTGGGGCCCAGGCAGGAGGGCAGGGCTGCTCTGGGGACTGGCAGAGCCTGCTGGGATGGCCTGGGCACCAGGATGAGGTCCCAGCTTCCCCCTCAGCACAGCTCTGCAGGGCAGGAGCAGGAGCAGGTCCCATCCTGCCCTAAACCAAGGCATGAGGAACACAAGAGGTTTTGGCCAGTCTTTTTAACTTGGAGCAGAACAGTCCTTCAGGAGCTGGTGTGAGCCACCACCTGGGAAGAAAAAAAAAAAAGCCATTTTTCAAGCCATGGGCAGCAACATCCACAAAACATTAATTTTTAACACTGAGCCCCTGGAGTGCAGATCAAAGCAAGTACATGAGGAGGCAAAGGGAAGGAGCAGAGCAGCAGGCGAGGAGACAGAGCTGCTTGAACAGGAGTGGCACAGACATGCAGCAGCTCTCAGGAGCCCTCTGGATGTGGCCAAGCAGGCACAGTGGCTGAGCAGAGCAGCTCCTGGCAGGGGGAGTCTCTCAGGACACCACAGTGTGTGTGTGGCTCCTCATCTCACCATCCCTGGACTCCCTGGTGGCCTGGCCCCCTCCTGGCCTTCCCCCAGTGACCACTTTTGATGTGTCCCCTCATCCCCACTCCTGAGCTCCCAGGCTCTCAGCCTGAACCCCTCCAGTGGGTCCCTGCCCGTTTGTCCTCTCCTCTCCCACTGTGCTCAGCTGGCACCAGCTGTGCCCTGTGCCAGGAACATTTGAGTCACCTGGACTTTCCTGTTCTATTCCCAAGAGCCCTGCTGCTCCCTGGTGCCAGCACTGCCATAGCAGCCCAGGTGCCAGCCTGCAGCAAGGCCACCTGCCCAGCCAGCCCGCTGGCCACTGCACTGTCTGGGGGTGGGGAATGAACCCCCAGTTCCCCCGGGGTCACCCCCAGAGCTGGGTCCCCGTGCTGGCTGGAGGAGCTGCTGGCTGTGCTGCACCTTCTGCTGCCCCAGGGCAGCCGTGCAGGGGCATTCCTGCATCCCCTGCACCTTGCTGCTCTCCCTCTGCTCTCCCAGTCACCAGCGAGGCCGAGATGCACGAGCAGGGATCTGCAGCTGTGCTTTGGTGGCCACCGTGGGGATTTCACAGCCTGCCAGAGCCTGTGACCACAGGAGCTCTGTTGTTTGCTGCCACTTTTCCTCAGCTGGGAGGTTTGGCAGCTCCGTGCAGACAGAGCTCAGTCCTGCTCCCAGCTCCTGCTCAGCGTGTATTTTTACCTTTTAATGAAAGCGACCGAACTGCCTGAAGTTCTTCTCTGGGGCTTGGATTGCCAAGAAATGATTGACGCATTTAATGGAGGCAGTGGGTGCAGAGGAATTTGGCAGGAGCCCAGGCTCATGATACACAAAGGATAGCTTGGGCTTTCTGAGCCTCTGCTCTCCCAGAACACACTGTCCTGAGTGGGGTACTGCACTCGGGCTGAGCAGCCCAGGAGCCCTGGGAATAGGGCAGGGGCTGAGCCATGGGGTTGGGGAGAAGGATTTGGGGCAGGAAGGGCTCTGGAGGGGCTGCAGTGCAGAGCCCTGAGCACAGGCTGGAGAAGCCAAGCCTCTCTTGGTGCTTTTTTGTTTTTTCTACTGCTTTGAGCAGGGTTTGTCCCCACACTGGGGGTGAATGTGTACAGCAGATACTTGCCTGGTTTTGCATACACACGCTCGTGTGTGAACCTGCACGTGAGAGGGTTTTTTTCTTACATTTTCTGGAGAGAAACCCCCCAGCCGTGCATGGACTAGTTTGGGAATGGCCCACACAGCTTGCATTTAGCACACATACCTGTGCATGCGTGCTCCTGAGCACTCCCATGCACACGTGTGAGCTCCCCTGCACCTGCAGTGTTCTCCCTGTGGCACACCTGAGCCTGGCATGTGCCCTGTGACACCCACACGCCAGGCAGGTGCCACTCCAAACCAACCAAGCCATCACCTGGCACCCAGTAATGCTTGCTGCAGCCTCCCCTTCATGCAGGAGCGCTGTGTCAGCCAACTCCAAGGTTTAGACCAGTGCAGTCTGAAGGCTTTTGTCTCTGCAGCCTTCTGGGAGGTATCAGAGAGTGACCCTTGGCCATTCCTTAAGCTCAGGAGCAGGGTTAGGAACAAAGGAACAAAGCTGCCTGTCAGTCCTGACCATGAGCTTTGACCTCAGCTTAGCTTTGTCCTGTTTGAAAGGCACCCTGAAGCCACCACTAAAATTACTAATACCTATCCCCTGGGTGTTTTCAGAGGGGCACCCATCCCAGATGTCTCTGGAGTGATTTCCAGGAGCTAGATAAGGCATTTCTTGTGTTTTCAGTGTATACATTGCTCATCCCCTGGAGCTTCCCTTCTCCTGCAGATATAAAGGGCAATTTGTAGAGCTTACAAAGGCTTATTAAAATATCATTGTGAAAGGGTGACATAAGCACCTGAACAGAAAAGAATAGGAAATATTTGTCTCATTAACCAGAGACTTAGATGTCTTGTTTCCTTTTCCTTGCAACTTCTTCCTATAGGAGGGCAACAGTAATTTATGATCATGTGTGGAGAGAAAAGCCTCAGTCCTTGGAAGATGTGCTGATTTCTGTGAAGCCTCTGCACCTGGCTTGTGCTGTGGGGTGGGCAGGCTGGGAGCAGGCATGCCTGGTGCTCAGAGGCCTGGCACATTCTTTCAAATAATGCCAAAAGAGCAGCATTTTCTGAAAGCAGCACGGCCCCAGCCCCGTTTGTGTGGCCACAGCCAGTGTGGGCTGGAACACAGCACGGGCTATTAGCATGTAATGAACACAACAATTACTCTGTAAGGGGGAGAAAGGGTTAGGGCCAGGCAGAGTTTTAAGAATAAAGGCTTGTTTGGGAGAATTATTCACTCGGTCCCTGCTGTAGGTGGACGGCAGCAGATTAGAAGGAAACATTATCTCTCAGGGCAAGTTCAGAAGGACAAATGAAGCCAAACTGGCACGGGCTGAGAGTCTCAATACATTATTCTCTTTGCTCTACAAATCTGTGAGAACAAAGTGCTCAGTGTAAATGTTCACCAGGGCCTTTTTTACCCCTGTAGGACCACAAAAGTTCAGCATGAGATGAAGGGACACGTGTTGGCTATTAGTCCACTACAAAGAGCATTTCAGTTTAGAATTTAGAGTCTCATAAAAACATTATTGTCTGTATCCCAGGACATTTGCTTGTTAGGGCAACATGGACTGAAAAAAAAATGTGCCCCTCTGCACAGCTGTGTGCCTCACCAGCCTTACCACGGCTAGCCCACCTCAGGGGCTACCTCAGGCATCACCCTGAGGACAGCCCCTGAGCCTCAGCCTCAACACCAGTCCTGTCATCTCTGCAGGCCAAGAAGGATTGTTGCCCTAAAGAACCCCTGGCCTGGTGTGTTTTGCTGCTGCAGGAGGTTGCACCTTGCCATGGGTCCTCTCAGTCAACATTCACTACTGCATGAAGCCTCCACTGACATTTCTGGCTCTGCTCACATGTCTGCAGTTTATATATTCACCAGGTCTGAGGTAAGGAAGGAGTTTATGTCCAAGTGAGAAAGCCAAGGATCATAGAGGTCTTGCCTTCCCCTGCCCCAGAGGTCTCAGTCAAGCTCTTGGGAACACCAAGGCACCTTTCCCCTTCTCTGCCATCAGGAGCCCTCCTTCCTGACAAACCAAAACCCAGCTGGAGCTGCTGGACTTGGTCCTGGCTCTCTGATGCAGTGATGGCAGCACAGAGACAATCAGAACACAGGATCTGACAGTCCCTCCTGGACTTGCAGACTGGAATAAACAAAATTATGGACAAGCATTCACGAGTACATCTGTGACACTTCTGGGTTGTAAGCTGCTTGCTGCCTGCCTGGTTTAGAACGATTTTGACAAAAAGCATCCACATGATTTTGATGTACTTAAGCCCATGGCCAGGCTTTATAAGATGCTTGACAATCTATGGGACAGTTTTTAGAAGCATTTTGTTTTGCATTTGGATTGTCTTCCAGCTACCAGGATGATCAGCTTTGGGCTCAGTCAGTAGAGGGAGGAAGGTTCTGAGGACTTTTGCAGCAGGAGATTCAGCAGGGCCACCCCAGGTCTGTGGCTGCCCCAGGACACTGCCAGGAGCTGTGGGCAGGCAGTGAGCAAGGCTCAGAGCAATCCTCATCTCCCCCAGATCTGTTTGTCCTGCCAGCCTCAAAGGCAGCCAGCACACAGCATCCACTGCTTCCTCCAGCTGCACAAGGAGCATGTGCTTTTAAAAGGCTAAAAAAAAAAAAGGTGGAATATATTATCTATTCACAAAGTCATTGTAAATATTAAAGAGCCCATGAGGGGAAATGTTTCTGATGATGTCTTTTCAGGAGTGTGGGAGAAAAATCCATGCAAAGGCACTACTGAGGGGTATGGCCAAAAGGCAAGAGAAGCTTTGAACTTGTTCAAAGCCACAGGGTCGGCAGTGTTTCTGGGACTGCAGCGGGAAGCTGCTCCCCATCTCTCCTCAGAGCCAGCTAAAAGGTCACTTCAGCAAATCCACAATTTAAATAAAAGATAGTGAGTCCCAGAGAGAGCTATTTGAAAATAAAAGGCACCAGAAGTGAGACAGATGCATCTGTGTGAGTGGCAGAGGTCGTGGAGAGCCTGGGCTCAGCAGCAGAGTGTCTGTGCAGCGCAGGGAGAGGACAGGTACCCCAGGTGCTTCTCAGGGGTGCACCTGCAGGCACCTGTCACAGCAGGAATGGAAAGGGAGCCCCCATCCCCCTGTCCCCATCCCCTCTCCAGCCCCCTTGGCTGCACAGAGCAGCCAGGGCCCTGGGGGTCTCTCCTGCCCAGCCCCACCAGTATACCCAGGATAGCCAGGCTGCAGAACCACGTCCAGGAGGAAAGAAGCATCTCTGGAGAGGCCAAGACCTGGGAGAGAGTCTCAGCTTTGGAGGACTCATCTCCCGTGCTCCTGAGGTGTCCCAGGAAAGGACAGAAGATCACTAAAAGCTCTGAGGAGACGCTCTGATTGGAAAGGCAAGCGAAGCAAAGCAGTCCGTGGTGTTATGTAATGCAGCTCTGTTGAAACAGTGCAGGAAAGTTGCCTTGTGCCAATAAATCAGGCGGCCACGGAGGAGCAGATGTGAATCACACCTTGCTTCATATGCCCTGCAGTGTTTTCACTTATTGTTCCAGTTTTAAAGATTAATGGCACTCAGAGATGAGTATTAGCTACGCTTCCATTTCATACTCATTATCAGAAGAGCTTTTTTCAGCATAATTAGCATGGATCAAATTTTCCAAGTGGCTCAGCAGACTGGCTGCTGTTCCTTGGCTGCTTGAGAATGCCTGGGACATCCCACTGCTGCTGCTGGGTGCACTGGACCCCTGACTCCTCTTAGCAGCTTGAAATGTGGAGAGAGAAGGGGCATTGTGAGATGACAGCTGCTGCAGCCCAGAAACGGGGGTTCCCTGACCTGGGCTCCAGGAACCCCCATGTCCTGACACAGCTGGTGGGGGTGAGGGCCTGGCAGCCTCTCTGTCACTAAACAGGAGGGCAGGAGGCTCTGGCTGTGTGGGTCAGCCAGGGGCAGGTGCAGCAGCAGCCCCGGAGCCCCAGTGCTGGGGCTGATCCCTGCTCCAGGTGCTTTGTGTTGTGCCTGCTGCCCAGCACATCAGGGCATGGAGTATTTGACACCTGGAGGAGTAACTCAGGTGGGTACCTGCACCAGGAGCCAGCCTGGCTGTCGGGCAGGCTGGGAGAGCTGGAGGAAACTGGGGAAGGGAAACCTGCTGACATCTTCCAGGGCTTCCTGGGACTGCTCGGTGGGGCTGGGGCAGGCTGTGCCCCGCAGGGCTGTGTGAGAAGGGCGAGCCCCGGGTGCTGTGCCTGCAGGGGAAGGTGTTGGCAGTGTGGGGGGAGAGCAGTGGGGGCTGTGGGTGCTCGTGTGTGCCTGCCAGTGGTGTGGAGAAGGCCAGGGAGCACAGTGCTGAGCTGCCTGCTACACCCAATCAACCCGTGATCGTTTCTATCATGAAGATAAACTGGCCATTGTTGCCAAAAATAAATGTTAGTGTTCCAAATCCACACTTCAATAGCACCAGCTCATTAGAGATGCATATCATTTGGCTCCAGTCCCACACCTTCTAGCTCGTTATAAATATGCAGTTGCTGCTGGCTCTACCCCAATCATCTCTGCAATCAGA
The DNA here is from genome assembly GCA_003676055.1 of Chloebia gouldiae. Taxonomy (NCBI): domain Eukaryota; kingdom Metazoa; phylum Chordata; class Aves; order Passeriformes; family Passeridae; genus Chloebia; species Chloebia gouldiae. Next base: position 1,714,154 of record QUSF01000067.1, on the reverse strand, counting down.
GCTTTTAATTAGGTTAATTAAATTGTATCAAACCTCGCAGGGACGCAGTTCACTGATGCTGATGAGGCAGCCAAAACAGACCTTAACTCTAGCTCTAATGAAGGCCCTGCTGCAGCTAATAACAATGCATAATAAATTAGTGCTTCCCTAGAAAGGTGCATCGGGGCTTGCATTTCAGTAAATGATGATCTGTATGCACTAATTCACTATTGCAGTTTTAGGTCTGCCAAGCCAGGGACATCCTGGGAATAGGTTCTCACTAAATAATGGGCTCCTGCCTGCTTGAAGCAACGCTGCTCACCTGGGCTCTCTCAAGGCACTAACGGCTTCAGGTACACAACTGTGAGACAACAAAGCAAATATTTGCTGCTTTCACCTTGCCCAGCCCTGGGTTCACTCTTGATGCCTGGCATCTCAGAACAGAAGCAGCAGCAGGTATTTATTCATTTGAAACCTTCTGTCATGGGATTTGGAGAGGAAGGTTTTGTTTGGAGGGAAGGGGGCGGCTGTGTCTGAGTGTGGCAGCAAGAAGGGAACAGCACCCTGTGCCCAGGCTCTCCCCAGACATCAGCAACCCCGTGTTGCTCCTAATCAAAGGTCCAAGTGGCCAAGGAGCTGTGGAACAGAGAGGTTTAGGGCAGCCATGCTGAGCTGCAATTAGTCATTCCTGATTTACATTCTGCTCTTTCAACTCCCTGCTGTGAAGCTGCTCAGGCTTGAGTGGAGGAACTTCACCACCCTTTTCTCCTTGGTGCCCTTGGGCAAGACACCTCAGCTGAACCTGGCTGCAGGATGCTGGGGAACAGCAGGACCAGGGCAGCCAGTCCTGCAGCTGGAGACACCTGCACCAGCCCCCAGGGCCACTGGTGGCCCTGGGCCGGCAGCACCGGTGGGTGGGTGAGCAGAGGGATGATGCAGAGGTGCGTGGTGAGCAGATGGTAAGGCACAGGGCAGCACTGTGAGCAGTGGGATGGGTGGGACCAAGCCTCTCTGCTCTCCTTTGTTCAAAGAACGCAGCCTGGGGGTCCTCCAGAGGTGCTGGGGATCCCTCTGGCTGCCACAGCACGTGGCCTCTGATGGACACCCCGCAGGGGCTGTCCTGGGGGGATCCAGAGCCTCCCCAGGCAAGTCAGATTCTGTTGCCATGCCCCAGGGACCCCACTGCGCTCTCCAGTCTGGTTCAGGCTCAGAAAATGGAGCCTACAGGAAAGCACCTGAGAAGCCTAGGGGCTGCTGATGGTTCTCCTGCTAGGAAAATATATTGCTGCAGCAGCCTAGAGATAATCCTGTGAGTGTAGTCTGCTATTAACATTTATAGAAGTCATTATCAATTAAGTTCTTCAGGACTTGAACAAGGAATTACACAAATTGTTATATGGCACAATATCATTGAGTCACCTAAAACGTGAGCTGTGAATCTGGGGAATTTTGATATCTGTATCTTTTAAGCTGCAGGGAATCTCCTTGCTAAAGAACCTGTTGGTTCAGCTTTTGATGCTATAATTATCACAAACAAAAAATAGCTGTGGGCATTTTCTCGTTGTCCTTCCCCACGAGGGCCCAGCTAGAGGAGGGCAGATCCCACTCCTGTCTCACTTTAAATCCTGTGCTGTGGCCCAGTGAGCTGGGTTTTGGAGTCAGTTACAAGGTACTGGCTCTTTCCAGATGCTTGCAGAAACATTTCAATGCTTTAGTTATGAAGATACCAAGGTAAAGGCTTTGGGAGTCAAAGAGCAAGGTCTTTTCCTGGATGCCATTGGGAACTCTGCAGGGCAGCAGGTGTGAGTCAGCCCTGTCTGCTAAAATAGAAGTTCAGAGATCAGCACCTGCCAAATCCTTCACCACTGCAGGCAGAAATAGGTGAAAAATGTTTGTGCACAAGAGCTGGCACCTCCTTTTAGTCTGTTATGGCCACAAGATGATACACCACTCCACAGGCTATGGGATTGGTACCCAGGTTTTGGAGGTCAGGGTCCAGCAAGAAGCCTGCTCAGTGTGACCACCACAGATGCAACACTGCTGTGGTTTCCCTTTGTTAAAGCCTTCATGGCTTCGCAGGGAAAAGTAAATCACAACAGGCACAACTTTTGCTCCCCAGACCCATCCTGAGAGCACCAAACTGCGTGTCCTGGCTGGTACCTCAGCTCCCGGGTGCCGGTGGGCACCACCACCCCCAGGAGAAGCAGTGTGGCCAGTGGCTGCTCAAAGCAAGCCTCGCACTGCCCAGTGCATCCACAGCACCTCGCTGCCAAGTGGGAAGGGATGCCTTTGTTCCAGGGAACGGGCCCCTGTGCCAGTCCAGCATTTGCTCCGCGGTGGGACAGAGGCAGGCGCTGGCCCTGGCCAGGTCGCTGCTTTCCAATTCCCGCTGCGGGACTCCTGGAGGTTCCCCCGGCACAGCTGCTGCTTTCCTCTCCCGTCCAGCAGGATCGCTCTGCGCGCAGGTACAGCTATCCAAGGGCAAGGATGAGCTACGGCTCTATTTAACCCTGTCTGTAAGAGGCTTCCCGTGAGGGACCGCGGGGACGTTCCCGAGGCGCGCGGCGACACCGCGGGAGCGCCGCGAGCCCCGGCGGGCACCGCGCCGCGCGCCGCTGCTGCCCCCTGCGGGCCCGGCCCGGCACTGCGGCTGCTCCGGGACGGGCCCGATTGAGCCGAGCCGGGCCCGACTGAGCCGAGCCGGGCCGAGCCGAGCCGGGCAGACCCGGGCAGAGCCCAACTGAGCTGAGCCGAGCCGAGCCCGACTGAGCCGAGCCGAGACCAACTAAGCCGAGCCGGGCCAAGCCGGGCAGACCCGGGTAGAGCCCGACTGAGCTGAGCCGAGCCGAGCCCGACTGGGCCAAACCGAGACCAACTGAGCCGAGCCAAGCAGAGCTCGACTGAGCCGAGCCCGACGGAGCCAAGCCCGACTGAGCCGAGCCGAGCCCAACTGAGCCAAGCCGAGCAGAGCTTGACAGATCCGAGCCAATCCAGGCCAGACCGAGCCATCCTCACACGCGAGGCTTTGTTCTCCTTTCTCCTGAGCACACCGGACCGACTGGACGCTGTCACACTCAGGACTTTGTTTCCTTCTGCTCGAGCAAACCAAACCGAACCGTTCTCACACACGGGCCTTTGTTTTCCACTCCCGCTCGCCTGGCCCCTACAGAATCCACAGTCTCCAGGTTCTGCAGAACTCCACGAATGCTCCCCTGAAAAATTTTTCCCCCAGTTATCTCTGCGATGGCAGGAACAACGTCTGAAGCTGCATTTAAGCACTAAAAACATCACGTTTCATCACCGAGCTGCTGGAAAAGCTCCAAAGTAGGTAGGGCCTGAGAAGAGCATCTTTTTTTTCTCCCCCCCTTGCAGACCATGTGCTTCTTGCTGGCAGCGACAGGGCGATGGAGAGATAAGAGAAGGAATGTTCACACGAGGCTTCTCTGAACGTGCCTGGGCTGCTCAGGACACTCAGGATGTGTCTGCACATCCCCCACCCCTGGCAACGCAACCGGCCCAAGGAAAACCCAGAGGACAAACTCCTGTCCCACACTCGGCTGCTGCACTGTCTCCCCTTACACAGAACTTTGGCACTGCCTCAGCTTGAACTGAAGCAACTCGGGAGGAAAAGCACACGATGGAATAGTGCAAATAGGAAATGAGAGGGATTGGGGGATGCTGGGGAAACGATTAGAGAGTAATTCACCTTTAACCTGGTTGAAAAGACAGCTGAAAAAGCTGAGCTGCACCCTCAGGTTTAGAAGGTCTTGCTCAGCCCCAGAGCTGACAATGCCCAAGTACCTTCCCTGTCCCTGGGCTGTGCTTAACCCACCTCCCTAATATCCCACTATGACCTCAACTCCTCACTGATTGTTTATGGTGCATCCTACCAGGACACTTAGGCAAATCTCATGGCTTCACACCATCAACATCAACAGAACAAACTCTGATTTATTAATCAATTAATTAGATGAAACACACTGATGGCTGCCACAGGCCCACAGTGATTTGTTTCAGCAAAGTGCTGAGCTGCAGACAAAAGCAGGCTGGCACCAGCCCTTCTCCAAGGGATATGGCTCTTCCTGTCTGAGCAAAGACTGTAACAATTATTCCATGAAATGGTTAACGTTTCCTCTGAAACTTGAATTTGTAAATAGCTGGACTGGTCGTTGTTTCTTTCTTCACCTTTACTTTATGAGTTTTGTCCTGGAAAAAAAAAGAACAAGTACAAATATTTGCTGTCATGCAAGGAGAAAAACCCACAGCCACATAAATCAGAGAATCCCTAGGTCTGACCACAAAAGAAAAGATGGTCACTTTGCACTGTTTAGGTGGGGATTATAATTTTATCTGCTCTTTTCCCCTTCAGGCTGTCAGACACAATCTGCTTTGCTCACAAGCACCAGAGAACAGGAGTCCCATTGAGACAAAGAATTTCTGTGGTCATCTGGATTTTTAAGACCTTCTCATATCTTACAATAATGGTTCCCTGCTTCTGACTCCTAGTGACACTATTCTGAGCTCCTTGTGAGCACCATTTTACAGCTGAGTCTTTATCCTTGCTGAGAAGGAGAGACTTGGACTAGCAGATATCATTTACTGGAATGCTTCATCTCCTTGCTTTTCCCATATTAAAGAGAATTACTTATCTTTAGGAGTTATCTGCAGGTGTCACTATAAAACCAGAATGAAGAAACAAATACAACATATACAGCACACACACAGTACCAGACCTAATGACCTGGACAGAACAGACTTGGAGAACCAGAACCAAATCCCTCACCAGAAGATCCTTCCGTGTCTGGATTTTCTGGGAGATGGCAAACATGGCCTTCTCCCTCTCGATGCGCTGCCTCAGGAGGTCATACTGGTTCTTCCTCTGCTGGGCTAATTTCTGGAAACAAGGAAAAATAAACTGGTTTAAGACAGAGATGAATAAGACATTGTGGTCTAAATCCTCTGAATTTCAATGTCAAATGCAAGAAATGAGGCTATTTGACTTCCTAATGAAAATCCACTTTATCCAGAGGAGGGAAAACAAAAAAAAAGGACAGACCAGAGACCAATTCCTAAAGTGCTCAGAGCCTGCAGAGGCCTCTCAATATGCAACTTGTTGGGTCAAGTTTGCCTAATGAGAGTGGATAGCTTTCCCAGCACAGGAACAGTATTACTGCAGGTGTGATTTAAGTAATTAAATTAAGGAGAACAGATCCCAACATGCTTAAAATATGACTCAGACATTTAGGAGAAAACTAGTCAGTCTACGACTCGTCCAACTGCTTTCCTGACAAGTCAAACTGAGACAGCTGGCAGGAGGAAAGGGACCACAGGGTGTTTATTATCTGACATCTGAGTCAGAAAAAACAGGTTAAAAATTTACCAGTCGGCAATTTTAAGACAACTATTTTTACCTTACACACAACTAACTCGTACTCAGAGGACTTTCCAACAGATCTGAATTACCTAAGCAGAATCTACAGAAGTAAAGCCAACTGTAGCTACTTGTGTGATACTAAAACATCAGAATCAAAGCTGATTGCATAAGCAATTCATGCTGAAGAATCATGGAACAGTTCAAACTGGGAAAGCCAGGAAGTGAGACTATAGCTTAAATGGCTTTAGGAAGGAAAATGAGGAGACAAATCTCAAGCCACTTTGGGCTCAGAACCAAACTGAAAACTACTGTAAGATCAGGAGCACTGCAACAGAGACATCTGTGTTGGAATAAGCTTCTTCCTATTTACCTAATTCAAGGGTGCAAGGGGTTTTGGGGAAATGTGAGAAGAGACTTAACAGTGGATGCTGAAAAAAATTACACCTGAAACTACAGCAGTCTAATGAAAAGATAGTCCCATAGATATATGTTCTTTTACAGAGGAGAAATATCTTAAGTTTTGCAGGGACACTGCCTAATCAGATCCAGACCACTCTTTTCTGGCCTGTATTTCACAACTCATGGTGGTCCACCCACAGTGGACTGGGATGCAGTGAAAGAGTACTCTGTGTTAGTCCAGGAGAAGATGTGATTGCAGGCTCCAGGTGACTGGTGACTCCAGGTCACTTGGTGATTAAGTGACAGCCACTACTGCCTTGTGTCACCAATAAAAGTTTTAAGAAGACAGATTTTGTTCACCTCCACAGTGGTACAATTAATCTTTTTTAGTGCTTGGCATATAGAAGATTTAAACCATGAAGAAGCCTGTAGGACAAACAGCAGCAGTACCTTTAGGTGGACAGGATCAGTGGGTCCCTTCACTGCCTCTCTCTGCAGCGTTGCAATGGTTGGTCGGTTGTACACTCTATCTACCAGCTCAGGAAGGGTGTCCAGGTGAGCAGCAATATCAAACTCCTTAACTATACATAAAAAAAAAATTAGGAATAAACTCATTGAAATAAGGAAATCTTTCAAACACATTGCTACAGTCACCAACACAGCTCCTGCAGAAGTGATGCCTCAGCTAGTAACCTAGAGGGATTTCTAGCGCACCTGAATTTTTATTCCTGAAAGATAAAAGCGTCTTTCTTTTCTGCCAGCGCACGTGAACGGTGACAGAACAAGCTCGGTCTCACCTTCCCGCTCCGTGTCCACGAAGAAGAGATGCCGGCGTGCGCTGCTGCCCGCGGCGTCCAGCAGGTGGAGCTCCGCCTTCAACCGCTCGATTTTCTGCGACAGAAAGTCCAAATTTGGCCAAATTCGGAGTAAAATCAAAGCTCCCCCGGAGACATTTCTGTCTGTTCCTCGGGGTTACAAACAGCTGAACTCCTTTTTCATCTCTGACAACACATCTAGTCTATATTTCTGACATGTCTTCACAACCTTTCCAGAGGGTCACAGTGATTCCTGCTGTTACCCAGGCGAAGCGCACGCATCCACCTGCAAAACTCAGTCCTCTCTTTGGCAAAGGGGCATGATTGCCATGGAACCGCCAGCAAAAGCATGAAGGGAAGTTTAAAGCTGGCTTTGATTTTTTATCTCCAGTGAGAATTCTGTTTTGTGAATCAACAGCAGAGCATGCAACACCTTCAGAAGAGGATGGTGTTTTTGTGGACTGCCAGCCTACCATATTCCAACAACAATTCTCCTCAGCTGGGAGACCTTCTTATACTCTGCCTGACAGGAGAGCGTAGCCAGGGTGGTGTTACTCAGCTCTCTCAAGTTACAAGTGTTTTCCCCTGGTGAGGCTGCACCTTGAGCGCTGTGTCCAGTTCTGGGCCCTTCCATTTAGGAAGGACACTGAGGGTTTGAATGTGTCCAAAGAGCAGCAAGGCTGGTGAAGGGTCTGGAACATAAATCCTATGGAGAATGGCTGATGGAGCTGTTCAGCCTGGAGAAAAG
>QUSF01000067.1:1671512-1696839 GCA_003676055.1 Chloebia gouldiae | reverse complement strand
GGTGGGTCGGGGCGGGCCGGGGAGCGCCGCCCGCCGTGGCCCCGCAGCCCTGGCGGGCCGGGCGGCGGCGGGGTGCTCCGGGGGGCCGGAGGGAAGGCGCCGTGTCCCCGGTGCCGCCCGGGGTCGGGGCATCCCCCGGACCTGCCCGCTGGCGGTGGCGGTACGGGGATGCCGCTTGCCGGAGAGCTCCGCTCCGGCAGCGCGGTGCGCACCGCTTTTCTAAAAGGAGAAAACCTTTGGGCCGTGCCCCTTTGCCAGACGGCCAAGTTGAGAGCTTGAGCAGGGTTTTGTGAAGAGAGTACTGAGACTTTACTCGACCGACAGACCCGCGAGTAAACTGTAACCAAAGGCTCAAATGTAGCGCAGGAAAATTTTCAGCACATCTGGAGTGATTGCTGTTTTTCCAGAGAATCCCAGGGTAGCTATGGGAGAAGACTCTAAGCCTTGCTTTTGTGTGTGTGTGCTAGACAAAGACTCGGAAGTCACAGTTTGGATCTCACATTATAGCTCAGGATCTTTGCAATTTTCTTCTTCCTCAACACAGTTATATTTCAGATTTTGGTCTCTTACAGGTAACTTTTTACTCTTTTCTTTTTCCGTTTCCAGTTCTGTACTTGTGGTTACCTAAACCACTGACAGTTTCATGAGAACTCATGAGGACGTTGGATAAACTTTTCCAGTTAGCCTGGGTGAAGCATGGTGGGAGGAATTTCTCTCCACAGACTTGCAGCGCAAACGGATGGCATGTGCCTGGGTTACGTATCTTCATAGGGCAGGATTTGATACTGAGGTCTCTTTGCTTAAATCCGAACTTGCTATGTTCAGTGTTTCCCAGTTTTAAAAACAAAAAAGGAATCCTTCCAAAGTAGAAAATCTATTCCTAGGAGCAAAGGAAAGGGTGAAGTTCTGGTGGATGCAGCATCCTGGTGGCAGCACAGGCTTCTAGGGAAGAAAATAGGGACATTCCTTTGACATTTCTGACTCCTCTACCAAGCATCAGAAATCTGTGGCTCTCCTAGGCTGCCCAGTGTTAAAGCTGCCTTATTTCCCTGATTTGCTTTGTCAATATGTGGTTTAACTTCATGATAGGCAAAGAGGAAAAAGGAAGTCTTAGTTTTGTGCCATCCTCTTTCCTTTTGCCTAACATGGAGACTGTATTGTTCCCTTGCTCTTCTTGCTGACCACTTCCTCTGAGGCATAGAATTGTCAGCTGTAGTTTTATTCTTACCCAGCTCGGTCTGTAATTTTGCACATTTTATAAAATGGTGGCATAGTGCAGGAGACAAAAATATAGGTGATATGGTTAGCTGTGGGTACTAATTATAGCAGATGCTCTACAGCAAAAGGTATGTTTTGGAATAAGAACTCCATAAACCTGTGCATAGGGAGTGGTGGGACACACTGAAGGCAGGGCAGTGTTTGGAAACAGCCAGAGTTCTCCAGCAGGGAGGCCCTGTGAACTGTTCCATGATCTCAGCTTCTGGAGCATCCCTCTGTCTCTCTGTCTTGGATTTTTTGAGATGCCTCTTAGGGTAAAATCTGTGCTTTTACCCTGCCTGCAGAACGGCATCTGAAGAGCTGAGCGTGAGGAGGGTGCTGAGGGTCACTGTGGTTCCTGGTCTTTGGGAGGACAGGAGGTGGCTGCTGTTCCTGCAGCACTTCTGCCCTCAGCTCAGCTCCTGGTTTGCACTGTGGTTTCTTCTAGAGAAGGTGCTGGAACAGCCTTGCTGTCCCAGAACACAGCTGGCAGTGGGATAACTCGCCTTTCCCAGGCCACCCTATCCTGGGGAGGAAAGGCAGGAGTCTCTTTCCTGGCTGGTGTCATCATGGTGTCCTTGATGACACATGGGGTTTTGTCTGTAGTGTGCCAATCTTGTATGACTGTAGGAAGTATTCACTGGTTGTCAGTTGATTTCTGAGGGATACAAGTTCTTTAGTGGCTTTGGACATAGCAGCTTCAAGACTGAGGTGAACCCTTAACTGATGGAGCCAGAAAAAACTTCCCTGCGGGCAGGTTACCAAAATTCCCAGTGCACCAACTTTGGAAGCACTGTATTCTGTTCCCAGCCAGGACTTGCTTGCTCTATTGCTTGCCTGATGAGGTAAGGTGCTTTCTGCTGTGTTCCTAATTGCAGCTGAGTTTCTGCTGTTACACAGTTGGCTGGTGTTTGAAATGCCAGCAGAAACGTGGAAAAAATTGATTATTCTCAATACCCAAAGTGTTTCCAACACCCTCTCCCTTAAAAAGGACTTTAATGATAATTGCAGCACTGATGCACAAGGTTTCCTTGGTGGTGCACCAGGATCCTTATTTATGTCTGTAGGATTTTTGTTGCCTGGAGCTTATGTGAGGCTGTGCTTGATGAGCCACAGTTGCAGCAGCAACCTCAGGAGAGAGACAGGAGTTAAACCTTGTCGCTGTGCTTCACCTTTTGTGTGATAAAGAAGTTACCCAGAAAACTGGGGTCTGCCTGATCTGAATAAAAGCCAAACCTCTTAACAGGACAAACAGCACCAAAATTCCTTTTAATTGCTGAAGTAAGAAATAATTTCTCCTCTGGTGTTCAGCACCCTGGTTGATATGTGCTGTTCTCCGATTGCCTGTGCCCAGGTGCTCTGGCAGGAAGGTGCTGCCATTGATGTTTGCAGTTTTGCTCAGAGTGCAAGTTGCTCATTCCTTAGGGGACTTTGCATCTGCTGAAATAGGTGCAATTTCTATGGCCAAACTGGAAGAATTCAGAGATAACTTCACAGTGTTTTGCCTTGGTGATGTCATCAAAATCAATTTACTCGGGGATTTTTTCAAAACGAGGGGATAACTGTAGCCCTAAATATGAGTTGTATCTAGGAAAGGGAGAAGACCAGTTGTTAGGGGGCAGAGAAGCTTTATCAGTAGTACTTAATCTTCAAATTACTGCTACCAGGAGCTTTAGGGTCACTTTTAACGTGGGCAGAAGGGCCAAGCTGCACAGGCTGTTTTGGTTTTGTGGCTGCTCTCTGGGAAGCTGTTGCCATGGGCACTGTCCTGCAGACACCAGTGAGGAGAGGGCATTTCCCACCAAGGCTGGGTTGTGTTTACTGGACTCTGTCTGCTCTGAGGTGGGAAAAGGAAAATACTTCATTCTGTGGAGATGTAGTTGCTGAGAAAAGTCCTTGGTCTTTGTTTCTTCTCTTCCTTCCGTTTTGCTCTGGTTTTACCAGGTGTAAAATACAATTGTCAGCAGTTTACACAGAAAGGGAATGTCAGTTTTCCTGTTGAAGAAAATATCAAGGGTCTGATTGTGAAAGGAAAGGGGAAATTGAAGAATGCCCATGGCTTCCACCTTCCTGTATTTCACCCCAGCACAACTGCCTCTACTGAGTGACCACTTTGCCTGTTGATACTTGCTAAATGGAGAAAGATTTTAACAAATTATTTTGCCTGTACTCACAGGGGCTCGCCAAGAGAGTAACATTACTCTGGGAGGAATCAGACAGACATGTTCGTTAGGGCTAAATTAATCATTAAGAATTATTTAGTAATGTCTTAACACAGCATCCAAAGAGCAATGGAACAAAAAGTTTGAAATTTACATTCTTGTTCTTAGTCTAGTCTCACTTTGACTTGATTTGGCCTGTGGTCATCTGATTGTTAATATGAACACATTTTTTATTTGCTTCAGAATATGTTACTGTAGATTGTCCCACACTTGCAAACTGCAGAGTTTTTTTATGTGAAGTATTTTGAACTTCCCAAATACAAAAAGTTATTAAATGAGCAGCATGGATAGATACTCATTCTGGACCCTTCTGTTTGGTGTCATGGCTGGAACAACAGTTTGTTGATGTTTATGGCCAATCTGCCCAGTGCCAGTTCTGCTCAGGAATATAAATTATCTTCCAGCACCAAGCTGGTGTTGATGCCAAGGACATGATCTTGACTGCTTCCTAACTTAGCTTTGAACATCTGAGCTGTGAGGAATGAGGAATGTGCTGCATCTAACCTGGAGCTGTTGGCGGCCGCCGATGTCATGAATCCAGTGAGTGGAGAAGCCAGCGCAGGTGACTGGACAGCTGGAGCTGTTTTCTCTACACAGGAGGGGCAAAGAGAACTCTGAATAGCTCAAGGAAATGCTTGGTGGTGTTTGAACAGTCAGAGATCTGCTTCCCTAGTGCTTCCTCCAGCACATGTTACACTTGACCCTGCCAGCGCTCCACGCCAATAGGAGTCAAGTCTTTGTCCCCAGTGGTAGATTAAACTGCTTGGCCATTGTTGTGAGTCCAAGATTTTTCTCCCTCACCCTGTTTAAATGACTGCTTGGATGTTGAGCCAAAGTAAATATGAGCTAATAAAAACTAGAGATAACACATTCAGACTAGTTGTTACGGACTAACTGTAGCACAAAGAGGCACAAGTTTTGCTGGCAGCTTTTCTGTTTAAGTTTGCTTAAGAACTCAAATACCTGAAAAAGATTTGGTATGGATCAAGTATAACTTCCTTTCTATTGCAGTAGAGGAACTGTATCTGTCTCATGTGTATCTTCAGAATAAGAAAGGTATCTGTTAGGCTGCTGAGGCTCTAGTGCTTGCCTTGCAAGGTATAGTGCAGCAGCCCCAGCTTCAGAATACCCTCGGTATTTCCCCACAGACACTTTCCTTGTTGGCAATAAATGCCTTTTCAACTGACTTTTTCAGTTCCTCAGCACACAGCCTGTGGGGGCCACTGCTGTAAGGTAAAACTGAGATCTGTAGTCTGCTAGGGGTTGGAAGGATAGGAGATATTTACATGGCTCTTGGAAGTGTCTAGCTGACAGTAAAGGGAAGAATGAGATGGGGAGAGTATCCCAGTGGAGTGGCAGGAATGGGATTGCCCCTGTGTTCCTGTGATGCAGTGCTGTTGGACACCTGAGTGGTGCTGTAGTGAGGAGCTGGGAGGTTCTGTAATTGTTTGGGATTAAGGCTGCTTTAAGTGCCTGTATGTTACCAGCACACACACTGTGTGTCTGGAGAGAGCTGACCTGCTGAAGTCCTTCTACAGTGGCTTTCTTTGCTTTTCCCATGCTGAGGCCTTTGGCTCTGGATTCAGTGTGGTCATGCACCCTGTTCTTCAGCCCCTTCTCCAGTGGAATGGTCTGTGATGACCAAAAGTTCGACAGAACTGAGGGCTGAGTGTGATATGGCATTAAAGGATTAATGGCTACTGAGTGATAATTACCATAAATTATGCAGACTAAGGCCAGATCTAGGAACAATTTTACCTCTTTAATTCCAAGCCAGTCGTGGCTCATGCTGACGGCACACCTGGAAATGAGGTAACTGAGTAATCTGCCCACATTGTTCAGATCTGCTGGGGCTTGGGCACAGGCTTAGTACGTGCTTTCCTTGCTCCTGGGCAACCTTTGTTCTCCTGCAGCCAGGAAGTCTCCCTGATGGGATAAGACAGGGTGCTTCTGTTCCTTTCTTGAGAAGGATTCTGTTAATTCACCTGTGGTGTGACTTCCCTGTGAAATTCCCTTTCCAGGTGCAAAGATCTCACTGTTATTGTAGTATGAGATGGAAACACTTCCAGTGCTGCCTGAACATGTTATTTAGGTCAGTTGCAAGGAAGATGGCAACGTGAATCAGAGGAGTTGGAAGAGAAAGAAAGTCATTAGACAGTACCTTGACATCCCCTGCCAGTGCAGGGATTTTCTCTGCTGACGCAGAAGCCCAGCTGGAGCACATTCATTGTCTTGTGCTCTTGCTATGGGGCTGGGGAGCTGGACTGGCAATGGAGCAGTGGGCTGCAAAGACAGACCCTACCTTTGCCACTCTGTATGAGCACCTAGACCCTGGTGGGTGCATGAACTAATCTCTGAAAGAGAGAGAGCAAGGTCTGTTCCTTACTGCTCTGGAAAAAGAGCTTATGTCAGGATCATTATTGGCCTGACTGCATCCATTTTGGGTGAATGAGCCTCCAGAAGGTGGCTTTAGAGAGGCACGTTCATCATGTTGTTGTGACGTTGACCAGAGCAGCTTGGGGGATTTACCATCCCAGTAATGGCCATGTGGTGCCCAGAGCACTACAGAGCTCGAGGGGATTCAGCAGAGCCAAGGGCTGAGTGTGCTGGGCCAGCCTGGGGCTGGAGGGCTGGCAGTGATGGTGGGAAACCCCTGAAAATATCCCACTGGGCAGGGCTCTGCCACAGGCTCCGTTTCCCTTCCCAAAGGAAGCAGTCTGAATTTACCCAATGCTCTGTAGAGACCTGTAGGCTAAAACAAATTATTTTTACACAGTAGGAAACATTGAGAGCAACCTTAACTGATGAAGCAATTTGCCAGCTTTTAGCCTCAAGGTCCCTAGTCCCTCAGGGCTTTCCAGCATAAAGGCTTGGGTCGGTTTCCCAGAAAGATTCTCTTGGATATGTGCTTTTGGCTCATTAATAGCTGTTTTATTTTTCCAAGAGCCAGTTCTCGTTAGCTTCGTTCTCACAGCATTGTTTTCTTTCTAGAAGAAGCTTTTGCTGGCTCTCCTAAACTATTGCATGGGAATTGCTTACTAGCTTACATTTTTTTTTGTTTGTTTTGACCCAAAGCTGTGCTTTGCTCCCCTCTGTAACACTGCCAGCATAATTTCCAGTCTCTTTTAAGCATATGTTTTGCAATAATATCTAAAGTCTTGGCTCCAAGTAACTGCCTTACAGAGAGATTAGTATCTTCTAACGAAGGAATTGAGAAGCAAATAGTGAGAACAAAAGCAATATCTGTAAGACTATCCTGACCTTTCCCAAAGGCCTCAGCCTGGCCCTGAGTGTTCAGCAGATGGCAGAAATCAGGGTGGACTTTGATTTGTAGAGGCCTCTGCCTTGCTGCTGTGTTTGCGGGAAATGTGCTCAGCACATTGTGGCCATCTGGGCTTGACTGTACTATTCTGATAATCCCCAGGGAGCCTTCTCCAGCAAAGCTCATCCTTGATGGAAGTTCTCTCTGGCTGACCTTGTAGAAGGCTAGTATTAGCAGTATGGGTTTTTGACATTTGACAGCAGCATTCCTCATAGGAAGAAAATGGGCTTGGGAAATGCTTTGTCCTGGCCAGGAAGGAAGGTACCACTCACCAGGTATCCACATGGGCACGCTGTTGGAATTACACTAAAAATTGAGGAGGTTGGTGTTAACGTTTTCTAAACTTCAAGAGGAAGTGTTAAAGGAATGCAAAGGCCATCAGAAGACAACTGGAAAATTGCCTTGCTTTAAATGGGAGAACCAGATGGGGGGAGTTGAACCTGGAGCTGAGAGTCTCAAAATTGCAAGGGAGCTCAGTGACTGACCATTCACAGGGAGACAAGAGTCAGATGAGGGGGTCCTGACAGGAGCTGGAATCTTCATCTGGAGCTAAGTGAAGGTCTGCTTTTCAGAAGAACTGAGCTGGCTTTGCCTGAAATCAAAAGAATGATTGGGTGCTCAGCATCCCTAGAACTGAGAGGTCAAAATATAGGCTGCTAAATTCAAGAAATAAGGAAAGAACAAAACGAAACCCTCTCCCAAGCTGTGTTTGGAGGCTGTAAATGCTCTGCCTCAGATATTTAGCTATTCAGTTGTGGGGGGGTTGTATGGCAGCTTGAGTGGCCAGTCCCACGGGCAGTGCTGTCCTTAGGGAGAAGGATGTCTGCCCTGCCCTTTGCACTGTGCATCTGGCAGTGTGTGCCTGATTTTGCTTCTAAATCTCACACTCTCTGCTCATGAGCCACCCACGATGGGCTGTTGGACTTGTGGCACCCATTCTGCTCCCTCCTGCCTGTCCCTGGCCATTCATGGTGACAATCTCAACCCTCTTCCTGACTTTTTGACTCTTCAGCTGTGCAGAGTGTGGAGCTTGCTCCAGGCTGCTTGTGAATCAAACTCCCAGGAGAGTTTGTGTGATGGTGCCACAGAGGCTCCTCTCCACATCTGTCCCGTGGCAGTTTTGCCCAGGCAAAAGGGACTCTCCTGCCTCTGGCTCTGCTGGCCAGCCCTCGTCAGCCACACTCTTGAGAAATCTTAGTGGAGATGTCGACCTGGCAGATGGAGGCCATTACCTCATTCCACAAAAATGCTTTGTTATTGAGAAAATGGAAACTGTCTGAGGTTTGGGAGCTGAATAGAGTCATTGGTGTCTGTTTTAACCGCAGTTTAGTGGTGACTGCTCAAAAGTTCCCCTTTCTGAGCATTCCCTTTTCCTACACCCATAATCTTCAAGCCATTGGAGAGCTGTGATGACTTAACTCTTAGCTGAGCAAAAAATGTTGAATGCTGCTGCACGCTCTGCAGAAACTTCACTAAAACCTCAACATCTTCCAGCAAAACAAAAATGATGAGCCAAGAAATAACCCTTTGCAAGCTGTTGGCCAGAGAAGTGATCCCTATGGATACTAAGCCAAATTCAACCCTTTTTACAGCTTCAGCTGTGTGTCTTGTTTGCTTGACTTTGAAAAGCTCTATGAAGATTATGCAGGAACTTCTTGGAGAGAAAAGACATGCTTGGACAATTAGGTTTGTAATTCTTAAACACGGGTATCTGAACCCCAGTCCTGAAGAGAAATTTTGTTTCATCAATTTTTAAAAGCAGATTTTAGCATTGTGAATTTGAGAGCAAAAGGGAAAGACTAAAAATCAGGATTGAAGTGTTTGAAAGCTAGTTTTTGTATTGCTGTGAATAATGACTGGGCTTAGTCCAGAAGAGCATTAACCTAAACACAGGCCTTGTTTTACTTAACAGATATTTGTGAAACTGGCATCTGATACCTCTTTTTGAGAACCTTCCATTAGCATTAATCACCAGCACCCTAAGAGAACCAAGAACAACAGCTTTTTGGAAATAAAATGAATGCTTTATTTATGTATTTTTAAACTAATTAATCTTGGCAGGCCAAATGAATGTCTTCCAGCTGCTACAGATGGTTTTCACATGACTAAATATTTTGGTGTGTAGAAAAAGCTAAAATAGTGGAACCACAAGATATTAAGTATTTAATTATTACCCTGGAATGTAAATATGACCTTGATATTTTAAATCTGTTTGCCTAAATTTCAAGTGTTCTCTTAGAAATCCATCAAACAATGCAGTTCTGATCTTGTTATCTGTGAAGCAGAGTGACTACTCAGCATCTTCTCCAAATTTATTTAAATATCAGAGTGAGTTTTAGAAGCAGGAATTTGTTTAACTGGAAAAATAATCCCAGCTGCTTGAGGCAGAACCCAGGCTCAAGGTTTGAAATGTAATGGACTAGTTCTGTCCTAGATCGCTGCTTTCAGGTTTAACCATAAAAAACCTTTCTAGGCTCAGCTCTGCCTCTTAAGGTCTTGAGAAGGTTTTTTAATATAAAATACAAATTGTAAAAACAATTAGCAGTTGATTTTTTAGCCTGTATCTTACCCATTTAGAACACATTCTGGCCATGTATTTTCCTGTAGCTGTAGAACAGCCTTATTTCTTGAATGATCCAAGCACACCAGATTTCCTCCATGTGAGTCTATCACAGGTAATTTCTGTTGTGATTCAGGGCTGTGTTTCTGCAGATCATACACAACCTGCATGTACACTCAGGCTTCTTGTGAAAAAATGTCTTTTTGTAGTTCTTCTAATGAATAAAAAGAAAGGCAATCCTATATTAGGCCTATCTGAAAGGCCTAACTTTCAGCACAGTTGAAGACAAAAATTCCTCTCTGAAGTCCACACCTGATGGCACTGTTCCTGGATATTGCTCAGGATGGGAAGACAACAAAAAATCAACGGGTCCTAAGCTGTCCCTGAGTGCAAGGGCTGCATTTGTCACCATCATGAGCCCCAGTACCAGCCTAAACTCCTGATTTCTGCCAGGCTTTTGACCTCATTTAAGGAAAACTGGCTTTTTCCTTTCATAAAAATGAACCAATTTTGATGTGGTGCATAACTTCCTGCTGCTGCCCTATCCCAGTTCTGCCTGCCAGCTCAGCCTGCTCCCTGCTGAACCCCGAGTTTAAATAGCAAGAGCAGCTAGCAGAGGCATGGTGTTGGTTGGGAGATGTGGGTTAGCTGTGCTCTGTAACAGCACAGCACTGTCTGTCTGCTACAGGGTTGGAAGGCACCTTAAAGACCACATCCCTCTCTTCCTTCTCCTCCTTCCTTTTCTCCTGCTTCTCCCCAGTCAGGGTTGTGCAATCTGCAGATGCAGGTCTGTACCCCACGTTGGTGCGTGTCACAGTTTCCACTGACAGGGATATGTGCTGCATCTCAGGAGGAGAAGAAAGATGGAACTTGCATCTTGGTTCCATTTTTAGGTCTACAGGCCATGCCTAGTGCCAGAACTCTCTGAGGTGCAAATCCTAGGAGGGAGATAGCATTACTCCCTGACCTGTGGGTAATACAAGGGTAAATAATGTTTTTGCTGCTGACAGCTGTTAGGGAATTGAGGAAGCCACAATCCAGTGAGAGGTGTGGGATGTCAGCTCTGGAAACTGAGGACTTTTTGCATTAATGATCTTGTACTGGATCATCAAATATATTTGTGTTACTGGCCGTGGAGAATCAGGGAGCTAAACTGCTTCCCAGGTAAATCTTTAGTTTGTGTCCTTAAATTTGGATTATTTATTCTCATCTGCCTCTTTCCTTGGCACATGGACATTTTCAAAAAGAAAAGGCAGCACCTAAATGTAAAGGCATTTCAGTGGCTCCCTGTAACTCAGTGAACAGTTGACATTAAGAAAATTGCTGAGTGCCTAACTCAGAACATTCTGGAATACACAGACTAGTACTGGTACTCACCAAGAGTCATTAAAAGCAAAAAGTGCACAGCGTGTTTTGCATCTATCTCAGCCAAGAAAAGTTTTATTTCTGCTATTTCTCAACCCTAAGCAAACACCATATAACTCACAGAAAGATTAAATCTGGCCCAATGTGCACGTGTAGAAGTGTTGGATGTGTTGCTTTTGGAGAGCCCAGAGCTGAGTGTGGGAAATCATAACTGCACGTCAGCTTGGTGAAGGTGCACGGACTGTGTTGTGCTTCCTGCTGTGTGAAACAGCAGTAACTACAGGATGATTAAATAATGCTTTCAGGTCCTTGATAGCTTTGACTTTTAATTTTAGAAGATGTAGAGAAGAACTTTGAATAAGAATAGAAGAGGGCAATGCAGAGATCTTGAATAATGAGTAGATCAGGCTGTTTAAGCCACACTGACCCTTTCAAGTGACAATCCAGGTTTTGCTGCTCACCTTGTTAGCACCTGACTTGGTAAGTCAGGCTGATAATGATGATGAGTTTATCACTTTATGTTAGGAGTCTTGCTTCTCTCTTTTTTTTTTTTCCTGTCATCGTGATGTTGAGCAATAGAAAGGCTTTGGAAGTGAAATATGCCTACACAAAACTGGAATAATGTCTCTTCTGAAAATTTAGAGTAACTTATTGCAAGTGTCCAATTTCTAGTCACAAGTAATGACATTTAAACCCCTGTAGGAAATACAATCCCTGTGCTGATGTCACCCTTGGTTTATGATGTGAGTGCTTTTGTTGCTGGACAAGCACTTGAGTGTTTGCTAGTGAAGTGATGATTTACTCGTGAGAGTGGTGCTGGTGGCACCTGCTGTAGCTGACTGGGAGGTGAGGGGCTGGAGGAGCACCTTGGCACAGCTGGATCCCTGCTGCTCCACTGCTTCCAGCCATGCAAGGTAACCGAATTGGGCTGAGCTTTTATTTCCAGGGTTTGCCAGTTTGGGACAAATGGCTTGTAAATGCAGCACTTTTGTTCTGATCAGCTCCAGAGCAGAGGGAGGGTTGTTGGCATTGCAGTGAAACCCCTGATCCTCGGGTTGCTTGAGCATGTGAACAGCTTTGGGAACCGTTTCCCAATAGTCAGAGTCCGCGTTGCTTCTGCTTCCATCAGCATCAATGAGTGTGCAGCACCTTCCCTGCAGCAAAGAAACGAGGCATTGCTTCACATCTGCTGCTTCTAGGGCTGAGGCAGCAGCTCTTCTTGCTCTTCAGCTGAAAGTTGCCAGGAGAGGAGCCTGTTAGTGAAGATTCTGTTCTTTCTGATCCTTTTTAACTTCTGAGAGATGTGCTTCATGTAGGTGTCCTTGTAAATCTCAGATGGGAATCAGAGAATGAGGTTCTGTAAAGGAGCCACTGACCTGGATCAAGGACTCTTGATGTTGTTACTTCTTATCTGTTCATGTTGGATATTTTTTTTCTCTAAAGGAACAGCTTTTCCTCTCTTTCTGAGTTTTTAGGCAGTCCACATTTTTACTGAGCTGCGTGCCAGCAGCAGCTCCAGTTCTGAGATTGACATGTCCAGTGGACAGGGGCATGGAGTTGGAAACTCCGTGTGTAGCTGCGTGATATAAAGGCATTCATACATTTTGTGGGCATTTGCGTCCCTTACAATACCTGTTTCCACACAGTCTTTTGGATGTGGCACAGTTTTCCCTTCCATGGGTGCCACCAAAGATTATCTCCGCACAGCAGAAACAGGAGCGCATGTTGCATCTTGCAAATTTCCTTTTAGCACTTGCAAGGAGTTATTTCGTAGAGATGTTATGCAAAATACCTAACAATTGCAACCGATGGCTTCTATTATTTAAATTTTGCAGTACTTAAGAGTAATTTTAAAGGTGTCAGGGAGAATGGTTTGAAAATAACCAGCTCGTGAAAGTAAATGACTCCTGCTGACCAGATCACCTGGCAGAGAAGCCTTCAGTCACAGAAGGGAACTGAAGGAGGTAAAACTGGTTAGGCCTTATTGAACTGGCCCGTGTTACACTCATTTCACTTCTACACTGCCTAGGAGGTGTTCTCCCCTCTCAGCCATCCCATCTGTCCCCTTTGCTCGGCTGTGCTGCCCTTGAGAGCGCTGCCCTGTTTCGGGAGGGCTGCAGCTGGCACACACAGCATCTCCCGGGCAACAAATGATCCCAGTTTTTGTTTAGGAGAACCACCAAGCCGTTCCCGGGGTGGTAACATGAGACAATTTGTCTTTTGCCAGGACTCAGTCCTCCCCCAGATTTAGAAGCTGCTCGCATGCTTCGTGCTGCAGGGCTGGCATTGCCTTTGCTTGCAAGGGACACCAGCAGCTGTAAAAAGCACTTTACAGGGAGCCTCTCCGTGTTCCTCGGGCTAAGAGCCAGCGCAGGTGGGGAGGCCTCGGGGATCTGTGGCAGAGAGGGAGTGCACAAGTGTCTCCTGTCACCTTCCTGGCTTTCTCTTCCCTCTGCGGATTTTGGAGAGCCCCAAAAGGCACAAAACTCAGATGCGCATTACCTCTCTCCATCAATAGATCTGCTTCTATGCAAGAAAGCAACTGCAGATATTTGTGTTTGAGAGGCAAAGAATCAAATCGGAAGAGGGAGTATTTTGACCAAATTTGGTGAAAAAATTCACTTTGCCCTTTAAGTAATAGGCGTGCATTAAATAAAGCATGTCTGGGATATGTGTCTTTTTCTGCTACTGGAAGTCAAAGTTGCTTTGTTTATTGAAAAGAAACATGAAGCTGAGCAGAGCCTTAATCAGCAAAAGAGCTTTCAGGCTTGTTGGGGAAACAGAGAATAGGGGACTGGGCTCAAATTGTGTAGGTTGGTTTTCAGCACGTGAGCAAAACACACGATCACTAGGGCTGTGTCCAGTGCTTGAGGCAGTCCTTTGATTGCCTTTTTGGGCAAAAGAGAGATATGATCTCGTAAGGATCTTTTATTAAGGACTGCAAAAAGCTTTGTAAATACTAACTTAAATTATGTATCAACTCAGAAATAAGAATGGCTTCATTCTCAGTTTAAAAAGAGCTGTCTCTAAGGGAAGGAAAAGTGCAAACTACAGTGTAAGGATTCAGTTGTGAGAGAACTTCAGGGAAATAGAGCGGAATTGCATTATTTTGCAGTAATATCTCCATTGAGATGCACAGGCCCCAAGAAGTAGCAACTAGAGCAGTCAGATTATTTTTTCTGCATATAGGCTGTGATGTCTGTTTGAGTTGCAAGATTCTTGTGTGCTGAGCTGATCCAAGATGAAGGTACATTGGCCTCAGTGTGCAGTTAGTCATTTCCTGTCACGCTTTCATGTTTGAATTCTGTTGTACTGCATATGACCTTTATTATGTGGGGCAAAGAGATCTTGAAAACACGATTGCCAGGAATCCTTGGATTGTTAAATTGGATAAGCAGTGAAGCATTGATATGGCTGTGGGTTACATGGGCACAAACCAATTCAGTCCAAAATTAAACTATCAATGCTAGATTGTAGCATGCTCACAACATGCTTATTGAGAGTAATTGCACACCTGTCCCTCGCTCCTTTTATTTAGGAGCTGACATGAGCAGCCCTTTCCCTGGGCTCCTCCGATCACACCAAAGCTCCTGTGATCAGTCACATTCCCTGAAACTTGGCTTCAGCATCTTTCTCCCTCTTATGGCCACCGTGACCATGTGCTGCCCTCAGCCAACCCCTGCCCCAGTGGTAGCTGTGCCCACTGCCAGTGTCCCCTGCTTGTCACTGGCACGTGGCAGGAAAGGTACCTGTCACGAGGAGCCTCTCTTTTCTCTGCAGCCTCCTCAGAGACAAGCCACAATCTCTCCTGGCATGGTTTTAAGCCGTGGGTTTCTTAACTGCCTGACAGAATGGTCTGTGTTGAGCTGGCCAGAAGTTTCTGGTGTGTTCCTATCTTATTCTTCTGCTCTCAGACTTCTTCCATCTGTTGGTGTGTTTGAATGAGACGGGTCCAAGGAGCCCAAATCACTTCAATTCCTGACTTCCTCTTGAGTGCACAGAATTTGCTTACTTTGTGCTCATTTTGAATAAGCTTAACAGTTGATCTCTTGAGCAAACATTCCAATTTAATGTCAGCAGAATGACATAGACT
The DNA here is from genome assembly GCA_003676055.1 of Chloebia gouldiae. Lineage (NCBI taxonomy): Eukaryota > Metazoa > Chordata > Aves > Passeriformes > Passeridae > Chloebia > Chloebia gouldiae. The sequence continues at coordinate 1,682,020 of QUSF01000067.1, read as the reverse complement.
GCCTGCTCTGAGTGTTCCCAAATAGTTTTACTGCTGTTAGCTACACCTCTGAAAGACCAAAATTTTGTTCAGAAGCTAAAATAGTTAGTTAACCCCTACAGATGCTTAGTAATAAATTTTTAACTCTGAAATAATTCCCTCTTTTTTTCCTTGGCAGAGTTCTTATTTTTATGGTTGCATAGTAGGGACTCTTCAGCTCCTTTCTCAGACCCTGGTAGAATTAGCTTTCCTTAAAGAAAAGAAGTCCAGAGCAAGGGCTGAATTGTCTCTTGTGCCTCTGCCTGTGCTGCTGGTACCTCACAGGCCCAGCACAGCAGTGGTGGCAGCTTGCCCTTGCTCACCTTGGACCAGCTGTGATGTCTCTGTCACAGTTTCCTGCAGGCACCTCTGGGCAGGCTGGGGGCTGGAGGCAGGTGTGATTTTCTTCCTGATTGTATTCTGTTTAAGAGTACAATCAGACATTTATGGGATAGGTGGGGTTTTGGCACTGTCCTTTATCTGTATGCAGAGCTGCCAGGAGGAGTCTGTGATGTGGCTTTGTTCTTCGGATGGGGCAACTCAAAGATCCCTTCTGAACAATGGGAAACCCTTATTTTGCCATTCTAAGACTGTATTAAAGTCATGCAACAGTTTAGGTCTTGTGGCTTGTCAGATTCTGCTGCTTCAGTTTTAACGGGCTCTGCTGCTTCTTCCTCACAAAGCATTTGCAGGAAGCTTCTTACCTTGCTGACAGCAAGTTATTTTATTGGAAATGCAAGGTGTTTCCTTACAGTGCTGCCAGCCGTTTTACTCAATCCGTTGCACAGCCTGGAGCACCCCGTGGCAGCTCTGGGCAGGAGGGTGTCCTGCCTGGGGGGAAGGCTGAGGTGCAGCTTGCTCAGCAGAGCTCAGCGTAGGGACATGCATGAGCACAACACCCCAGTGGTGCAGGGAGGCTGTGGCCATACACCCAGCTGATCTGCTTATCTCCTGCCTCTGAGGCTGACTGTAAGAACCAAACTTTCCCTGCGTGTTGGAGAAATGACCTGCAGCATCCTCTGGTTGTGCTGGTGATGGGGAAGCTGCCATGTGAGGCCATGTGTGGCTGTCCTGATGGTCCCTGCAAAGAATCTACTCCTTGCCATGCTGGAGCCCTCCTTCCTACTTAAGATTTCAGAGCTGTCCCAGGGAAGGCTGAGGCTGGAGGGCAGCTTGGAGGAGAGCTGAGGGCAGGAACTGACTCACTGGAGCTTCGAGCAGGCCAGTGAAGGTCTGATGCAACTCTGCTCCCAAGGGTGCCCCATGCAGGCTGGGTCACCCTGAGGGAGCGCTGGGACCTCTCCCCAGCTGCCTCAAGCTCTCCTCTGACAGCCCCGGGGATGCACCAGCTCTGCAGCAGTGCTGGTGGGTTTGGGAGCAGAGTGACAGGGCACAGGCAGGCAGCAGCAAGTGTGGAGAAACCCCCACAGACCCCAGGGAGCTGGCCCCTACCCCCAGGAAGCTGGGCTGGCCTGGGGATAGGGTGCACAGTGACCCTGTGCAGGAATGAAAGCACTCCCAGCATAACGGAGGGGCTGGAGCTGCTCCTCAGAGCAAGCAGCTGGTTTGCCTTTTAGGGTCGGCAGCAGGCAGAAACAATTTCATGCAGATTCCAGGACCCATAATGGTTCTGGAAAGCTAGCAGGAACAAAAAGTGTTCTTCTCCTCTGCTGACCTTGGAGTGCTTTGGGGACTGTCTTTCAAAGCCATGTCCCTGGACGGTTTCATCCTTACATGGGGAATATTTGCCTGCCCCAGTGAGGTGGTGCTTTCTCTCTGTGTGTCTGTTTAGGTGTGAACTGCAATTGCTTATATTTGTGCTCAGACAGCAGTGGGGAGGTGAGAATAGGCAGGGACCTGAGGAACAGTCAAGAGCAGGTCTTTTCCTATGTCCTGGAAAGATGAAGTGTTTCCCTAGGAATAGCCCCATGGATTACTCTAGGGTTACTCTGTGGAGCAGCTGGTTGTGAGCTGACAACAAACAAACTGGTGTGAAGTTACATGGGGTTACAGGTTCACCACCCACACAACTCCACACCGAAGGAGTTCTCTACAGTGATTGTGTGGATCAGGCTGTACTCTGACTGTATTGCCTCCTTTGCATAACAAATCCCTGTTTTATTGGTGCTAAAATTATTGCAGTGATCTCCCGGGGCTGTTTCTAAGCCATGGCCTCGGACAATGACACCAGGGTGGTGTTGGGTGCGTGTTACTCTCTAATTAGAAAGTGGACTTTGCTGTGCTTCCTTGACAAATTGCTGACCTTTTCCATCCATGAGGCTATTCTGAGCTCTGCTCCAGACTGATCAGATTTGCATCGAGGAGCACTTTGAATGTTGTTTGTGAGTGGGGCTCTTGTTCCTAAAGCTGTTTGTTCACAGGCACAGGAGAGGAACTGAAAACTTCCTTTGCTCCGTGAGCACAACTACATCTTTCAGAGGGAAAGAGGAGGCAGCTGGCAGGCATATATCTGTGTTTATTTTTGCCCTCCAACAGCTAGCGAGACAGCTGAGCAATATCCCACATCCAGCTCCACTATCACCCTGTACAAGGGACCTGCTTCAGCAAGCCTTGTCCCCCCAGACAGGAGCCATCTGGCAATGCACAAACAGTGTATTTGCAATTGCAATCCCATCATTATAGGGCAACACCTTGGTTAGCATTTGAAGGCGTTCCTGACATCAGCCCAGCACACAGCTGATGTTTACAGGGTGGTGCAAAGGATGAGCACATGCTCACTGGCACAAGAGCGATTGCCTGTATTGTACCTTCTGTGTCTGAGCCTCAATTAAAGAGGTTTTTAATGCATTTTAAAACTCTAACTGTGTGCTTTACAAAGAAGACAATTCCCAAGTTCATAATTACAATCACAGTAAGAATTATGGGCTTTTCTACTATTTCTTTTCCTCCATTTCTTTTGTCCCACCTTCCTCTTCCTGGAGTGTTCAGTCTCACAGCTCCACATCTCAGGGACGAAGATGCTGCATTTGCATTGGTGCTGCCTGGGCTTTGACGCCCCTGCCCAGCTCTGAGAGCAGAACAAAGGGAGCAAACAGCTTATCTAACACAAATAACCCTGAGCAAACTTCCTGGGCCTGTTCCTGTTCTGTTGAAAAGGCAGCACAAAGTCTGTTCCTGTGTGCAGCCTTGGCCACGTGAGGCCCCCGGGCCTGCCTCTGCTGCACCCCCAGCCTGGGGAGCAGCACTCAGCTTGAAAAGTTTTTCACTTGGGGAAAAACTGCTCGAAGCAGAGGCAAGCCTGGCCCACTGCTTTAGGGTCCTCCTTGGTATATCATTCCTGGAGGGATTTGTTTTTCACTTCCTCTTCTGACAACATCACAGTAGTGGTGCTCAGGAGGTTTATTCCTCATGGCTGGTAAGATCCCAGCCTTCTTCATTCAGGTTGTTTTTTCCTTCCTTTGTGTTTTCTGATGTCCTCTGAGCCTGTATTACTGGACCACAGAGCTGAAGTGCAGCCCATTGAGTAACATGGAAGTTCCCTGTCCTGGCAGTGCCTTAGCCTCTAATGAGCAGGAGTGCTCATTACAGGTCTCTCAATATAGACACACCTTGGAAAGTTCCCTTCACCAGGGCTGGGAGGCAGGGAGGAGAGTTGGAAATTTCATTTGATTCTTTGCCAGAGAGAAAGGTCCCAGGTAGCTTCAGGGAGGAAGGCAAGTGGGGTGGCAGAGAAGGCAGCAGTGGGTGAGAAGCAGCCAGGAGCTGTGTGGGGGTCAGGGGAGCTGCTGCCCAGTCGTGGGAGCATCTCAGGGGTGCCCCAGAGAGGAGGGACACTGGAGGGGCCAGCACAAGCTGGAGCAGCAGGTGCAGTCCAGCAGCTTGCAGCAAACCACCACCAAGGGTGCCTGCCTTGTGTCCAGCAACAGACTGGGCATTGCCTTGTTCTGCAGGCAGCACAGGGCTGCTGCTTGGAGCTTTGGGAGAGGCTTGGTGGAGCGCTGGCCCCAGCCCGTGCTGCTGGCAGGGACAGGCCTTGGAGCTGCTCCTGCAGCCACAGCCACACACACTGGCCTGCCACGCTGGAGGGCACGGAGCAGGCAGTGGCCTGGGTGGCAGCTGGTAGCAAGTGTCTGAAAAGGAACTTTGTTCCCCCTCAGTTGGTCACGTAGCCATGTGGGAGCACTGGATTTATTCTCCATCAATCCTATCGGCACATACCGGGCTTGACAACAGCTGGGAGCTGTGTGGCTTGGCCAAGAATAGCCCTGGGGAGCTCTGGGCTGTGAGTCAGAACTGTCTGGATCAGCTCCTGCCCTGGAGGCTGCCTCCCAACCTACAGCTGGCTGTGGGGAGGGGGTGCAGGGGCTGGTAGGAGCTCCCTGACCATTAAATGCTTAACTGTGGATTGAGCTGTAATTGCTCTTTGTGAAGTGTGTGGGTTTGTGAAGAACTCAGCAGTGGAGGTGCTCTGTAGCTGACAGCTCCCTTGTAACTCAGTGGGCTTGTCTACACTTGACAGCAGCCCAGGTTAAAGAAGGGTGTGATTTTGCAAGTGGAAAACTCCATGTTTAGGAATAACCAGGCTGAACTAAACAGGAGGAAGATAGTCTTATGCTGGAGTTAATGCTCCAAAGAAAGCAAAATAGTTCCACAAACCTGTTGTCTGTGAGGGAGATAAGCAGCAAGGAGAGATGTCAGGTCTTCTTCATGCCAAGCCCCAACAGGTGCTTGTGGAACACCCATCTGCCCCTATAGCCTCTCCCTGGAGAATGTTTATAGTTGGAGCAACACATGCAGAGCAGTTTGCTGGGACAAGGCTCCACAGCCAAGGCACAGAGCAGAATGCCCGATTCCTGCTTCCCTATGGAGCAGCTGCTTTAAACCTTTAAAGTTCCAGGGTTTGAGCTGCCAGCAGCCCCTCAGGCAGAGCTTTTTAGCCATTGTGAGGAGCCCTACTATGGACCACGGTGGGGTGAGCATGGGTCTCTGAAGGGCAGCTGGGCACACGGATCTCCCTTAGGGTGCCTGGCTCTCAGACATCACAGCGGACACACAACCACTTGGCATGTGCAAGGTTTTGGTGACAAACAAAAACTTTTAATGCAGGAAATTTCTCCCTTTTTATTTTACACTTCACTTCCCAGAATGGTAGCAAAGAGTGAGGAGCTTAGCTGCATGCTGACATGTCCAGGTTTTCTGAGTGGTGCCAAAGTTCTCCAGCTGTGAATTGGAGTATAAAGCCTGAAGGCTCTGATGACTGCAGGCTCCTAAGGCAGTGCAGGCAGCACCAGAGCAGGAGCACAGCGTGGCTCTGTCCCCTGTGCTGACAGCAGCTGTTGGCTCAGCGCAGGGACTCTGGAGGTGGCAGGGACATCTCAGACAGCCTCAGCTGATACTGACCCACACCTGCCCCGATCTCAGCAGGTGAAGGAGGGCCTCAGACCGGCACCATGACAGAGTGCTTCGACTGTGACAACTGCAAGGAGTCCTTGTATGGGCGCAAGTACATCCAGATGGACAATGGCCCGTACTGCATCCCCTGCTACGACGCGCACTTCGCCAACACCTGCGACGAGTGCAAGGAGCTGATCGGCCACGACTGCAGGGTGAGTAGAGGCCCTGCAGGGTGAGTGGAGGCCCTGCAGACAAGCAGGCCAGTTCCCAAGGCCTTTGGTCCCCTCCTCATGCTGGCTGTGCTCCCAGGAGCTGTACTACGAGGACCGCCATTACCACGAGCACTGCTTCCGTTGCTTCCGCTGCGACCGCTCTCTGGCTGATGAGCCTTTCACCTGCCAGGGCAAGGAGCTGCTGTGCAACGACTGCTACTGCAGCGAGTTCTCCTCCAAATGTGTCGCCTGTGAGAAGACCGTCATGCCAGGTAGGAGCAGGCAGACTCGAGCGCTGCAGTTTGTTCCTGGTCCCTTGGTGTCAAATGGAGCTGCGGGTCCAGCATGAGAGCAGCGTGGAAGAGAGTTGGGTCTCTGTTTTCCTGCCCACCTGTCACTGTGTGGAGAGGGCTGGGTCCTTGGCTTGTCCAGCAGACAGCACTGCTGGACAAGCTGTGGTCACCACAGCAGACCCATCTATCTGTTCCTCTTTTTCATGGGGAAGTGAATGAGGGAGGAGATAACAAAGAGTTTCCTGGGCATTTTCTGCTGTGTGCTGACAAGAAGAGGCAGAATGACTAAAGATGTGCAAGTGTCTCTGGAGAAGGCCTGAGGCAAAGGCGTGTGTGTCTTTACTTGGCTATTTTGGCACCATCTTCAGATGTAGGTTACATCAGGCATCTCTGCCATGGGCTTTGTGCCCGTGCTGGGGACGTGTTCCCACAGCCCTCCCCCCTTGTGGCTGTGCTTTGGGCCTGAAGCCCCCTCTCCAGCTCCATGGTCCTGCCATGGGGAGGGGAAGCATAGAGCCAGGTGTGCAGGACCACAGCTCATCCAGCCCAGCCCCCCACGTCCCTCTGTGCGTGTGTGCTGCTCCCTGCTCACGGCAGGGCTCTCTTTGCAGGCTCCCGTAAGCTGGAGTACAATGGACAGACCTGGCATGAGCATTGCTTCATCTGCAGCAGCTGCCAGCAGCCCATTGGGTCACGGTCCTTCATCCCAGACAAGAAGGATTATTACTGTGTCCCCTGCTACGAGAGCAAGTTTGCTCCTCGCTGCACTCGATGCAAAAAGGTACATGTGGCCTGACAGCCCAGAGCCCCCAGCTCTGGTGCAGGGACAGGGAACTCCCTGCTCCTGCCTGAGCTCTATCAGAGGAAGATCCAGGTGCCATCTCCCTGGCTGGGCTGTTTCCCTTTGCCTGTGTGTCACCAGCACGTGCTCTGTTTCTGCAGACCCTCACCAAGGGAGGAGTGACCTACCGGGATGAGCCGTGGCACAAGGAGTGCTTTGTCTGCACGGGCTGCAAGACCCCCTTGGCTGGGCAGCAGTTCACCTCCCAGGATGACAACCCGTACTGCATCAAGTGCTTTGGGAACCTCTATGCCAAGAAGTGCAGTGCCTGCACAAAGCCCATCACAGGTGAGCAGAGCAGCTCTCTGAGGAGCCCCGTGGTCCTGGGGCCACTTCTGTCCCTTTGTCTGGGTCTCTCACAGTGGTGAACTGTGTCCTGTGGGAGGAATTCCCTCTACCCACAGGTAAAGGCTCCAAAGTGACACCCCAAAGCATGATCTCATGTCTCTAGCTTGAGTTTTTTGATACTGATTGTCATGTCCTGTGAAAAGGTTGTTCACAGACAGGGAAAACCTACAGCAGCACCTGGTACAGTGGGGTCTGGACCTGCTGTACCTGCCTAAGGCAAGGGAAGTAAGGGATTCTCTTCTGCAGAGCCTCCTAAGGTTCTGGCTTCCTTCCTATCCCCCCCCCACATGACCTTTCCCCTTGCAGCTCCCCGGTTCTTGCTGCTGGGAAGGCAGGAGAAGCTGTGAATCAGCTGGTGACTCAGAGGATGATTCTGGCTGCTCCCAGGCACCCACTTCCCCTCTGGTCCTTATGAATTTGTTGCAGTCCTGGGGAGAAGAGGGTCACAGCTCACCAGTCCAACAACTGCCAGCTGAGAAAGGAAGCTCCTGTGGAGCCTCTGCAGGAGCCTGGGTCTGAGCTGCTGGCAGGATGGCTCTTCCCAGGATTTGAGTAGTTCTGTCTGACTTCATCCACTGTGATGGTGCAGCTCCTGTCCCAGCTCCTCCTAGGGGAGAAAATTATTATTCTGATCCAAATCTGTCAACCCTGCAAAGTCTGCTCTGAAGCAGTTTTTAGTGCTTTTCCCCCACCAGAGTGGAGATTCACATATCAGATCTATTTGATCCTGGGGTGTGTTTTGGGTGCCACCACCAGTGCCGTGTGTGAAGACCTGACCTGGAGATGAGCAGGCCAGGGCTCAGTCTGTTCGGGAAGCTCATCCCAGTTTTCCCAGACTCTGACATTGCGCTCTGTCCCTCCCACAGGTTTTGGTGGTGGCAAATACGTCTCCTTTGAGGACCGTCACTGGCACCACAACTGCTTCAACTGTGCCCGCTGCAGCACTTCGCTGGTGGGGAAGGGCTTCATCCCCGACAACGACGAGATCCTGTGCCGTGACTGCAGCAGCGACCTATGAGCCCCGAGGGCACGGCGGGGCAGGGCCTTCCTCTGTCCTCCAGGGCCTTGGTGCCAGGTTCCCCGCAGCACTGCGGGGGCAGAGCACGAGGCACAGGAGAAGGGGGCTGACCCCGAGCCACGCTGTGTTCAGGGGCTCCTGTGCCCCCTCCCTGAAGGCTAGAGTGCGCTGTGCTGTGGCTCTGTGCAGTCAAAGCTAAATAAAGCTGAAAAAGGAGCTTCAAGACCCCCCCATTATTTACTCTTTCTTTTCGCTTCCAGTCTAACCCGGCACGAGCCCAGGCCCCCAGCTGGGCAAAGGGCAGGAGTGGCTTTGGCACTGTGCTGCTGGATCTGCATGCTGGCAAGCATGTATTCACCCCTTGGCACTGACTTCTGTCCTTTCTCCATGTGCTTCCCTCGCTCTAGGTGACACAAGGCAGTGTCTCAGGGCCATGCAGCTTGGCCATGCTGGCCTTATCACAGCTGGCTTTGCACAGCCTTCCCTCTGCTCAGCCATGAAGGGCACTGTCTTCTGTTCTAGAGGTTTGGGGACATCAGGCTGGAGCATTGCCAGGAAAAGAGCAGATGGGAGCCACCTCTGGAGTTCTGTAGCACCTCACTCTTTGCAGGCCAGGCCCTTTGCTCAGCACCTCCATGGCAGTGCTTGCTTAGCTGTGAATGAGGAGTTCAGGCTGCTTGTAGGTACAGGGCATTCAGCCCATCCACACCTACCCCATTGCTGTCTGCCTGTGCTGTGACCTCCCGTGGCTGAGCTGAGCTGGGAGTTCTGGCCTGCTGATGCTCAGGTGCATCTGGCTGAGCCCTGGAGGAGGGCATGCTGAAGGCTGAGAGCACTCAGGGCTTTATTCCTTCTCCATCCCTCTCATGAGGATCCATGAGACAGGCACTGCTATCAGAGCCCAGCTGCCAGCAGCACTGGGAACACCAGAGGTAATTAATGCAGGGAAGGACAATTGCCCACAGACTGTGCCTGTCATTAGTAACTGCTGGGAGGGTCTGCAGAGCACAGGGCTGCAGCACAGAGAGCAGCTGAGGGGGCAGCAGGATGTCCACAACCTCCAGGGCTGCCTGTGTCCCCAGTGGGAGGCAGGGAGCGGTGGCTCTTTCCAGCCACACTCATCCTTCCCTGGGTCCCAAACAAGAAGAAAAGCAAAGATTGCACCTGGGGGGTGGGGGGGAGGATGACTTTGCTTTGCCCAGGTCCCAGTTGGCCCTAACTGCAAAATAGGGTGTCTTGAGCCATCCCAGACTCACATGAGGCCTTGAGCAATCCTTGCCCAATGGCTGAGCTGGCCCTGGGCTAAGGCCTCTCCCAGTGGGATGCCTGCCTTGTCTCTAAATCCTTCTGCTTCTGTCTCGCTGGGATGCCAACCCTGCTTTCCTGCTTAGTCAGCCACATGCTTTTCTGAAAACCTGTTCTTGTGGGTTTTTTTCCCTTTTGTACTCATCTGTCATGAATATCCATCATTTTGTACACAACTACAGGATAAAGGGGCTAGCCCCCCACCCGGGCTTCACTTAGGAACAGAAAATGTTATGCATGTTGAAGTGTTATTACTCTGTGTTCAGATCCTTCTCAAATCCTTGTTTGGAAGCTTTGATGACAGCAAATCAGAGTTTGTGTGTTTGCTATTATGAGAGGAGCTTGGAGCCATCTCCAGAAGGAATTGCCCTAAACCTCAGTGTCCTCTGTATTTCCTACAGCTTTATACAATAAACTGTTTTCGTGACACTCTCTCTTCTGTGTCTCTTGTACACAGGGCACAGGGCAGAATGCTGAGTGGGTGCTGGGCTCTGCTCAGCCTTGCCTCACCCCTGATCCCATTCTGGGGATGGACAACCTTTGCAGTGCTTGTGTCTGCCTTCCCAAACCACAGCCCACCATCAGCCGTGCTGGCCCTGTGGTTGGGCAGAGCAACAGCATCTCCCTCCTCCTGCTGCAGTGGGTTCCTGGGGCTGGGGGTGTCCGTCTGTCCGTGCTTGCTGTCTGTACAGGCAGGCAGTTCTGCAGGACGTGGGGTGCTGCTCTGTGCTTGCAGGCTGGCTGTGGGACTCTTGGCATGGCTGTGGTACCAAACCAAGCCCTGTGTGCAGAGCAGCCTCCTGCCCTGCAGCGTGCACTGCCTGCCCACGCCACGGCATTCCAAGGGGACTCCTCGGGTAGCTGCAGCCTCCAGCCAGGATATCCATGGTCCCTCTTGGCAGCCTTCCCTGAAGTGCTGCATGCTCTTTACTCATGTTTAGCAGCCAGGGAGCCATGTATTTCCTAACATATGAAACTATTTTCCACAGATCCTTTACATTTACCAGCAGCTGCCGTGACTTGCTCTGGACTTGCCTGCTCAGCCCTCCCAGCACAGTGGCTGGGCTCCCGTGGGTGCTGCTGCGGTGGCAGGATGGGCACAGCCCACGGGGTGCCTC
>QUSF01000067.1:1655564-1668494 GCA_003676055.1 Chloebia gouldiae | reverse complement strand
GGGCTCGGTAGTGGGGTCGGTAGGAGGCTCGGTAACGGGCTCGGTAGCATGTCCGGTAACGGGCTCGGCAGCGGACTCGGTAACGGGCTCGGCGGCGCTCGGGCCGCTCCTTGTTCCGCAGAGGTACATGGAAGTGAGCGGCAACCTGCGGGACCTGTACGACGACAAGGACGGGTGAGTGTGCCCGGGGCCCTCGTGTGCCCAGCGTGTCTAAAGAGTAACACGGGAATGGCTCAGTGCAGGGCAGAGTGCACACGGGGAGCATCCCTGGAGCGTGGGCAGGGTTTGTTGTGTTATGTCCTGGGGAGGCCCTGCCTGCTCCGGGGCTTTGTCAGGGGCTGCAGCCTGTGCGGGGATGTGGCCACGAGCTGCTGAGCCCGGTGGGCTGGGAGGTCCCCATGACTCAAAGGTTTGCAGTCAGACGCTGCCGCACAGCCCTGGACTAAGGCTGTGTCAGTGTCATCCTTCCCTTCCCTTCCCTTCCCTTCCCTTCCCTTCCCTTCCCTTCCCTTCCTAATCTCTTGCTGTCCATGAACTCATAGCCTGCGTAAGGAAGAGCTCAGTGCCATTTCCGGGCCAAATGAATTTGCAGAGTTTTACAACAGGCTGAAGCAAATTAAGGAATTTCACCGGAAGCACCCAAATGAGGTGAGTAGTTACCTGGTCCATAGGAGGAGGTGTGCTGTGCTCTGTTGGGTCTCATCCCTACAGGAAACAGAGCTTTTGTTTCCCCAGTTTTATTGCTTTAACACATAAGTACTGAGAACACACAGCACAGATATTCAGGGTCAGGCAGCGTGTGAGGGAGCAGTGCAGGACACTCACCCTGTTCCCTGCTAAAACAGGGATGTTCATCTGAGCTGGGATCAGATCTCACCTTTCTCATGCTGGCTAAAGCCAGAAAGAAAGGTGACAAAGCTTTGAGTCTCTTTTCTGTTTGCAATTTCATTGTTTGCCACCTTGCATGATTTTATATTAGTTATTCTGGGACAGGAGCTGAAGTAAATCGCTCTGTGCCTTGTATCTGCCCATGCAGATCTGTGTTCCTATGTCAGTGGAGTTTGAGGAGCTGCTGAAGGCCAGAGACAACCCGAGTGAAGAAGCTCAGAGTAAGTTTGTAGTTTGCTCGAGCTCTGGTATTATTGAATAGGTTGTTTGATCTGGCTTGCATGTTTCAGGGCCTTACCTCCCTTTTACTGAATGACTTCTGAAAATTCTTCTGTCATCTAAATGCTTCTAAACTGCAGTCCCTGGAATGCTCCCCAGTGAGGCTGCTGTTCCTGAGGAATGTTCTGGTGCTTGCACAGAGCAGCAGTTGGGGCTGCTCAATGAGTGTCAGAGACATTGTAGCACCTTCCTTAAGCATAAATAACTTTGTAGCTGATCCTTTTCCAGTTCAAAAACAGTTGTATAATAAGTAGGGAATTTTATGCTCATATTAAAGCTTTTCATGATCTTTCCTACAGATCTGGTGGAGTTCACAGATGAGGAAGGGTATGGCCGATACTTGGATTTGCATGATTGTTACCTCAAGTACATTAACCTGAAATCATCAGAGGTGAGTGGCTGCTGTGTGTGTGCCTAGGGATCTTCAGGCCCTGCACAGGCTGGGGTTTCTCTTTTCTAGGAACTGGTTGTTAATTTGGCCTTGTATGAACTCTGACTCAGACTTTCTGTTCTTAGAAATTGGATTACATCACTTACTTATCCACATTTGACCAACTCTTCGATATTCCCAAGGAGAGGAAAAATGCTGAATATAAGAGGTAAGCCTGTTTGCCTGCCTTCTTCCTTTATGGTGAGAAGGAATTTGCTCCTGAAGTGTCCAGCTGCAGACAGTATAATTAACAGCCAAACTTAACTCACATAAATTGTGTCCCTGAGCTCAGCCATGTGTCTGAGCCCCAGTCAAACTTGCAGCGCAGCAAAGATGTTGAGAGCCACATTCAGCTCAGAGGAAGAACTTTAACGTACCCTTGGAACTGTTATGTCAAAAAAATCTTGTGTGGAAAACTGGCCAGGCCTTGGCCACATTCCTCTGCAGCACTGGAGGGTAGTGACTGTCCAAAGATGTGGGTAGAGGGTGGCAGTGAATTACCTGTGCTCATGATTCCCCTGTATTCCAGGTATCTTGAAATGCTCCTTGAGTACCTGCAGGATTACACAGATCGAGTGAAGCCATTACTGGACCAGAATGAACTTTTTGGGAAAATTCAGACGGAGTTTGAGAAGAAGTGGGAGAATGGAACGTTCCCGGGCTGGCCGGTGAGCAGCCTGAGCCTGGCTGATGTTCCTGTGTTTGGGAGGGGTTTGTGTGAGTCATTTGTGTCAAGTCATTGCTGGGGGTGACCATGACAGTGAGGGCTGCAGCTCTGTGTCACCAGGGTGCAGGCTGATGTGAATTTAAAACCCAGCATAACTAGTTTAAAATAAACATTGTTTCAGGTTGACTTATTTTGCATCTACTGCTCCATTTTCAGTTTAGTAAGAGGCTTTTTCTCTGTGAAACAAACTGCTTTTCTTAAGATTAAAATGTTCTATGGCCAGAAGTGTTGTAGTATGCCATGCAGCTCTTGCCTGTGTTTTTTTTTGGCAGAAAGAGACCAGCAGTGCCCTCACCCATGCTGGTGCCCACCTGGACCTCTCGGCCTTCTCCTCCTGGGAGGTACATTTCCAGTGCTCTGCACTTACTGCCTCATTTTGAGCAGGTGGAAGTTCAGGCATTTGGGGTTTTTGTGTAGTTTTAGTGCTGTGTTTTTGTCCCTGGCTGTGTGCTTTCTGAATAAAATTTGATGGTGCTGATGATATTTCTACCATTGGGGGATGTAACTTGAAGATTTGTCACATTCATCATTTTCCTGAGAGCAGGGGTACACTGTTGACAGTCCTTTTTAAATACTGTTCATCAAGGTTTTTGCTTCATTAATAAGCTCAAGTGGGCTATATCCATATTGTATGTGTTGAACAGTTTGTCTCTTACAGTGGTTTATTTAATTGAACAGGAATTGGCCTCCCTGGGACTGGACAGGTTAAAATCAGCTTTGCTGGCTCTGGGGCTGAAGTGTGGCGGGTAAGGTGCACTTTTGTAGAGTTCCTTTCAGTTTCTGAGGTATTCCTGTATCACATTTCTTTCTGGGATACTTGTGTGGTTATCTCTGTTGCACTAGAATTACCTTAGAGATGTTTGAAAGATAAAACATTAAGAACCAAGCAGTGGGATCTGCTGCTCTGAGCTGTCCTGTACAGGAGTCTCTGGTACAGTAGACTTTGACTTGGGGAATGAAGGCAAAGATAAAAGGAATCTCATGGTTTCCTAAAAGCTACATTTAGATTTTTATTGCATGAATTCAGATAGTTCTCAGGAAATGTAAAACTGCACTCTAGACTAATCCCTTCCCTGTTTCTCTGCAGGACTCTGGAGGAGCGTGCTCAGAGGCTTTTCAGCACTAAAGGCAAATCCCTGGAAGCACTTGATCCTTCCTTGTTTGCTAAGAATCCAAAGACAAAAGGAAGCAAAAGGTGAGTTCTTAGAGGTCATTCTGAGGCTGGCAATGGTCTCTCCTCTTGTATGAGGAGTGTTCTTTAGTCACCACTGCTGTGTAGTTAGGACAGAGGTTCTGGAGTATTGGAAGCTTTTCATGTTGGACCAAATAGTGTTGAACCACACAGAAGGTACCAGAGCTGAACTTGTGTGTTTAATGAGGATACCTTATCTGTTTCAGAGACACTGAAAGAAATAAAGATCTTGCATTCCTGGAAGCTCAGATTTATGAGTATGTGGAAGTTCTTGGGGTAAGGATTTTATTCTGTTGTTAAACTCTGTATTTCAGAGCTGTCTAGTGACTGGAATGTTTTCCTTATCTTTCCATTGTGCTTTCATAGACAGCATCATGTCAGTGTGCTGCACCACATTTGTTTTGTGTATAAGTCATACAGTACTGCAAACCTTTATTGATCTGCTTTGCTCCTTGCCTTCAGTTTTGGGGGGTTGTTTTCAGGGGGATGGCTGCTGCTGTAGTAACACTGGAAGTGCTGATAGGTGATACAAGGTTTTATTCTTTGCTGGTAGGAAATGTCAGGGTACTAAAAACTGAAACTGTTTGGCTCAGTAAGGTGGGAATTCTCTGCTTCACACTGGTCTTCTGTTTCCTCCCTCTGTACACTGAGGAAGTTTTTTGCTACAAGAGTTTGGCCTTTTTGCTGTCATGGTGTGTGAACAATCCTTTTTCTCTCTCTCCAGGAACAAAGACACCTCACCCACGAGAATGTGCAGCGCAAGCAGGCACGGACAGGGGAGGAGAGAGAGGAGGAGGAGGAAGAGCAGATCAGTGAGAGCGAGAGTGAAGATGAAGAAAATGAAATCATTTATAATCCTAAAAATCTCCCTCTTGGCTGGGATGGGAAGGTAACTGAGACTGTCAGACCTGGAGAAGTGGGACAGATCACTGACTCCACGCTGCTTCTGTGTTGGAGTTTCTTTGCCATGACCTAATCCTCCTGTCTCCTTGCTCCAGCCCATCCCATACTGGTTGTATAAACTCCATGGTCTGAACATCAACTACAACTGTGAGATTTGTGGTAACTACACCTACCGAGGGCCCAAGGCATTCCAGAGGCACTTTGCAGTAAGTGACATTCACTGCAGGAGCAGCCCTGCTGCATTCATTCACTCATTGTAAAGAATCAGTGCTGAGTCCCTGGGGTCCTTGAGCAGCAGTTTAGCCCTGTGGGTCTGAGCTTTTGCTGCAGGGCCATGCAACAGGACCCAGAGATCATGTTAGGCATACAGAAATCTCTTTTGCTACCATCCCTGCCCATTTGAACACCCATTCCAGTGCTCACTTCTGATGGGTGCAGTGTAGCTTTTGATGGCTGGTGTGGTTTTACTGTCTGCAGGACAAGAAAATAATGTTTTTATAGAGGACTGGTAGATTTGTGCTGTGATAGCAGGTTTTGCACCCTGTTCAGATGGGAATGTCTTGTGGTGTTCCCTCTCACACTGATCTCATCTCTTTCCCCCAGGAGTGGAGACATGCCCATGGAATGCGGTGCCTGGGCATTCCCAACACAGCACACTTTGCCAATGTCACCCAGATTGAGGATGCAGTCTCGTGTAAGTAGTGATGGCAGAACAGGGGACATGTTAAAGAACACCACCTTTTCTGAAGGAGTGGCTTCAGACCTTGGTCTCACATCCCATCCTGAACACTGTTTAAAGCCTTGTTTGCTGCAGTTCAGTGCCTTTCAGTAAGCACATGGTGGAATGATAACTTTGTAATGGATTTTAGATACATTCCTGGATTTAAAAGGGAAGAGAAAAAGCTCATGTGTGTATTTTACTGGATTAAAAACCAGTATCTCGAGGGAAGTGGCACAGATCCTGTTTAACTTTGTGTTTGCAGTGTGGGCAAAGCTGAAACAGCAGAAGGCTTCAGAGAGGTGGCAGCCCGATACAGAGGTGAGTAGTGAGAGGCATTCAGTGTCTCCCCTCCTGTGTCCCTTGTTCCTGGTGTGAGCAGTGTCCTCACTTACACTGGTGCCTCTTCATAAAATTCTCTTCCAAAGCCATTTTTTCAATGGGGTGCAGGGCAAAAGTGGGAAGTAAAATCTGTAGTACAACCTGTAATGCCTCTGGCCCTGGCTGAGCTCTTCTCCCAGGAGCTGCTGGCAGATCCACTGCCTGCCTTCCTGCACAGAAATTTTGGCAGGGTGCTCATGTTCAGTGGCTGCTCTTGGAGCTAACATTTGAGTGCTGTCTCTAACCTGTGGTTCTGTTCCAGGAGGAATATGAGGATTCCAGTGGGAACGTGGTGAATAAAAAGACCTACGAAGACCTGAAGCGCCAAGGGCTGCTGTAGCTGTCCCCAGGTGAAGGATCCCACATCTGTACAGAGAGTGGGTCTGGCAGCAGCTTTGACTTCTTCATTGTCTGGATTTTGTATGTGCATGAATATAGATTTCCAGAATACTTTATAGAGTCACTTTCTAGTAAACCACTTAGACTTGTGACATTGTTTTATATTAAAAAATACCTTGAAAAATAAAGTCATTGTAATTTAGGAAGTGCTGAGAGACTTGTCTTCTTTTGTATGCTGGAAGGAACAGTTTTGATAACAGTGTGTTTAAAATGCTTTTTACACAGCTGTCAGAAACAATTCCTTTTCTCATTTCCACTCTGCTGGAAATGTTTATGATGAGGGTTGACTCTGAAGCACATGGACACTGTGCTCACAGGTCTAGATCTTGGTATGAACTTGTGGTTTTCTTTAAAAAACAAGCTCACCTGCCTTACAGAACTGTTTTTACCTTGGGTCTGTCTCCCTGGGGAGCTTTGGCCATTGTTTTTTTTTTTCAGAGAACTACCAGTTGAGCTTTAGGTTTGGCTTTGGGGTGATTTCTGTGGCACTGCTGTTGGCTTGACTGACCTGGTAGGTCATTTGTGTGTAGATCCATCTGTGGTGCAGGAGGATGGGGATGGGAAGGGACTTTTTTGAGGTGCCTGTTGTGGCCTCAGGAGCATCCTTGGTCCCTTTTATCACACTTGGAGGTGTACACACCCCTTGGATTCATGATGCCTCAATAATTGTAGCTCCACTGCGCAGGGGCCACTCACATCACGTGTAGCAGTGGCAGTTGTTGTGTCCCCCAGTCCCCTGAGTGCAGAGGTGGCTTGTGTGACTGTCCAGCCCCACAAGCCCTCTCTCCACTGCTGTACGGGGCCGTTTGTGTCTCTGCTGCTGTGGAGCTGCATGTGACACTTCCCTGGGGGCTGGCTGGCAGGGGTGGGGCTGGGCTGTGGGGCAGTGCCACAGCAGCTGCTCAGAGCTGTTCCAGGCTGGCAGTGACTGCAGGTGTGCCGGGGCTTCAGGAACAGGCAGACAGGTGAGTCAATGCTCTGGGCTCTTTCCCTGCCTGGGGGGAAGGCTGGTCTGGGATGAGGAAGATGGTTCCTCTGCCCTGGGGTTGGAATGGCCTGGCACTGGGCTCAGTGAGGATGTCCAGAGCTGTTCTGGGTGGTGGCTGGGCTGGTTTGCAGGGTGAGGTGCCAGCTGGCTCTGTCTTTCTGTCATTCTGAGGGAATGGCCTTGGAGGTCTCTGAATGAGCTTCAGCCCCTCCAGGTCCTGGGGGAATGGTGACTCAGCCTAAATCATAAAACAGGAGGGGAGTATTACCATTCTCCTTGGAGAATTTGGCTTTGGAGCCTGGTTGGAGTCACACCTCCACCATTTCCTTAGCAAAACAGGTAAACATTTGGAATGCAAATGGAGGATGGAGAGCCGGGTCACATCTTCCCTTTTCATTGTATCACCCTGACCCCTGCTCGTGGCAGCTGCCTGCAGGGCGGTGCTGCCTGAGAGCTCCAGGGAGGGTTGTTGCCACACCAACAGCACACACAGCTCCCCAGAGCTCCTGATCCCCGGCAGCAGCCTCGGTGGATTTGGGGCATCTCCGGAGGGGGTGCCTGGTTGTCCCGGGGCTGAGCACTGGAGGGAGAGCACAGAGCTGTAGTGGGGTGTCCCCCCTGCCCCTCGGGGCAGCAGCTCTGACCCCTCTCCCTCTGCCAGGTCCGGCTGCAGCTGCTTGTGGTGAGGATGGCTGGACACGGATGGCTCGTGCCCCCCGCTCGAGGTAATGCAGCACAGAGAGCGGTGTCTGTCTGTCTGTCTGTCTGTCTGTCTGTCCTCCATCCTGGGTCCATCTCTGCTCCACCTGTTGGCGGCTGTGCCAGAGGCCTCCCTGGGGCGAGGGGTGGCTGCTGTCAGCTGGGGCTTTGGGGAGGTGGAGGGGGATTCCTGCTTATCTGTTTCAAGATGAGCTGCCTGTGCTGCTGGGGGGGTCTCTGGGCTGTGGGTAAAGCAGGTGTGGAGCTCTCAGTCATTCCCACTCCATTCCAGGCTTGCTGCTCTGCATCTTGGCTCTGCAACTGTGTCTTCAGGACTCTCTTGCCACAGCAGGTGAGTTCTGCATGCCAAGGGGAAATCTGGGGGCCTGTGGGGAGTGGGGCAAAGGCAGAGTGGTGCACCAGGGACTTTGTGCCTGTCCTCTCCAGGCTGTGCTCTGCAGGACAGAGCTGCAGGACAGCTGAGGAACCTTTCCTCATGGTTTAACCCCCATAAAAGCCTCTTCTTCCCAGGCAATATGGCTGGAAGTGGGAGGGAGAGGCCCTTGTGACACCTGTGCACGGTGCTGCTGTGGTGGGCTGCTGGCTCTGACCTGCTTCTTGGGCTGCCCAACTGGTGGCTGCAGGTGGACCCTGTTGGGGACATCCTGTCACCCACAGCCATTTCACCTCCCGGCCACTGTGTGACAGATGCTTCCCACAGGTCCCTCTGGACCGTGCCATGGACACAGGGCTTGCTGAGCACGTTTTTCCTCGGTGTTTCCTTCACCAAGCAGGAGCTTTTTGTTTTCCAGAACACAGCACAGCTGCCAATACCATGGTGATGGCCACCAAGGACACCTCAGCAACCACCAAGAAAGCCTTGGTAGGGGCCATGACCACCAAGAAGGCCTCATTGGTGGCTGTGACCACCCAGAACACTTCAGTGGCCACCCAGAATCCTGCAGTGGTGGCGGTCACCAAGAATGCCATGGTAGTGGCCACCACCAAGAATGCTGCAGTGGTGGCCACTGCCAGCACCTCTGTGGCCTCCAAGAACACACTGGCAACCACCAAGAACACCTCAGTGGTAGTCAAGACCACCAAGAATGCACTGGTAACCACCAAGAACACCTCAGTGGTGGCCATGGCCACCAAGAACACCTCAGCAGCCACTAAGAATGCCATGGTGGTGGTGGCAGCTACCAAGGAGGCCTCGACAGCCACCAAGAACACCTCAGTGGTGGTGGTCACCAACAATGCCTCTCTGGTGGCCACCAACACCTCCATGAAGGGAGCAGAGGAGACAAGGGTAAGGCAGGGAATGGCAAGAGGGGTGTTGCTGGGCCGGTGCAGCCCTAGGGACAGAGTCACTTGCCTGGCTGGTCGGTCACAGGAGTGCCACAGGAGCATCTCCTGTGGTGGAGGAGCACAGGGGTGGCCAGGTGGGGGTGGCCCCTGCAGACAGTGAGGCTGTGGCTGGGGACAGCCCTGCAGTGCTGTGTGAGGAGGCTTTGCTGCAGGGTGACACCCTGCTGTCTCTCCAGCAAATCTGCCAGAGCTTTCAGTGCTCCGGAGAGAGGTGCTACCAGCATGGAGCCCACGCCAACAGAACAACCACCTGCCAAAATGAGACTCACTGCGAGGTACGGAGCTGCCAGGGGGCTGCAGCAGGGAAAGCCTTCCCTTTCTTTATCTCGGGAATCCACAGTGCTCTATTAAGTCTGTCTCCCATCTCCCTTTCCTCTCTGACAGCCTGTCAGCTATTACTGCTCTTTTATGACCTCACCTCTTCACACTCACTTTATCCCTTGGCTCTGCCCGTTGCAGCTTTATCGTTTCTCCAGCACGAACTACACAGCCAGGTGCAGCAGCGGCTGCGGCGCGGAGCCGTGCAGCACCGACGGCAGCAGGCAGCAGCAGTGTGCCCTGGAGTGCTGTGCTGGCCCTCTCTGCCTGCAGCTCAACGCCAGTGCCTACGGTATGGCCCAGGTTTGTCCTGCTGGGCACAGTCTGGAGGGGCTGTGGCTGCCTCTCTTCTGCCCTGGGGCTCGCCCTGTCCTTGGGGTTGGCTGAGGGGCAGGCTGGCCCTGGCAGCTCTGAGCAGAGTGGGAGCAGTGCTGGTGAGCCTGGCCCTGTGTGGGCTGTGTGTCCACCTCACAGGGCTCCTCGTGTGTCTGCAGGTGACCTGCCACCCACCACCACCACCGCCGTGCTGACAACCACCGCCACCACCCCTCGGCCTCCCCCCCAGAACGTAGGTACCACAGCAGGGGAGGCTGCTGCACCCAAGGGTTCTGGGGCTGTGTTTGCTGCATGGCTGAGCCCCCACATGAGCAGGGGATGGGAAAAGGTCCCTTCTCCGTTTGCTCTATGGGGTAAACAGCTGGCTCTGAAAGGGCAACAAATCCTGAATGAGTACTGGAAGTAAGGAGCCCTGACCAGTGGGCCTTATCCCTGTCCATCAGACCTGTTCCCCAGAGCAGGGCTTGCATCAGCTCGGGCAGTTTGATCTGACCATGGGATGAGCCATCCTGCAGGTGGGAGTGTGCAGGACCTACGGGGCTCTGCAGCCCTTTCCTGAGCCTGGTGAAGGGGAAGGTGCTTATCTTTGCAGGGCCCTCTTAAGAGGAAGGAAAAAGAGGCTTGAAACTTGCTTGCTCTGCTGGTCTTTCAGAAGTTTCTTGCAGTTTCAGAATACTCCTTTATCTCTGGATCTAAAATGCCTGATAGCACAAACACCAGCAGAACAGAGGAGGGTGGAGAGGAGTGAAGGGCTGCCTTAAATGCAGTTTTTTGTCCTTCCAATCTTATGGACAGATGCTATCTCCCTGGTCCTTTCTCTCATAGGGCAAAGTGTGTGCAGCATTTTCCTGTCATGGGGACCAGTGTTTCAAAGGCAAGAAGACCATCACTAGATGCATTTTGGGACAGGACTTCTGTGAGGTATGGCCTGGGGCTGCAAAGCATCTGTTCCTGTAATGCTAATACTAAAGGCTCAGCATGACCCCCAGGCTAATGTCTCTCTCCTTCCAGATGAAGAAGACGGGCTTGAATTATGTGGCAGGATGTAGCAAAGCCTGCAAGGCTGCCAAACCAGTCTGTGCTGGTGGGATGAAGGCTGCCTGTTACCAGGAGTGCTGCTCAGCCACCCCAAAAGGCAGCTGTCTGAAACTGGATGGCAAAGTTCACATCAATAGCGCTGGGCAGGCGACTCTGGCCCCGCTCTTGAAGGTGATGGCATGTGGGGTGGTCCTTCTCCTGAATTACAGGGTCTCCACTTCCCTCTGGGGGTAGGTGGCTCTGCAGCCTCTCCTGTAGGATCAGTAGGATCCCGCTGCTCTCTGACTTCAGCCAAGGTTGCTAGCAAACATCCTCTGTACTGTCCCTGTCCCATCAACAAGGTGTCTGGGGCCCCCTGCATCTGCTCATGGGCAGCTGCACACCCTTGGGGGTCCCTTTGCTCGCCCTGCATAGGACCCTGCTGTTGATCCTAAACCCCCCCTTAAGCTGCACTCTGAATCCTGCACCATCCCAGGATGGGTGAGTCCTGGCATTTCAGTAAAGTTTAAGTACTTGAAAACAAGATTCCCTCTTTTTCTCAGAGGAAAAGCACTTAATCTGTGCACTTAGAAAGCTACATCAAGGGATTCCACCCTACCCTGCAAGGGAATTGTGGATACTAGGAGTGGTGCAGTGTGTGCCTCTGCTGCTGGAATGGGTTCCCTCAGGAACAAGAGGGTGTTAGGCCTCCTTAGAACCCAAAAAATTCTGCATTGACCGAGGCACAAGGGCTGCTCTAATCAATTATCTGCTTGTGGCACAGTCTCCTTGCACCCCCTCTGACCTGTTAGCTCCTAAGTGTTCTGGCAATGAAATGCTTCTTGCCCATGTAGGTAAAATAGTAACTTTATGCTTCATCTCCCAGCCTAAGGCGGGGAAGTGGGATTAATCTAACAGCGTCTCACGTTTCAGATAATTGTTTCACATCTGTGGTTCTCTACTGCTGAAGGCAGAGCCCAGAGGTGAGCACACAGAGCATGGGTGGAACTGGCCAGGCAGAATTACCTGCGATCAAAATGCTGCCACTCGAACACACGTGCACGGTGCTGTTCCCTGCCACCACTGTCCTCTGCTGCCACCGGTTCCTTAGAGAAAAGATTGCAAACGATTAAAATCTTTGTGTGCTGGTGTTTTGAGTGTGGCTGAACACGTGTGACCCGTGGGAGGGAGGGAGGGAGGGAGAGCTGGGCTGGGTGGGTTTGAGCCCTGTGTGCTTTCCCAGCAAGAAGACTCGGTGCTGGCTCTCATGGAGCAGTGGCAGCCCTAACGGGGTGGATGAAAACCACATCACTCTACCTCAGCCAGCCCTTTCCTCCTCCTGACGTGCAGTCAGTGCCTGTTCTGGTACAGTAAAACCGCAGCTCAGCGTTTGGGGTGTATGTTTACTTTGGTTCAGGCCACTGTCAGTGTATTCACGCCAAGGGTTCTTCTATCTCAAAAACACAGCCCAGCACTTCTTGAAGGGTTTGGTGCTCAGAGCAGCATTTTCAGCTGTTCCCTTGGTGAGCAGAGGGACTGGGGAAGTGGTGCAGAGCTGTCACTGACCGAGACCACTCGGGTTTTCCCTGTCTCTCGATCTACATCTGTGGAAGGAGCTACATCTGTCTCTACAGTGCAAAGGGCTCTGGTCATATTTTACTGCACACTCCGCATTAATTGATTTGATGAATAACGGTTCCTGTGCTGAGTGGTCTTGAAATTCAACAAAAAAAAAAAAATTCAAGTGCCTACTAAAAATAACACCATCTCGCGATTTTCTGCGGAAATTATCCTTTCCCATGTCTGCCGACCCGAGCGGTTCCCCTCTCAGTCCCCCTTTCCTTCCGGGAGGGGCCAGCCGGAGGCGAGCGGTTCGGGCAGGGAGGGCCAGCGCCGTGCCTCCCCCGTCCTTCGCATCCCGCCTTGCGCTATCCGCCCGGCCGCCGTCCCTGCCGAGCCACCCCGCTCCCACCGCCGCTTCCCGTCCCGGTATTTCCGGCCGGTCCCGGAGCGGAGCGATAACGGAGCGGCCGCGCTGGGGGGAGCCCAGCGTTGCGACAGCCGCCCCGAGCGCGCAGCCGCCGGGACAGCCTCCCGTCCCGGCCCCGGGCATGGACCAGTCGGTCGCCATCCAGGAGAGCCTAGCGGCGGGGGCGACCTGCCGGATCGTATCCTTTGATCGGCCCCGGGGTCGCGGTGCCGCCGCGCTCCCAGCTCCGCGCTGTCCCCGTCGCTCCCTCCTGTTTGCTGCGGCTGCTCCCTCCGGGCTGTCCCCGTTGCTCCCTCC
>QUSF01000067.1:1631293-1650564 GCA_003676055.1 Chloebia gouldiae | reverse complement strand
GGGAGGCGGCGGGGCGGCTCCGGGGCCGCTCCGTGGCGGGCGGCGGGCGCGGAGCCGCTGCCGGGCGCTGCCGCCGGGGCGCCGCCGGTTTTGCCGCCCGGTGCCCGCCCCGAGCTCTCGGGTCGGCTCCGCCGGCCGGGCCGCGCTCTTCCGGCGCCTCCTCCGCTGGCTCCGCCGCTCCCGGTGCTCGGTGGCGTTCCCCGCTTCGCAGAGCGCACGTCTGAGGAGATCCGGAGCTAAAGCAGTTCCTGGAAGTCAGTGTGCGGTTCAAAACCTGAATGTTGGCGTTGTGCTGTCCCTGGGCTGCTCTCGTTGCATCAAAGCTAATTTAATTCTCCTCTTTGGAGTCTAAGCATGAATTCTGTTTTATCCAGGAGGTATTATACATTTTCCTGCTGTTCTGTAATGTCACTGCACGTTTTTTACATTAATGCCTTTATTACTGCTTGGATCTCATCTAACTGCAAATCTTGTACAACTGAGAACTCCTGTGATCTCTGCATGTTGCTCTGTATTTCTGTGCTCAGTTCAATTATTGAACAAGGTCATTATTCATTTTCAGAGTGCTACCATGTAGATCCCTCTGGCTACAGAAATCTGTGGTTACATATAAACATATCTAAGGAAACAGCCCTTTTCCAAAGCTAATCTCTTTCTTAGGAGAATCCTAGCTAAAGCTGATTTCTGGCCATGAGGTTAGAATGCAAGGTGTGATGAGTAATTCTGATCTTTGCATCAGGTAGCAGTTGTGACAGCAGCAGGCTCACACATCTTTCCATTCTGCAATCGTGCCTTCTGCGTACTGGCGAGTGGCACAGACCCATGTAGGTAATAAGGCCTGGGAATGTGCTCTTTTCTTGGCACAAAAGTAACCATTGTCCATTGAGGTGAAGGTTCAGGTTGGTTCCTGTCACTCACTCTCAAGGGATGTTGTGTGGTTGTTAGTGGGAGAGCTTGCAGAGGTCCGAGGAGCAGTAATTGAATTCTCAGTGCCCATGGAGAAACTGCTGTGTCCCAAGTCCCTGGCCCCACACTTCCCAGTGCATCTCTGTGTGCTCCTGGTCAGTTCTGCTTGGCTTGAGCTGTGTGATCTGCAGCGAGGTTTCTGTCATGTGCTCTTCTGCATCCAAGCTCTGATAAATCCTCTTACACAGTCTATTCTCAGAAGGCTCTTGGGCAGAAGAGGTTATCCAGGCTGAGAATTTGGCCGCTTCTTGTCATCTGGTTTGTATCCCGAGGGCCTGGGTGAAGTACTGCAAGTTCTATTTCTGTTTTGTGCTTGTGTTCTGCAGAATGTTCTGTGACAGCAATAACATCTTAATTTTTTTCTGGGTTGTGTTCACTGGAGGAGAAGCTCAGCTGAATGCCTAGAACCCAACAGTCTTAGCAATTTCTACATCATCATGAGATTTTTGTGCTAAGGAGCATGATTTTAAGATTGCTGTTTTTGCATCTTAAACACAGAGACCTCCCCCAGAATCCTCTTTTTTAACTGTTATTTTGCAACTTGTAGGAGCAGAATATTGTAACTGAAACAAAATGCTGAAAGACTGGTCAAATTTTGCTAAGGTAGTGTGATGTGTTTAGTGTCACTTCTGTGGTTAGTTCGATTGGTGTGCTAGCAGCCCTGTTACTGTTTTAGGAATGTGCAGTTTGCATTGAGGCAGATGTTTCTGCTGACGTTCAGTGGGTCCCTGGTGTGACTCTCTGTGACCCTTGAGGTGTCTTGACACCTCTGCCTTGCTGGGTATTTGCAGATAGGTAGAAACCCTTTAAATGATACCGTGGGGTTTGTTTGTTTCCCTTTTCTCTGCTTTCTGTGTACTTCCTGTCTTGCTTCAGAAAGGAAAAATCTACTATTAACATAAATTTTTCAAATTCCTGGGGCAAAGCCCTGGATTTTGTGCTGCTAAGTCCTGCTTCAGCTTAGCTGGAAAGAGAGCCAGCAGCAGCAAATGCTCCCACAGAGGACAGTGCTGCTCTCTGTGGCTCCTGTCATTTCTTCCTCTGCAGGGGAAGCTGCGTCATCACACAACACTTGGGTCAGAGTAAGCTAAATCTCTCAAATAGCTGAAAGAGAGACTGTGGGGTACTTTGTTTTTCCACACAAATCTAAATTATTTTCTGCCCACAGATTTTTGCCAGTGTTTACATAAGCATGTTGATAAATGGAAGAACACTTTGTGTTTAAAGTGAAACTTTCTGTTGGTTGTTTTTTTTTTTTCCAGAAGCGGTTGGCTCTGAAGGTGTCAAACAAAATGGGAAAAAAGCTGCAGTCAGTCAGAGCTCCAGCCATGACAGCACTGATAGAGGCACTCCCAGGTCAGTGCACAGAGGTGGAGGGCTCTAGAGTAGAAGCTGGCAACTTTTTGAGATGAGAATTTGCAGGTTCTAGTTAAGAGAGAAGAAGGTTCAGCATAAGCATGCTGTCAAAACATTCGTGGAAATTTCATTCCACTCCCTCTCCCTACAATCCTCCCTGTCTGGGCATATTTTGGCTGCTTTGTAGGACAGGACCTCCTAGCATTGTTTATTTTGAATTCAGAGAGTTTTGGCTTAGAGCCACTGTGTCTCATAGATACACTCTTAAAATGTTGCAGTTTCATTTTCCAGTTCCCAGGACTTTGTGGACCCTGATGCAAATCCTTCAGAGTCAGTGTGTGTGCTGTCCTTGGCACTGGTATGCAGGTTGCTGGCCTTAAATTTGTACCATCCAGTTGCTGGTGGGAATTTCCAAGCTGTGGCATTATTCCTTTGCAAAAGGAGTTTGCAGAGCCAGGAGACACAAAGTAAAACCACCTCTACCTTCACCCACTCTGGGCAGAATTGGAATATTTCCACCAGAAGGTTTTATAAACAAACACATTGCTTAATTCTCTGCTGAGGCAGAGGGAGATGAGACTTCCCTCTCCTTGATCCAGTAAGCAGGGAAGATGTACAGGTTTTGTATCATTTTTCAGGTGTGAGTAAGGCTTGCTCTGCATCAACAGGCTGCACCAGGATGGTGAAAAACATTTGCTATTTTAGTTAGTTAAACTGCTTTTGTCTGGAGATCTCAACCCTGCTAAGAAGTGCTCTTTTCAGGCTTCTTGCCTTATCCCAAATGTTATCTATATTTAGTGAACAGATAGAAAAATGTGAATTAAGGCCTTGGTGGCAGAAATATGCTAGTTAGGGTGTGGGGATAGCCTGGGCTTCATCTGTGGTTTTGCTTTCATTTGCAGGCAGAACAAAGTCAGGCCTGAAGTGAGAACTGAACAGGTTCGGGCCTCCCGTGTCATGGCTTCGAACAAGGCCTCAATCTTATCAGAACCAAAGTTTGGACTCAGAGATACTATTGTTAAATCTCAGCTTGTACAGAAGGAGGACTCCTACACACACATCCAAAACTACAGGTAATGATCATTCCTGAGAAGAACTTACTTTTGTGGGCTGTAATTTAGCATAGACTGTCAGAATAACTCATCTGTTATTTCATCCTGTGTCCCCACAAACAGGAAATTCTGTAGAAAAGTATGATCCATACTTTCCAGAACAGTTTTCTTTCCACGTTTAGACATGAGCAAAGCAGAATTTCATTCATGTCTCTGTCAAGACTTACCTCATGGTTCTTGTGAAATCACTTTTTTCTGTGCTCATTTTAGACAGTGACTGGAAATGCATCAGCTCTGTGCACTCCAGCCTTCGTCTTCTCCATTTCTGTCCACTGTTTATCCATGTAGTTGTTCCAATAAGCTCATAAGAAAGAGCTTGAGTGAAATATATAATTAGGACCAAAACTTTACTGTTTGAAATTATTTTATGCATCTCATTCTGTGAATTTATCATTTCAAGCTGCTACTGCACAGCTACAGCCTTATTTTAGTTTTTTTTTCTTTAACACTTTGTATCTGTGTGTAACAATTTTAAAAATGTAAAAATGCATCTGTAAAGGTGCAACTGTAGTTAAATAATTTTAGGGATTTAAACTTTGTCACCTTTCTTAATTTTCCCTGGCAACACGTTAGGTATGTAGAACATTATTTTCCTGGCTAATAGCAGTGCTGTTTCCTGGGCTCTGCAGTTTGCAGCTCTGGGATTCTGTCACTGTCTCTGCAGGGTTTTTGTGGGGACATACAACGTGAATGGTCAGTCACCCACAGAGAGCCTCCAGCCTTGGCTGAGGTGTGATGCTGAGCCTCCAGACATTTACTGCGTGGGGTGAGTGTCTGTCCCTGGCCTTCCCCGCTGACCTGGGCTGTGCAGGAGGAGCTGTCACCCACAGTTCAGCCAGGACACCTCAGGAATGTTGGCACTGGTGGGGCACACACAGCTCCAGGGAGGGTGTGTCCACAGCCTGTAAGGGTTGTTGGTCTGGTAGGGTTTGGCCTGTCAGTGTTACAAAATCCTTAATGCCCTTTGATGTAGTAATGACAGTAATTTAGCTTTACATTTGACATACATCTACGATCAGCATAACTGAATTTCAGTTTTCAGTTATAAATTTAGTGAGTATAAGCTGATTTAGCTCTTTCCCAGAGAAAGGGGTGGAGAGCTATAAACAAGTGCATGCATCCATGGGTTCCTTCCTCTAACACAGCTTCCAGGAGCTTGATCTGACTAAAGAAGCCTTCTTTTTCAATGACACACCAAAGGAGGAAGAATGGTTTAAAGCTGTAACTGATAGTCTTCACCCAGATGCCAAATATGCAAAGGTAAATGTGGCTTTTGGGGAGGTTTGAGTGTGGAACCATTTTCCACTTGGCTCTCTTTTCCTTTTGCTTTCTCTCGTTCTCAATGGCTGTGTCTTCAGAGGCTGTGCAGGTTCTGTAGGTGCTGTTTCTGTGCAGGGTGCTGAGGCAGGGGCAGGATGGGAAACAGAGCCAGGTGTCCCCACTTAAAGGGAGCTCCTGCTGTCCTGGGGAAGGAGAATAGAAAGTTCTGTACCTTCTTCCATATCTGCCTACAATGTATGGTGGAATAAATTGTGAAGGTGTTTTGGTAGGAATACTGCTTTTGTTTCAGCTCCTGCTCCATAGGTCTGCTTCATCTCTTGTCTCTGTTGTTGAAGAGAATTTCCTTCCATGAGCCTATGTCTGTGCTGTAGCTCTGGGCTTCAGCTTCCTTCACTGATGTTGCTCCCAGCTCCTTCCTGGGCTGTGCTGCTGGAGCCCTGCCGGTGCACTGGATGATCCTGAAACTTTCTCTTTAGTGACCCATGTTATGGATGGATGTGCCTTCTCTCAGCAAACCTCTTCCATTACAGCATTGAATGGACCAGGGTCTGTTTTTCAGGTGAAACTTGTGCGGCTGGTGGGGATCATGCTCCTGTTGTATGTGAAAGCAGAACTTGCTCTGAACATCTCTGAGGTGGAGGTTGAGACTGTGGGAACTGGAATCATGGGGAGGATGGTAAGAATAGCAACTGTGCATGAGAAGGGGTGAGATTTGGAAGAGCTCCCCTCCTTGGATGCAATGGTTATTCCTCCAGCTAAGGGCTGTGGCTGCCCCTAATAGCAGATAGTCCTATCCCCATGCCAGCTCAGGGCACTGTGAGAGAAAACTGCCAGGTGTGCACCAATGTTCAAAGCAGTAATCACTAATTGGGATTTTCAGCCTATTCCTTCCTCTGGAATTAAACACTCTGTCTCAAAGTCTTCTGGCTTGTTCACTGCTAGTAACTCATCTGCAGTGTAAAAGCATCTGACCAATGTCTTTGTCTTTCTCT
Source organism: Chloebia gouldiae (assembly GCA_003676055.1). Lineage (NCBI taxonomy): Eukaryota > Metazoa > Chordata > Aves > Passeriformes > Passeridae > Chloebia > Chloebia gouldiae. The sequence goes on along the minus strand of QUSF01000067.1, from coordinate 1,644,857 downwards.
TTCAGGGTAACAAAGGTGCTGTTGCCATCAGGTTTAAATTCCATAACACCAGCGTGTGCCTTGTGAATTCTCACCTCGCAGCTCACACGGAGGAATACGAGCGGAGGAACCAGGACTTCAAAGACATCTGCTCTCGGATGCAGTTCTGCCAGTCAGATCCAAATTTGCCCCCTCTCACTATTGGCAAACACGAGTATGCTTCCCATCTGGCTGTGGGAATTGTGGCATGTGCAAGGGAGCACTCTGTGAATGTGCTGGGGGTGAGGGTATAGAAAAGCTTTACCTGGTTTGGCCAGGGCTCACCCACACAGTTCTGACAGGTCACTTGTCACCTTATGCTCTCCCAAGCCTTGTTTTATTCTCAAGCCAAAGTGGGCTGGGGCAGGAATAAGCACTGACTTCCCCAGCTATGGAATTCAGTCACCGTGGAGCAGTAACAGCACCAGTCATTAAGGGATAGTGACAAACATGCAGAACAGTGATTAATTATAGCAAAAATAGAAAAGGTTTTTAAGCTTCCACTGTTATTATTCCTGATGAGAGCAGCTCAGCAGAGGGAATGTGATGGGGAGAGCCCCGGAGCTGCAGAATGGAGCTGCTGTCCATGGCCAGCTGCACTCTGGGGCAGCTTCAGGCCTCTGCACATTGTGGTTTATGTTCCCTTTCAGTGTGATCCTGTGGTTGGGGGACCTCAACTATCGTCTGGAGGAACTGGATGTGGCAAAAGTGAAGCAGCTTGTAGAGGAGAAAGCATTTCTAGAGCTTTGCCAGTATGACCAGGTATTGATGTCTCACCTACCTGCACATGGCACTGAGGGTGCTCAGTACAAACCACACGACTCTTTCTGTGTTCAGTGTCTCCCTTTTACTCCATAAGGAAATTGTGCTCGAGGTTATCAAAAATTAAAGTTTTCATTTTCTTTTGCAGCTGAAGAGGCAAATGAAGGCAAATACAGCCTTTGAAGGCTTCACAGAAGGAGAGATCTCTTTCCAGCCAACATATAAGTATGATGCTGGCTGTGATGACTGGGACACAAGGTACAGTGATTTTATCAGATGCGATACAACACATGGTTGATGTTATTACTGAAGGAAGTAAAAAAAGGCTATAATACATGGCAGGTCTAATGGCTGTAAATAGGAACAATTCTGAGATTATTTCTGGTTCTCTCCCTTTGCTCCAAAATTCATCTCTTGTTTACATCTATTTACGTTGTTTTTCCTCCCACAGCTATTTGTCAGACACTCCTAATATTTCTTCCCAGTAATAATCCTATTAGGCTTCCTCTTAGAGGTGATTCATTAACAAAGTTAATGTATTCTTTTAGCTAGTTTAATTTTTTTGGTCTAGTTTGTTGTTTTTTTCCCCAAGGAAACTTATTAGGATCTCAGTTTTGCTGATCTCTTCTGTACCTGCTCAGGTGAGACCAGCCAGGGTTGATGTGGAGTTAACTGTGCTGTTCTTCAAAGAGAATCATCCTTCTTGTAATGCTCTATAGACAGAGCAGCTCCTCTAGTCTCAGCAAACCAGGAACTTCAGCTGCAAGTGCAGAAATTAAATCTGTGCAGCTGTCATTGAATAAATGCAAACTTTAAATGTAGAGCCGGAGGTTTTATTTTTTATGGCTCTCATGGTCAAAAATACCTGAGTATTTCTTTGCATGTTAATTGTATCTTGCACCTTTGAAGAAGTAGGAAGTAAAGCATAGAGATACCTCACAGTAGGCACTCAAACTTTTTATATCTATGTGAAGAAACTATTAAAAATACCACTTGGATAGAGAATGAGCTCCAGGCCATGGCAGGAAAGCCTGATCTCTGGGTGAGCAGTGTGCTGCCCTGTGTTGTTACTGCATCTGCACAGTGGCTGGAAATGGTGATTTTTGCCCTCTGTTTTAGTGAGAAGTGTCGTGTTCCAGCGTGGTGTGATCGGATACTCTGGAAAGGGCAGAACGTTGCCCAGCTGAGCTATCGCAGCCACATGGCTCTGAAGCTCAGTGACCACAAGCCAGTGAGCTCTGTGTTTGAAATTGGGGTAAGTGTGTCAGTGCTGGATGAAGTAACTCTGCTGACCTCATTCCCTGGGTGCTGTTTTCTCTCTCCTGCATTTATGGCCTCTGCAGAGAACAATGGCTTGAAAGGTGGGCTGGATCAGATGTGGAGATGGGATTGTTGACCACACTAAGCAAGGGTTGTATAAACGATACTGCAGATAAGCTGGACAAGGCCTGAATATCTGTCAGTGTTCTTTGGGAACACAGTAGTGTCTTGTTAAACTTCTTGTTTTATCTGAGGGAAAAAAAAAAACAAGTTGATCTAGTACTGACTGTGTAACTCTTGTTAGTTATGGCAAGGTCCTTTACTGCTGGATCATGAGAAGATCTTGGAGATTAATGTTCCAAACAGCTCTGCCCATTCCCTGTGTTGTACACCCTAGTGTGCTGCCAAAATCAAATTACGTGTTTGCAGCTGTGTTCCAGCTGTCCTGCAGAGGCACAGTCAGTGCTAGCTGGTCCAGTGTGTGTGTCCTTTTCAGGTGAAGGTTGTGAATGAAGAGCTCTACCGAAAAGCCTTTGAGGAAATAGTGCGCTCCCTGGATAAGCTGGAGAATGCCAACATTCCCTCGGTGACACTGTCCCGCAGAGAGGTAGGGCATGGGCATGTGCCAGCACTCCCTGAAGGAACTGAGCAACCCTAGACCCCAGCAGTAGAAGATGGATCCTAGACCCTTGGGTCTGGTTATAAAAAGTAGAATATTTTGACTTCCAGTTGCTCTGTGTTTACAAGCCCTAAGAATCTTTGCTCCTATTTAGATGCTGGTGAATTGCATGCGCAGTCCAAGGCTGAAACACAAGATGTGTAATTCCATGAGGTGGGAAGAGAGAAAGTAAAAAGGTGGTTTGTGACCCTTGCTCTGACTTGTGCTTTCAAACATAAAATATAAAATTGTAAGGGTCTGGAGAAGGTCACAAACCAGCATTTGCTTTGTGTGTTGGGACTATAAAGATAAGGCCAGGAGACATTTGAGGCCACAGCTATCTCATTCTCAATTTTATTGTAGTTATTTGAGGGCAGTATTTGTTTTAAAGGGCCCCCTGACAGAAGGGACTTTGGCATTCAGAGTATGCACGTGTGATCCTTTGCACTCCTGAAGGAGAGGGGGGTGGCAGCAAGGGGTTAATCCAGTTGTCTTGCTGCTTAATAATTAAACCACAGGACAGGAATTACTGCTCAGCAAGGTGGAATTGGCTGATGATGTTGACTGACATTTGTTCCTAGATCCATTTTGAGGATGTTAAATACATGCAGCTGCAGGTAGAGAGGTTTACAATCCGCAATGGCCAAGTGCCCTGCCAGTTCCAATTTATCATCAAACCAGATGAGGAGACCTACTGCAAGGAGTGGCTGACTGCTAATCCCACTAAGGGCTTCTTGCTCTCAGGTGAGCTCCTCCTTTTGTCTCATGTTATTGCTCATATTGTCCCCTTCTGGCTTAGTTCCCTCTGCACTTCTGAGAGTGCTGTGCCTGTTTGCAGGCTGTTGGTTTAATGCTGTTTGTAACTGAGTCTGGGTTTTTATCATCTGGCAGATGCTGAGATCACAGTTGAGCTGGAGGTGTTTGTTAATAAATCAACAGCTACTCGCTTAAACTCTGGAGAGGAAAAACTTGAAGATATCTTAGTCTTGCATCTTGTCAAAGGGAAGGATTATTTTCTATCCATCACAGGCAACTATTTGCCAAGTTGCTTTGGGTCTCCCATTCATACACTGTGTTACATGAGGGAACCAATCCAGGACATGTCAGCAGAATCCATTCGGAGACTTGTGAGTTAAAGACAAGATTCCCTTCCAAACACACAAGAGCATTAAAACTAGATGCTAAGGCCTGTCTTTTTTTATTAAGAAGTCTCAGTTCTCAGGTATAAGCTTTGTGAAGTATTTTTGCCGAGTTGAGTAAGAACTTGGCTAGCTACCTTTTGTTTGTCTCTCTCCTGCCCACACTGCCCTCCCTCCCTCAGACCCTGATGCCTGTAGACATGAGTGATGATCCTGCCCAAGATGAGAAGCCTATGGACATCCCAAAAGAGCTGTGGATGATGGTGGATCACTTGAATCGCAACGCTTCCCAGCAGGTTGGCACTGGAAACACAAAACGAGATGTTTGTGTTGGGTTAAGTTTGGAAGAAGATACTGGTAATAGCAATCACCACGAGCTGGGTGTGTTTGGCCAAAGGCCATGGAGATAAGTGGTCCTGATGCCCCAGGTTGTTCTGTTTGGTGCTAGTGACTGTGTCTGTGTGTCCAGGTTTCAGCAGTGTCCAGCTATCAAGCAGACTTGGGTGACAACCACCAATTTGGAGAGACTTCCCAGGCAGATTATAAGGACATTGCTCTATTTATCCACAATTGTTTTATTTTCCTTGGACTGATAAAGGCTTGTCTTTGCAGGAGGACCTATTTCAGCAACCAGGCCTCAGATCTGAATTTGAGCAAATCCGAGACTGTTTGGACAAGGGAATGTATGATACTTTCCGTATCCTTTTACACTGGTGTAAGGCTCACTATGGCAGAGTGCCAAACTCTGAAAGGTTTTTAAGCTGCTGTCTCTCCTCCCGGGATACCCGAGCTCTGCATTTCCTCGTGGCTCTGTGTCATCCTCTCTTGAGTCCTGGTGATGTCAATGAATGACACAAGTGCCCAGCTGCTAACAGCAGCAGCTTGTGTGGAGGCCAGGGGATTAACCCAAAGCTGTGAGCTGTAGGCAGAGTTCTGGAACACCTAACCCAAAGATCATTCATGTTTCAGCAGAAATAGGACCAGCCTAGGTCATGCTGTGCTCTTCCTTAACCACTGGATTAGTGGGCAGCAACCACTCAGTGGCAGAGGCCCTGCTGCTGTTCCTGGAGAGCCTTCCTGAGCCTGTCATCTGCTGCAGGTTCTACAGCTCCTGTCTGGAGAGTGCCAGCAACTATGGGCTGAGCTGCCAGGTACTGCTGGCTGCCCAAGGGACCAGCTCCAGTGCCAGAGGGAGGGCAGGGAAACTGGCCTCTGCTACACCCATCACCCAGTTTTGCTGTCAGTAATCCTCTCTTAATAGAAACGATCTGCATCTGGTGCTTTTAGGGTCTAAAGAGCTGTTGACACCTACAGATTGGGGGGTTTTGGGGGCAGGTGAAAGGCATTGCTGTGTTTGCAATGTGAATGTTGGTGTTTTTCCCTTCTCAGATTATCTCTGAATTACCAGCATGCCATAAAAATGTGTTTGAATATCTGATGGCATTTCTACGGGAGCTGCTGAAGAACTCAGGGAAAAACCATTTGGACGTGAATATTCTTGGTAAGGCCAGCAAAGTAATGTTTTGAGAGGGTCTGCACAGTTAGGGCAACACTTCATACCTGAGTGCAGTGGTGGCTTGTAGTGCTTTGAACCTTTTATTAGAAACAAATAGCCCATAGAAAAGCAGGAGTCTGGGAAAGCAGCGCAGAGATGTGGGGATTATCAGCTTTATCCTGCCTCACTCCAAAGCCAGGTTCTCCTTCCTGAGGTCTCTCAGGGTCTGGGTGATGGGATGACCCCGAGAGTGTAAAAGTCCTCATATCCCAATCTGTGTAGCCAAAGAAGGAGTCTGAATGCGTAGGGTCAGCTTCTCAAGGTTTTTTATTTTCCCTTATCTATAACATTCTTTCTTTGACCTGCTGAGCTCTGTCTAGCAAGGAGGCCATGGCATTCTGTCCCCACTTTTGGGTGGCATTTACATTTTATACTAAAAACTATCTGTACTGTATTTACAATAACATGCCAATATCTATCATTTATGTTAGGCAGTGTGTCTGTACCTTAAACCAACAGAAAAGTGTCACCATCACAGCAAGACACGGAGAGTAAGAAGGAGAAGAAGGCCAGGACATGCCCAAATCCCCCTGAATCCTAGTCTAAAAACCCCAAAATTCTACTTTTCCACCCTGTATTAACTCAAATATCACACTACTCAAACCCTTGTGGCTTGTAATTCCTCACACAAAGTTGGCAGCTTTTCCCATGAGCTAAAATGGAAGACACAGGTGTTTTTGACTTTGTGCCAAGGTTTCCGAGCCCCCTGGCAGGGTCTGGAGCCAGCCAGGGCAGCCAGAGGGGTGTGCTGGGTTCCCACAGGGGTGCCTCGATTGCTGCTCTCACCGTGTGTCCGTGTGTCCGTGTGCTTTCCCTGCAGCCAGCGTGTTCGGGGGTTTGTTGCTGCGGCCGCCTCCCGGCCACGCCACGCCCGACATCGCTGCCAAGAGGAAAGCGCAGCAGTTTATCCACCAGTTCCTCGTCAGAGAAGATCATTTACCGTGAATATCAGATGTGGTTAATCTCACTTGTAGACATTGAATTGCTGTAAAAAATATTTTTTTTTGTACATTATACTGGCACTTTTTTTGCTATCATGGGGTTTTATGCAATCTGTTGCTTTTGAAGGCAGAGATCAGGCAGTTTGACACCTGGTTATGCCTCAAAGTGCATCAAGTTTCCCAATAATCTGTACATAGATGAGTTTAAAAAAAGAGCTGATGTGTACACTGTATTTTATTTGTTAAAACGAGGACATTATATTGCCACTTTTTTTGCTATCACGGTGTTTTATACAATCTGTTCCTTTTGAAGGTAGAGATCAGGCAGTTTGACACCTCATTACACCACAAAGTACATCAAATTTCTCAATAAGCTGTGTGTAGATGACTTAAAAAAAAAAAGAGAGCTGATATGTACACTGCATTTTATTTAACTTGTTAAAATGAGGACATTATACTGGCACTTTTTTGATATCACGGGATTTTATACATCTTGTTTTCAAAGGTGGAGATCAGGCAGTTTGACACCTGATTATGCCGCAAAGTACATCAAATTTCCCAATAAGCTGTACATAGATGAGTTTAAAAAAAGAGAACTGATATGTACACTGTATTTTATTTAATATTATACTGGCACTTTTTTTGCTATCACAGTGTTTTATACAATCTGTTGCTTTCGAAGATGGAGATCAGGCAGTTTGACACCTGATTATGCTGCAAAGTACATCAAGTTTCCCAATAAGCTGTACATAGATGAGTTTAAAAAAAAGAGAGCTGGTATGTACACTGTATTTTAGTTGTTAAAACGAGGACATTATACTGCCACTTTTTTTGCTATCACGGTGTTTTATACAATCTCTTTCTTTCGAAGGTAGAGATCAGGCAGTTTGACACCTCATTACACCACAAAGTACATCAAATTTCTCAATAAGCTGTGTGTAGATGACTTAAAAAAAAAAAGAGAGCTGATATGTACACTGTGTTTTATTTAACTTGTTAAAACGAGGACATTATACTGGCACTTTTTTGATATGACGGGGTTTTATACAATCTGTTGCTTTTGAAGACGGAGATCAGGCAATTTGACACCTGATTACGCCGCAAAGTACATCAAGTTTCCCAATAATATGTACATAGATGAGTTTAAAAAAAAAGAGAGTCGATATGTACACTGTATTTTATTTAACTTGTTAAAACGAGGACATTATACTGGCACTTTTTTGATATCATGGGATTTTATACAGTTGCTTTCTAAGGTAGAGATCAGGCAGTTTGAAACCTGATTACGTCGCAAAGCACATCAAGTTTCCCAATAAGCTGTACATAGATGAGTTTAAAAAAAAGAGAGCTGGTATGTACACTGTATTTTATTTGTTAAAACGAGGACATTTTACTGGCACTTTCTTGATATCACAGTGTTTTATACAATCTGTTGCTTTCGAAGGTGGAGATCAGGCAATTTGACACCTGATTACGCCACAAATTACATCAAATTTCTCAATAAGCTGTGTGTAGACGACTTAAAAAAAAAGAGAGCTGATATATACACTGCGTTTTATTTAACTTGTTAAAACGAGGCGAGTTTTTAAGCCGCTATTTAAATAAAAACATCTTCCCGCGGTCGCTGAGGGCCGTGAGGCGCGCGCGGCCGCCAGGGGGCGCTGCGCTCCTCCCGCCCGCCCTCCCCGTTCCCGTCGGCCCCCGCGGCGGGCGCGGCGCTCCCGGCGTGCAGCGCGCGGCCGGAAGCGGAAGCGCGGGCGCGGCGATCATGGTGCCGCTGGGGCGGGGAAGGAGCCGCCGGCACCCGGTGAGCGGGGCAGGGGGAGGGAGGGAGCACGGGCTGAGCGGGCCGAGCCCGGAGCAGCGCGGCTGGCGCGGGCAGCGGGAGTGGCTGTTGGCGGCAGCGGGCCGGGTGGGGGTAGCGTCGCGCTCAGGGCGGGACCGCGGCGCTCGGCCCGGCCCGGCCCCGCCGCCACCGGCCGCCCCGGGGCTGTGCCTGCGGGCGGGACGGGACCCGGCCGAGCCGCCTGACTCCCGTCCGCCCCTCGTTGTGTTGCAGAGGAGCCGTTCCGGTCGGAGCTGCCGGTAGCGCGGAGCCATGGGTGAGAACAGCCCCGAGGGCAACGCCGTGTGCTGTGAGGCGGAGGAAGAAGACTTAGCCCAAGATGAAAATATGATGAGGTTTGCCGACAAAAACGGGTTGGTGTCCTCCTCGTCCGGGACGGTGTACGACAGGACAACTGTGCTCATCGAGCAGGACCACAGCGTGCTGGAGGATGAGGAGGATGAAGGACAGTGCGGTGACCACTTGCCTTTTTTACCCGAGGGTCACGAAGAAGGATTTCATTTAATACCAGATCATGAAGGGATGTCGCAGGGTTATGTGCAACATATTATTTCTCCAGATCAGATTCATCTAACGATAAATCCTGGTTCAACTCCCATGCCGAGGAACATCGAAGGAGCAACGCTCACTTTGCAGTCGGAGTGCCCGGAAACCAAGCGGAAGGAGGTGAGTGGCTGAACTGAGTCTGGGCTTTGTGCACCTTCAGGGCTTTGAAAACGGGCTGCTTTTCAGGAGAGGGACAGCAGTTTTCCTGTTTATTTCAGGAAAGTGGCAGCATTTTTGCCATTTTTTTTCAGGAAAGTGGCAGCTTTTTTTTTTTTTTTTTTTCAGGAGAGCGGCAGCATTTTTGCTGTTTTTTCAGGAGGGGGCAGTGATTTTGCTCGTTTTTGAGGGGTTTTGTGTACTGGAGCATAAATCTGCTCTGGTTGCCACCCCCAGCTTTGCAGTGAGCTGGGGAGAACCGTGGCCCAGCCAAGCTGCCAGGGCCATCCCTCTTCCCTCTGACACCACCTGCTGCCCTAGGAAGCTGCCAGAAGGCACTGGGTGGCACTGGATGGCAGGAGGGTGTGGCACTCCCACATATTTGTATGTAGTTTTACTGATCTTCAGGTTTTCTTCTGCTCGGGTCATTATTTAGTGAGTCAGAGGCAGCTGAAACAACCTGAGCTGTTGCTTTGGGATTGGCCACATTCTCAAGAAAGGCACATTCAGGTCACAGTTAAGGGCCAGGCCATCACTGGGAGCTGGAGTACCGAATGTGAGATGCCAAATTTTAAGTGATTTGTAGTTTTATTGTGTCACAGGGAGACTGTGAGAAGAAGTTTTGAATGTGTTTTGATGTGTTTTGAAAGCTCAGGCCAGGCTGCGTGGTTAAAATGGAGTTTACTCTTAATTCTGTTTCCCTGATGAATTCTGTCTGGATGCACAGTGGGGCTTGGCCTGGGGCTCTGCTGTTTGGGTGCAAGAGCAAAGGGAATTTGGCTGTGACACCAGCTCAGGGGCAGCTTGGTGCTCCTCCTTTGGCCTGCCTGAGGCATGTGAGGGGTGCTGAGTGCAGGTGGCAGTGGCACAGGCTGTGCCACTGAGTCCTGTCCATCAGCACAGAGCTGTCACCCTGGTGGCTGAGTGCTGGAAATGGGGCTGGGGGGGTCGGCTCTGCAGCTGGGGAGCTCCTGGGCTGAGGTGTGTTCAGGGAGCCTGTTTGAGCCTCCTGCTGCCACTCAGCAGCTGCTGAAGTGTTTCACTTGCTCTCCTCTTTGTGGGACCCTGAGCTGCTCCCAGAGCAGGGGGTGGGAGCTGAACAGGGTCAGTGGCTGCATGTGCAATTAAACTGACCTCATTTTTTCACCTTTGCTTTTTAGAGATGGCTTGTAGGGTGTGGAATTTCCAAGTGAAATGCTTTATATGAATTTATTTTCCATTTCTGGAATTAATTTCCCAGAACAGAGGGCAGTGATAATGTGAAAGCACTGAGTCCTGAGCACGTGTGAAAGGCCTTTTTGGCTGCTGTTTCAAAGGTGTGCTGAATTGTCTGGAGGTGAGGAAAGCTCTAAGGCTCCCAAGCATTTGGGTCAGCTCTGAAAAGCAGCAGCTCTGTTCTTTGGTGCTTGCAAAATGTTTGCAACATCTTTAACACTTGAGATAATTGTTTTAAAGTCTTAGAATTTCAGGTCAGCCTTAGGCATTTATGAAGCTAAAAAGGGGATTTTGCACTTTAGCAACTTTGGCTTTTTTTTTATTCTGTTACAAATCTCACTGTAATTGTATGGGTAAGAACAAACACAATTACAGTTTCGTATTTCAAATCCAGTTATTTGTTCAGGGATGACACAGAAAATGCAGCCATTTAGGGGGAATGTGGTAAGCCCAGGAAGAGTTAAAGGCAAACAGAGCAGTTACTGTAGACTTTGAACCAGGGTGTGAGGCTCTGCTTTCTCCAGCCCTGCTGGATATTGCACAACGAGTTCCCATTTCTGAGGTAAATGTTGGATCACGTCTCTTCCAGCAGCACCTCAGTGTCCCTGGCCAAAAGCCACAGCCTTTGGCCTCAGAGTCCCTGGGCCCTGTCCTGCCTGCCCAGGGCTTGGCCTCTGCTGCCTTGTTTGTTTTCTCTTGTGCCCTGGTGCTGTGGCAGCCTGGAGCTCTTGCTGCTGTCCCTGCGAGGCTTTCAGAGATAAATCAAATCAAATCTCTGCTGGTTCTGTGTGTATGAACAGTGTGCTAATGTGAAAAGAGAATTAAATGCTGTGGTGCTTCACAGAAAGGTTTGCTTTGCTCAGAACGTGCTGGTGGTATTGCTGCTGCCTGTGGTGTGCTCGGAAGGATTTGTGAAATAAAGATTTGGCCTTTGAGGGAGGGGGAGTGCTGCAAGGCCATTGTCAGAGTTCAGCCATTAAGCTCATGGTGCTACTGCCACCTTCCCTTACACATGGGCAGTGACAGCTGGCAACCAAACCAAAGCTTAATCTGTAATTAATACTGTCCTTTTTCTTCTAGACTTAAATGTAAACACCTGGAAAGCTTAACAGAACCCTCCCTTGATTTTCAGGTAGTTCCTGCCTGTGTCAGATCCCTTGTGTACCATGGGGAGTGTTTTGTGAAGTGTTAATTTCCAGCTGCCTTAAAGCTGTAACAAGGAACATTTACTTCAGCACTGATATACAAATTGTACTGGATCTGGTGATCCCGGGGGAGGATGATGTACCCTCCTCATGTAATAAAATGTTCTTTCTGCTGCTGGTGTGTTACTGCTCTGTGCTCAGATTGCTTAGAGGGAAATTACTGTTCCCTTCTCTGAGAATGCTGAGTGACCAGTTGAAAATGTGAAGGAATGAATTCCTTGCTTCCCCTGGCAGGTGGGAGCTCAGCCATGCCCAGGAAAGCTGGGCTCCAGCAAACAGAAGCTGGGGAACACAAATTGTTTCCTCTTTTCTATACTGAGCATGACATCCCATGGCCTGGGGTATCCCTGGTCAGTCAGGGTCAGCTGTCCTGGCTGTGTCCCCTCCCCACTCCCTGTGTACCCCCAGCCCCTTGCTGGTGGGCTGGAATGAGAAGCACTAAAAAAATCCATCTCTGTATCATCCAGAACATTCTCTCTACAAGTGAAGAAAATGAACTGTATCCCAGCCAAACCCAGCACATTGTGTAAAGGTCTCTGGTGTGTCTCAGGAGGGCTTAATGTTTTCCACATATGAAGGTTTTACTGAGGCAAAGTGAAGGTGAATGCCAGCCTGCTGTGGGAGCAACAAGAGACCATGGATTGGGACACACTCAGCTTTATAGAATTTTCTTAAATGAGTCCTGCTGGCAGTTTTGTCCCCTACAAAACAGGTTGGAAGTAACCAAGAAGCTATTTCTCTTTCTTTACGGAGAACTGTCTAGAATTTGATTTATAGCTGGTGTGACTAGCCAAGTCTTCTCCTGGGCTCCTTAATCACTATTAGGTGTTGAGGTTTCTGAGCTTTAACAGTGAAATGAAAGCCACCAGTCTGGTAATTAATGGTGGAGGATAACTTTATTCAGGCAGATCAGGAGTGTGTTCCTTCTGCTTCACAAGAGGGGATGAGATTTCATTAGGTTTACTCATGGGAAGCTTCTGAATGATCCCTTGTGCCTGTTGCAGAAGTGGGGATGGTACCAAATCTAGTTCCATGTGAAATTGTCCTTGGGATCTCGATGGCTTACTGAGAAATGTGAGACAGCTGTGTTTGGGTGTCCTTGTGACCTGATGTGATCCATTTCACTTCAGTCACTGACTTTCAGTAGCCACAGAAAGGAAGAATAAGGCTCTTTTGGGATAAAGTGAAGTAATGAATGGGCTGGTGGTTAGACCATGGGATATGGTAAAAACTGTTTTGTTCAAGGTGTTGGTGGGAATTCAGCACCCAGGGCAGTGGGTTTGAGCACTGTGACAGTGCATTTTCCTTTGTCTCACTGTTCCACAAATAAGTAGCTCTTCTGGAAGCATTGGACTAAAGTGTAGGTGCTACACATGTAGGTAGTGGACAGGTTTGATGGCTTCTCAGTGTTCTTTCCAACTGTTTAATCAGATTTTTAGCTAGAAACATTTTGGATTTTGTTTTTCCTTTTCCCCCCTTCTGTTAGATTCCTGTTGTGCAAGCCCAGCTGCTTTCCCATGTGCCACTCCTTCCTCACAGCAGAAATGTTGTCAGAGAATTAAATAAATTTTTTGTGAGGGCTCGGGGTCAAAATCTGTTGCATTGCCTTTGATGTCTGATTGCCTCAAAGGACTTAGATCCACGTCTGGATTCCAACAATTATTAAAAGTTATTAAGCCTGCAGCTGTTTGTCCTTCAGGTGAAGCGCTACCAGTGCACCTTTGAGGGCTGTCCCCGCACCTACAGCACCGCTGGCAACCTGCGCACGCACCAGAAGACGCACCGGGGGGAGTACACCTTTGTGTGCAACCAGGAGGGCTGTGGCAAGGCCTTCCTCACCTCCTACAGCCTCAAGATCCACGTCCGGGTGCACACCAAGGAGAAACCGTTCGAGTGCGACGTGCAGGGCTGTGAGAAGGCGTTCAACACGCTGTACAGGTGAGGGCTGTTCAGCACTGTACAGGTGAGGGGTGTTCAGCACACTGTGCAGGTGAGGGGTGTTCAGCATTGTACAGGTGAGGGGTGTTCAGCATTGTACAGGTGAGGGGTGTTCAGCACGCTGTACAGGTGAGGGGTGTTCAACACTGTACAGGTGAGGGGGTGTTCAGCACTGTACAGGTGAGGGGGTGTTCAGCATTGTACAGGTGAGGGGGTGTTCAGCACACTGTACAGGTGAGGGGTGTTCAACACTGTACAGGTGAGGGGGTGTTCAACACTGTACAGGTGAGGGGGTGTTCAGCATTGTACAGGTGAGGGGTGTTCA
>QUSF01000067.1:1617713-1631193 GCA_003676055.1 Chloebia gouldiae | reverse complement strand
TGTACAGGTGAAGGGTGTTCAGCATTGTACAGGTGAGGGGGTGTTCAACGCGCTGTACAGGTGAGGGGGTGTTCAGCATCATACAGGTGAGGGGGTGTTCAACACGCTGTACAGGTGAGGGCTGTTCAGCACTGTACAGGTGAGGGGTGTTCAGCATTGTACAGGTGAAGGGTGTTCAGCATTGTACAGGTGAGGGGGTGTTCAACGCGCTGTACAGGTGAGGGGTGTTCAGCATTGTACAGGTGAGGGGTGTTCAGCACTGTACAGGTGAGGGGTGTTCAGCATTGTACAGGTGAGAGGGTGTTCAGCACACTGTACAGGTGAGGGGGTGTTCAGCACACTGTACAGGTGAGGGGGTGTTCAACACGCTGTACAGGTGAGGGGGTGTTCAGTACTGAAAAGGTGAGAGAGTGTTCAGCACTGTGCAGGTGAGAGGTTGTTCAGCATTGTACAGATGAGACAGTATCCAACACTGTACAGGTGAGAATGTCCAACACTCCAGGTGAGAAGGCTCTGGCGAGTTTTCTTGTAGGTGTGGCTGTTGCTGTTCTGCAAGTTGTATCTACTTTGTGTTTATGTTTGAATAGAACTGTTTTGCTTCTTCCATGTACAGGTATGAATATAATCCCCTCAGGTGTGGCAATGCTGTCCAAAGGCTAGGATGACAGAACTCTGGTGACTTCTTTATATTCCAATAGCATTGAAGGTGGTGCAGGGACACAAGGGTCTCTCAGATTTGTTGCAGAACTTTGCAGTTGCTTTCATGAGCTCGTTACCTTCTGCTCAGGATATGTTAAGCCTTTGATCCTGTCCTGCACATTTGAAAGAATGAGGCTTGCTTGCCTCGGGCCAGGTCTGTCTTATCCTACCAGTCCTAAGAGGGATTTTTTTGGACATGTTTTTTAGGTTGAAAGCACATCAAAGGCTTCACACAGGGAAAACATTTAACTGTGAATCAGAAGGCTGCAGCAAATACTTCACGACGCACAGTGACCTGAGGAAGCACATTCGAACACACACAGGAGAAAAGCCATTTCGGTGAGTCGCTGCCTGCTGTTGTGGCTTCTGTGGCTCAGGGAGTGAGACAGCTGTGCCAAAAAGCAGCTGTTACTGGAATTGTGTTCTGAGAAACAAGCTCTGAATGGAATGGTGTTCTGAGAAACAAGTGAAGGTGGCTGGCTGGCATTGGAGCCTGTTTGTTCTCGAGCTCCCCCAACTGCCTTTAACAGTGGGGGCAGTGATTGTCCTAAAAGGCAAGAAGAGTTAAGGTGTTTTTTTTAAACCTGTTCCATGGTGAGCATCTTTTAAAGCACATTGCTGCTCTCTGCTGGGATGCAATGTGTATTCCATGGAGGAGACACCCCAAATGCTGCCTTCATGCTTGGATTTTAAAGTCCTACTCACAGCCCTGCTGTGATGTGTGTAGCATGCACAGCACTGCTGTTAGATAACAGAGCTTTGGGCCTGCTTTTTGGAGGCCCAGAACTATTGCAAAGCATGATTTAAGGTTGTAGCTAATGCATTGAAGGGGGCTGATGCTGACTCTCTTTGATGCCTCATTCAGGTGTGAGCATGATGGCTGTGGGAAGGCTTTTGCTGCAAGCCACCACCTCAAAACACATGTTAGAACACATACTGGTAAGTTCTATGTTATTTTTTTAAAATTTTCTTTAATTGAGCTTTTTAAGTTTATGCTAACTCTCAGAATTCTAATAGAAATTTATAATTACATGTAATATGGGAGTGACACATGTGAGGGAGGGGATGGCATTCAGAGAGACCTTTGCAGGCTGGAGGAATGCCCATGTGAACCTCATGAGTTTAAAAAGGCCAAGTGCAAACTCCTGCACCTGCACCAATCCAAATTTTCTGTTTATGCAATTACATTTGTGCTGGACAGGTCTTGAATTCAATGAACATGTTTTCACAAATGTACCAGTAATGATGTATAACAGTTAAATATTGTGTTGTGTGGCAGTTCCCATGGTGATATGGAAGCACTCACCTGCAGCACTGCCAGGAATACTGAATATGTGAAGGGACATTAAAAATCTTGTTAGTATGAAATATTGCTCTGCCAGGTGTCTGGTTGGATGTTTTTTAAGTCTGTTCTGTGTTCTGTGCTGCCTCTAGGGGAGAAACCCTTCTTCTGTCCCAGCAATGGCTGTGAGAAGACTTTCAGTACCCAGTACAGTCTCAAGAGTCACATGAAAGGTCATGAGAAGGGACATACCTATAATGCACTTCCCAATAACAATGTGTCTGAGGTTAGTAGCACTTCTGCTTAATGTTTCTGTGTTAGGTGGATGTAAACCATACCTTGGGGAAGAAATAATTTGGTCTGCAGCTTGTTCTTAAGGTGTAACATTTAAGAGTGGGATTTTCAAAGTGCTCACTTTGCCATATGTGCATGTGGGCAGTTGTTCCTTTTGTGTGCTTCAGTTGGAGTCAATTCTGTGGGGTAAACATGTGAGGTAAAATAGATACTAACTAAAAATACTAACTGTGAAGGTTTTATTATTTTTTTTATTTTCTAAAAGTTGATTTGTTCCTATGCTAATTTAAAATTCTGGGTTATATGACTTTTTGGAAGTACTTTGACTGGGATGTTAAGAATCCTTGATAGCTGATAAATATCCTTTGCTGAAAAATCTTGTTCCTTTGATTTTAGAACTGAGATCTGGGTCCCATATAAGCAAAGCATAGACTCTCAAAAGTAATTTAAAACATTTCTGACTTTATTGTTTTAATACATAATTCAAATTGTTTTTCTTTTTCACAGGATACAAGTCACTCACTTTGTCTGAGTGATTTAAGCCTCATATCAACAGATTCAGAATTGCGGGAGAACTCTAATCCAGTGAGTTATTGCCTGGAATTGCCTCATCCTCATTTGAGTTTTGGTTTTGTCCCCCAAAGTGTACAGTGATTAGTTCAACCTGCTGTAGAAAGCTCTGCATCTGATTTTACCATAACAGTGTTCTTGCTTCTTGATAAGTCTTGACTGAGCTTGGATTTTACATAGAGGAAAATGAGGTGCTGAGGAGGCTGTGTTGTTCTTTGTGCTGTGGTGTGGGAGCAGGGTGCAGCTCCTGTGTGTATTCTGCTCCTCGAGCAGTGTGGGTGGCTAAAATTGCATAGTCCAAGATACAAAATAGTGCTATTTTTTCTGCTCCAGAAAAGGTTCTGCAAGCAGCCAATTAATGTCTGTGTCTGATGGAGTACTGTAGGAAATAAGGGTTACACAAAGAGTGGATGCAGAGGAATATATTTCACTTTTGAAGAGGTTACTTATTTTTGTAGGGGTTGCTCATTATGTTGGTAAATTTGGTTACAGGTAATAAAAACTAGGTGTAAATTTACAGCATGTGCTGTAAATAGGTGCAGCCATTCCTGAGGGTAGCTTGTTCTTTGGAGGTGTTTTTCAGGCATGCACACACTGCTTGACAGGGGTTTGTGGAGACCTGAGATACAACATTGTGTGATGTCTTCCTCTTTGTTTTCTGTTTGTCAGACACATGGACAGGACCTCAGCACAATCTCACCAGCAAGCATCTTCGAGTCTATGTTTCAGAGCCCAGACCACACTGCAAACCAGGATGACTCTCAGCAGACAGGTACCAGTTGTGTCTGCACTGCTGTTAGAGAACTTTTTGATAGCTCTGCATGCATCTCCTGAATTCAGCATTTCAGGCTGAAGTTTAATGCCCAGCATAACTCTTAAGGAGCAAAAAGAACTTTAACCTCAGGGTTGAAATTCATTGGTGTTGGGATGCATGGTGTGACAGCAGCGACAGGGGAGGTGACCCAGCACACTGCCCTGCAGGACTGGCACGGGAGCTCTCAAGCAGTTTACATCATCCTATTTTCTTGCTGCACAACTGATAAAAGGATTGTTAGAGAGAGCTGATGAGCCTGATCAGGCTCAATGTAGAACCCAGTTTTACCAACTTCCTGAATTTGTGTAGGGTTGTTTTTGAGCACTACTTTGAAGTTAGGAACATGGTAATTCTTTACCCGGTAAAAAATCCATCAGCTAGCTGATAAGTTCATTGAAAAAGCAGTTCATTGAGCCCAAATGAGAACAGATGTGTTTATATTTTTTCTGTTTCTCTTTCAGCAGCTGCCTTGATTGAGGGCTTTAACGGCGACGCAGACTCGGTGGCTGCGGTCCCGCCCCCAGCAGGAGACGCAGCCTCGCTGTCCCTCCCCCTGGTCCTGCAGCTCGGCCTCCCTGAGCCGGCACAGGCATCGCTGCAAGCCTCGGCAGCGCCCTCTGCTCCCTCCTCCATCGCTCCCAGCTCACAGCCAGCTGCGTTTGGGAATCCTGCAACTGTTTTACAATCCCCAGAAGTGCCTGTTCCTCGCAGCACAGCGTTTGCAGCCAGTCACCAAGACTTCCTGCAGCACAGCCAGCCTCCGCCGCAGCCCATCGTTCAGGGACTGTCAGTGGTTGCTGGGGCTCCTGCCCCGACAGCCCCGAGTGCCACTGAGCCCCTGCCAGCTGTAGTTCAGACTGTGCCTGTTGGTGCAAACCCTGTTTTGACCAGTAACCCCACTATAACCATTACTCCTTCTCCAAGCACCGCCATTCTGCAGTCCAGCATTGTCATGGGAGAGCAGAACTTACAATGGATCTTAAATGGTGCCACTGGTTCCCCACAAAGCCAAGAACAAATGGTCAGTGCATCCAGCTGGGCTTTGGAGCCCTTGCTTTTGGAAAGGGAGGGGGTTAAACCTGTAAGATAAACCCCAGGATGCAGTGTGGTATAATGCTTAATGTGTATACATATCAGCAGTGCAGCCCCTGGAATAGACAGGGAAATAAGTAAAGCACAGGGAAGCCCAGGGTGCAGGAAGATCTTGTTTTCTTCTTTCCCCTCGTGGTGGACTTCTTCCAGCAGATGTCAGTGTGTTTATCCAGGACAGGGCATCACCAGGCCTGGGATACACATGGGCCTTGATGTATTGCTTTAAATGCATAGAAGCACAAAAAATTCTTACTATAAAGGCTGTGTTTAGGTATTTTGTAATCTCTGTCTCTGCCTAATCTCACTGATAATGAAAAGAGATTATTTTTATTTCATTATCTGACTGATAATGAAAAAAGATTTTTCTGGAAAGAGAATGTTTGTGGTTTTCCAGTAAATCAGGATAGCTGAAATGTCAGGAGTTTTCTCTTTGACAGTATTGGTGCCACTTTAGGCTCTCAGCTGTAGGTGGACATGAGTGAGTGGCTGCAGGTACAGGCAGTGGGAGCACACACAGCAGTGTTTGAGGATTCAGTCATTGAATTGTCAAAACCCACAAGCTGAGTTTGCCAGCAAATAATGCAGGGGATGTTATGCCCAATCTTCAGGACCACTGAAACAATACTTTAAGCTTGTCTTTCCTGTGTGTCTCTTTGGAATATATATACAGCTGTTTAGAGTTTGAGCAACAGAAATTTGATTTGAGTCAACTCACACTTTTTTCCTTTGTTTTTCCTTTAAAGCCACAAGTTCCAAAAGTAGTAGAAAAGGTGTTTTTTACCACTGCATTACCAGTAGCTGGTAACACAGGTAAGTGTGACACTGAACTAATTTAACAAAGCTGGTTTCTCTCTCCCTGCTGTGAAATTATGTAGTTCCATTGTGTTTTGTCTTTGTTTCACCTTCAGGAAGCCCTGTTCAGCAGATTGGTCTCAGCGTTCCTGTTATCATTATAAAGCAGGAGGAGGCCTGCCAGTGCCAGTGTGCCTGCAGAGACTCTGCCAAGGACAAAGCCACCTCCACCGTTAAGAAGGAATGTTCCTCACCTGATTCAAAAGCTTTGGAGCAGCCAGCTTCCCAGCTGCAGCCTCAGACCTTTCCTTCCTCCTCTGCTCCTCCTCCTTGTGGGCAGAGCAGTCAGATAGTTAACCCTTCAGACTCCCAGACTGAAACATTAAGTGCCATGGATGTATCGGACTTCCTGTCCCTCCAAAGCCCTGAAACCCCATCTAATATAATTCCAATTGAAGCACTACTGCAGGGTGAGGAAGAAATTGGTTTGAATAGCAGCTTCTCTAAGTGAAGATGTTCCAGATTTTCCTTTGCACCTGGAGGGTAAAACCCTTCTCCTTAGAAGCAGAAATTGAAGGATCGATTCTTATTCCTTCCTCTTTGGAAGTTTTGTGGCTTATTTCTGCTTCACGGATGTCATCTTAGTCACGTCCCAGGTACATCCACCTTTGAGATTCTATCTAAAAAAAGAAAAGGTAAAAAAAAAATAGCTAAGTTATATATGAACTGTTTTGGCTGCACTGTCTGTCACTTTTGCTTGTCATATGTGAACACAGAAGTTAAGGTTACTCGTGTGCAAAAAGATTTTTAAAAGGAAAAGGGGGGTTACTGTGTCTCCAATTGCACATCACTTATGTTTGGGATTAAGGTACTGGCAGCAAGTGGGTCTTTGTTACAACTTCTTGGGTCTCTGATCTGTCTCTCATGTCTCTACTAACCATGCACTAAAGGGGAGCCCAGGAAAGGAGGCTGTGGGGGAGGAAATGCATAGCTGGGGAGAGCATTTCTCTGCAGTGTGATTGAATGAGATTGTCACGTACCCGATGAGGAGCTGGTGCCTGGTTTTGCTGTGTACTGATGCTCTACTAAAGCCTCCAGGAGCTTTGGGGGAGTTTATTTCAGCAGGGCACAAGTACCTTGTGCCCGTAATAGATGTGTTCATTTAATTCCAGTAGGACTCAAGTGTGTTGCAGACACTGTGTCACAGCATGGAAGCACAGTCAGAGCTGCAGCTGGCTCTAGCTCCAGTCTGTTTTCTTGGCCTCTCTGAAGGGTGCAGTTAGTGCCAGGTGTGGTCAGGTTGGTGCCTGCTGCTCTTTTGATTTCTTAGGCTCTGTTCAGCAACAAGTCATCATCTTAACCCTGGGACTGTTGAATCAGGAGCAAGGTGCCTTTGCTGGTTACTCTCATCTTTTGTGAAGAACAACCCTTAAGAAAATTTGGAGAAAGATTCAACATAAATTCAGTTTGAATTCAGTGAGTCTGTCCTTCAGTTGTCCATACATGCTTCTTTTTTTTTTTTTCCAATGAGCTATATAATTTCTGCCTGACTCTGCCTCCAGCCTACTGCAATGCCAGCTTTTTGTGCACGGGGCTATTTCTTGACTAAAAGATGTTACACAACAGAGTAGTTTTTCATATCAAACTGAGAGTCTATATTCTAACCTACTCAGGGTAAATCAAATCCAAACCCCCCCTTCCACCAAAAAGCCTGTAATGTTGCAATAAATGCAGTCTCATTCTAAATGGTTTATTTATGCTGCATTATTTTAAAATATGTAATTTTATAGTTTTTATCCATCTTTCTGGCTTTGGCTGTCAGTTTTCTTGTGTTAAAGGAAAGAATATTAAATAGTCTTTATTGAGTTTACAGTGTTGTCATTAGTGAGATACAAAGATAATGACTGTAAGCCAATTAGTGGGGAGTGTCCTGCACTCAATTTAGGAGTACAAACTGTAGTGAATAGAGGTCTTTCACTCTTTGTGTTTGATCAGAGCTGCTCTCTGTACCTCTGGGGAGGGGAGAACCCTGTGAGTGCTGCCTGGTGATCAGCAGGTGTTAAATGCTCAGTGTAGCCTGACCACCACTGAGACTGGCTTCAGCCACCTCTTGTGCTGTTCCCCTGAGAATGCAGTGCCCAGGCACGGGTGGAAAGGGACTGAAGGGAACTGGCCTTCCCCTTCTGCACAGCTTCTGGTGAGGTGCAGAAGGGAAGGAACCACGTCCCGTGAGGGCAGACGGGTGTGCCAGGAACACTCCGTGCCTGGGGCACGCCGTGTGTCTGTGCCAGGGCAGAGCTCGGTGTTGGCAGCTGCAGGGATGAACTCGAGGGCATCCCACGTGCTGGTGGTGTTTCCTCTGGGTGTGTGGCAGGGCTGTGAGCCCTGCAGCAACAAGGTTTGGCATCACAAAACAGGTTAACAAAGCATTTCTTGTTTTGTTCCTGTCTTGGCAATCCTTGGAGGGCAGCAAGGTGGTGGCTCCTTTGTTTTTCTCCTACAGCTTCATTTTGTGCTGCAGTTGAGTTGCATGGCAGCAAGAACTGCTTTGAACACAAAAAACACAGTCCCAAGCCTGCATGGTTGGGACTGTCCTCGCAGAGGAATTTCCTGCCAGCTGCTCTGCCTAGAGCTCCACTTGGGAGGGGAGTGGGCACTGCCTGGGGTCCCTCTGGTGCCTCTCAGTGTGGCCTTGTGCATTTTCTTTGGCCAAGAGCAGCTGTGGTGTTTGAGGGTCAGTGGGTGTGGATGTGTGCCTGTGGGAGACTGCTGATGCAGGAGTGTGAAGATTCCCCAGGAGCTGTGGGGGTTACCTCTGATGGGGACAGGGGTCCCAGATGTGCCCTGCACTGTGACAGCTGGGCAATTTAGCAACCGCTTCTGAGCCTTTGCAGCCTTCAGGGAGGCTTTTTTACTTTTGCTACTTATGACTTAGTCAACCTAAAACACGCTCCTGGTTGGACCAGAGCGCATCTTCAGAAACTCTTTTGTGACTGAAATGAGTAGAAAAAACTACCAAAGTCTCTGAATTGGGAAGCTCAATGTGAAGCTGCAGTGATGGGCAGCAGTGCCCAGGGTCAATCTCTGCTGTTTCTCTTCACAGCTGCTGGGTTTTTATGTTGTGTTCCAGGAGAAGCACTATGTCCTGCTGATTCTTTGGTGCATTGGGTTTGCCATTTCTCTCTTACACATGCATCAGGCAGGCTGCAATTCAGGTGGAACTGGTTAAAGCTTGTGCTGAGGCAGAGCATGTGATTCTGTGAGCACACGGGCTGTGCATCCACTGTGTTTTCCAGGTGTGTGCTGTTGTTGTTTATCATCCCATCTGCTTTCCAGAGTGTTTGTGCTGCGTGTGTCTGAGATGTTTTCACATTTGTATCATCCCCAGTATGTGTGATCAGACTGTGCTCCAGGGCAGTCTGTGCCGTGCTGGGATGGGAGGAGATCCAAGGGCAGCAAAGCCCTGAGAGTTCTGCAAGGCCAGAGGTTTTCCTGTCCTCTCCTTGCTGCCCCAGCATTTAGCATATTCACTATCACATGGTTAATGAAAGGGAGAGTTTCTGCCCTGGATTCCCAGAAAAGGGTAAATGTGTTGGAGTCTCTGGGAACAGCATGCCTGCCTCTACAAAGTCTGCATGAACCCCTTTAATTATCAGTCAGAGAGCAAAAGTGCACTGCTCTAGGTCACCTGTTTTGTGCTAGTAGGGGTTTACTTGGTCACTCATAGTTTCTAGATGGGTGTAGAAGCTCAAAAATGTAGAGGGGGTCAAGTTACTCATTTTAGTGGCTTTGGTCACCAAGCGAGGACCCAAGCGAGCAGACTTGGCGTGCAGCTGAA
Organism: Chloebia gouldiae; assembly: GCA_003676055.1. Taxonomy (NCBI): domain Eukaryota; kingdom Metazoa; phylum Chordata; class Aves; order Passeriformes; family Passeridae; genus Chloebia; species Chloebia gouldiae. The sequence continues at coordinate 1,621,812 of QUSF01000067.1, read as the reverse complement.
GGTTGGAGAAATTGCTTTTTGTGCTTGTAGGTGGGGGGTGGGGGGTGGGGTGGAAAATCAGCACTGATTGAATGCTGGTACTGAATTACATGGAACAAAGTACGAGTTGGACACTTGTGTAATGCTGAGTGTCCCCAGGAAAACAAGTTCGCAGAACCTCATACCGGTATCTAAAATGCACTTTAGGTTATTTTATCTTTAACCCAATTGCTGCAATTTCTTTTGTATATACTTTCACAAAGTTTATTTTTGCTCTGAGTAAAAGTTAACAGGGGTGTGCAAAGATGAGCACTTAACTTGGTGCAATACCTGTAGCTAAAGATCCTTGTCCCGCGTGGTCCGTGTGTGTCTGTCTGACAGAACAGGTGTGGTGGGTGCTGTGCTGCCCTTCCCCGTGCCCCAGACAAATTATGCATCGTTAGCAAACGTCCAATCTATGCAAATAACCCTCTGAGAGCACTGTGCTTCAGCAGCCTTTTCTCTCACGCTTTCTGGGGGCTGCTTGTCACTCCTGTTGGACATGCTGCGTCCCTTGATGTGTGTCCTCCTTCCCCTGTCGCCGTTCTGTCACCCACGTGGGAACACAAGTGACAAGCTGCTTTCAAACAGGCATGTTGCACCTTTGAAATTTGTCTTCAAGATGGTTTCTGATGTCCTGTTACTGCCTTATTTCTTGGGGGTGGCATGGCTGTAGCCACCCACAACGCTGTCCTTGGTGTGCAGCTGTGAACCGTTCGCAGCGCTCCTCCTCCGAGGTAGAGCGGGTGCAGGGCTGGAGCAGCGGAGCTGCGGGGCAGCCGAGCGCAGGGCTGTCCTTGGGGTGATTGGAGATGAGCAGCTGTGGCTGGGGTGATTGGAGATGAGCAGCTGTGGCTGGGGTGTTCTGAGGTGAGGCAGCCGGGTCAGTGGGGCACGGCAGAGGAGCTCTGGTGTCGCTTCCACCGCTGGCCGGGGCTCAGAACCTCGCGCTGCCTCGGATCCTCCCCACGGAGCCAGGCCAGGCTGTTGTCTCCACGAAATCATTGGAGATCTGTGGGTGAAAAGTTCTTGGCAGGAGTTACCTGAGCTAGCTGGGCAGAACTGCTGGAGTCAGTTTGGACTGTAAGGCAAAAACGAAGAGCATGTCTTTAACGAACCCTATGAATTTCTGACTGCAGAGTTTTTAATTGTATACTATTTTTTCCGTAACATATTTTGGAAGCAATGTCGAGTTTTTATAAATGTTACCTGTAGTCAATTCTCATGGACAGGGCTGAACTTTTAACTTTTTTGTGTCTTGTCTTGATATCTTATCACATGTTCTAGAAGTTGGATTCTGTGTCTGCACTGAGAAATGCAAATTAAACTGGATATTTATGTAGTAGTGTACATAGTCTAAGTGTGTGTTTTTGGAACTAGGTGAAACCCCACACCATGCTGCAGTGGTGTGCAAGCTGGCCAAAATTTGGTTCATTATGCAGTGTACACTTTCTCAAATGCAGTTTCTACTTTTTCTTAAAAAAAGATTTTTTTCACGGGACCTTTTCCAGCAGACTTGAGGGTGTGTTTGCAGTGCTGTAGTTGCAGTTGCTGGTGTTCCTGGTTTGTGACTCTCGTGTCCTCCCGCTGCTCGGGCTGACCCTGCTCTGTTTTGCCTCACCCAGCCCAAACCCCAGCCTGGCTCCACACCGGGGGCAGCTCCAGCTCCAGCTGAGCTGTCGGGGCTGGGGGGCTGCACTGCCTGGGGCTTTGGAGACAGCTGAACTAAACCCCAGTTTCTCAAGAATGTGTGTATGGTAATAAAGGAATTTATTTAACTCTGAAACATGGCAACAAATGTGCTTACATTGAGCAATGTGAAGATGTTAGTTACAGGTACAGTACTTCCAAAGGAAGAGCATCTCCAAAACCCAAAAGAGTAAATATGAATTTGTATTTTTTGAAGAATGTGAAATAATGGTGTTTGCTTAATTGCTCATTTTGTATGAAGTTAATATTGTACTTTGAAATATCTGCAAAGAAGTGGAAATTAACCTTTTTGGAATTGAAAGCAATATTAATACTAATGGAATCCTAATTAAATGCTTATTTAAACATTGTGTTATAATAGTTTTTTCTGAGCGTATTCTGTGGGACAGGAGTGTGAGCATCCTGCTGTGTCCCATTAGGAATAAGAATTCCAACCCTGAAAGGCAGCGGTTGCCTTTTCACCCTCCTCCCCGTCCCAGCACTGGCCCAGCTTGGCCGCTCTGGTGCAGTGAGGTGCGGGTGGGAGCGAAAACCCAGAGCCGGGGCCTCTCCCATGGCAGCCCTGCCTCCATGCCGTGCAGCTGCCGCTTCCTCTCGGGCTCTGCCTGCGGGCCGGGCAGGGGCAGAGCAGGAGCAGAGCCGGGCTGGGCTGAGCAGAGCCGGGCTGGGCAGAGCAGAGCCGGGCCGGGCAGGGGCAGAGCGAGGCTGGGCAGAGGCAGAGCCGGGCCGGGCAGGGGCAGAGCAGGAGCAGAGCCGGGCCGGGCAGGAGCAGAGCCGGGCCGGGCAGGAGCAGAGCCGGGCTGGGCAGGGGTAGAGCCGGGCCGGGCTGAGCAGAACCGGGCTGAGCAGGGGCAGAACCGGGCTGGGCTGAGCAGAACCGGGCAGGGGCACAGCAGGGCTGGGCTGAGCAGAACCGGGCTGGGCAGGGCAGAACCGGGCTGGGCAGGGCAGAACCGGGCTGGGCAGGGCAGAGCCGGGCCGGGCAGAGCCGGGCTGGGCAGGGGCACAGCAGGGCTGGGCAGAGGCAGAGGCGGGCCCCGCACATCGCAGCGTTTGTGCCGAGCTCCGCAGCGCCGGCCCGGGCTGGCCCCGCTCCCCGAGCGGCCAGGGAGGCACCGGCCTTGGGCGCACACGGCCGCTGGGGCTGTGCCTCCTCCTCAGGAGGGGCTGGGCAGATACGGACCGAACCCGTCTCGCTTTGTTCTGAAGTGTAAATTTAATGCGATAAGGCACGAGCGCGGCGAGACCGAGCGAGCTCCAAGGCCGCGGCGGGGGAGCCGTCAGCGTTTCCTGCGCTCCCCCGGCACCGGGGAGCACTCCCGGAGCCCCGAACCCTCGGTGCCTTCCGCGGGGCCGATGCTCGCTCCCGCCGCCGCCCCCGGGGCTCCTCAGGGCCCCGCGCCGCCCGCCGGGCCGGGGCTCAGCGCCGCCCGCAGCGCGGCCATCTCCGCCCGCAGCTCCTCGCAGGCGGCGATGCGGGACCGCAGCTGCCGCTGCCGGAGCTCCAGCAGCTCCCGCAGCCTCGCCAGCGCGTCCGGAACCTGCGGGGAGGCGGCGGGGACAGCGGTCAGCCCCAGAGCCCCTGCCGCTCCCGTCACCTCCGTTCCTCCTGTTACAGATAGACTTCCCTGTGCTCCCGTTGCCTCCATTCCTCCCGTTACAGATAGACTTCCCTGTGCTCCCGTTCTCTCCGTTCCTCCCCTGTTCCCCCGTCCCCTCTCCGGACCCCACGATGCCCCTGGCCGCCTCCGTACCCTCCGTTCCTCCCGTATCTCCCCGATCCCCCTGGCCGCTCCCGTTCCCTCCATTCCTCCTGTTACAGATACACTTCCCTGTCCCCTCGTCCGCCCTCCGGACCCCACGATGCCCCTGACCGCTCCCGTTCCCCCCGTTCCTGCCGTATCTCCCCGATGCCCTGGCCGCTCCCGTTCCCCCCGTTCCTGCCGTGTCTCCCCGTCCCCTCTCCGCACCCGCCGCTCTCCCGCCGGCTCCGTCCGGCGCCGGCGCGGCTCCCCGGTCTCCATGGGCACGGCGGCGGTCCCGCCCCGGCGGTGCCGTCAGGGCCCGCGCCGGAAGCGGCTCCGCATGGCGCGGGCGGCGCTGGCGCTGGCGCGGGCGGCGGAGCGAGCGGCGGGGCCGGGCCCGGGCCCGGGCTGTGCCCGCCTGGTGCTGCTGCCGCCCGCCGGGGAGCCGGCGGAGGGCGGAGGCTGCGCCGGCGGCGGGAGCGCCCCGGTGGAGCCGGGCCGGGCCGCGCCGGAGCGCGCAGGGCCCGGGCGGCGGCGGCAGGAGTGGAGGGAGGCGGTGGCGGCCGCGGCCGGGGCGCTACGGCAGGAACGGGGGGAACGGGAGCGGCCAGGGCATCGGGGAGATA
>QUSF01000067.1:1588360-1617613 GCA_003676055.1 Chloebia gouldiae | reverse complement strand
GGAGTGGAGGGAGGCGGTGGCGGCCGCGGCCGGGGCGCTGCAGGCGGGCGGGCTGGTGGCGGTGCCCACGGACACGGTGTACGGCGTGGCCTGCCTGGCCCAGGACTCGGCCGCCGTGCGCAGCATCTACAGCCTGAAGGGGCGGAACGGCAGCAAGCCGCTCGCCATCTGCCTCGGCGACGTGGAGCGGCTCTACCGGTGCGTGCGAGCCCGCGGCGCTGCCCGAGATCGCGGAACGCGCGGGGGGCTGTCCGTGGGCACTGTGACCCGGCTGTCACTGTGACCCGGCTGTCCGTGGGCACTGTGACCCGGCTGTCCGTGGGCACTGTGACCCGGCTGTCCGTGGGCATGTCTGACCCGGCTGTCCGTGGGCACTGTGACCCGGCTGTCCCTGCGCAGTGACCCGGCTGTCCGTGGGCACTGTGACCCGGCTGTCCGTGGGCACTGTGACCCGGCTGTCTGTGGGCACTGTGACCCGGCTGTCCGTGGGCACTGTGACCCGGCTGTCTGTGGGCACTGTGACCCCACTGTCCGTGCGCACTGTCACCCAGCTGTCACTGTCACCCAGCTGTCACTGTCACCCGGCTGTCACTGTGACCCGGCTGTCCCTGCAGACTCTGACCCAGCTGTCTGTGCGCACTGTGACCCGGCTGTCCCTGCTCACTGTCACCCGGCTGTCCCTGCAGACTCTGACCCAGCTGTCGGCCCTGCAGGTACTGCCACGTCAACGTTCCCGACGAGCTGCTGCAGGACTTGCTCCCGGGACCGGTGACGCTGGTCTTAGAGCGGTCGGAAGAGCTCAATAAAGACTTGAATCCCTTCACATCGGTAGGTCACGGCTGCAGGACTGGGGGGCAGAGGGTTGATTTTGTGCTGCTGCTGCAACATCTGTCCTTACCTGTTCCCAGAAGTGTTGTCCTGCTCCCTGTGACTGACCTGGACATGGCATAAACCAGCGTTAGGGCCTGACTTAAGCCTTGTGTTATCGCAGCTGATGTAGATCTGTCAGTTCTCTAGACTTTCAGCTTTTAAGTCAAGAGATCTTTAGGCAACGCAAAAATGAAACCATTTTCTGTGTGTCAAAGGCTCCTCTCCTTCCCTGCAGCTGGTTGGTGTTCGCATTCCTGACCACCCCTTCATGAGAGACCTGGCACGAGCCTGCTCGGGACCGCTGGCCCTGACGAGCGCCAACATCAGCTCGCAGGGCAGCACCCTGACCGTGTTGGTGAGGTTCTTCCATCCCTCTGGGATTCTGGGCAGTCTGGCAGAGCCCAGGCTCTCTCAGTTGAACTCAGCTTTAGCAAAAAACCAAGGGTTGCTCTGCTGCTGTATTTTTATTTTATTTAAATGATACAAGCTGTCAGGACTGTAACCCACAGCTCTCTTGCAGGAATTCCAGGACTTGTGGCCTCAGCTGTCCTTGGTCGTTGATGGAGGCCCCATAGGAGACATCCAGAGCCCAGAGTGTCGCTTGGGGTCAACTGTGGTTGACTTATCTGTGTCAGGGAAATTCTCCATCATCCGGCCTGGCTGGTGAGTGCAACTGGGGCTGTTCCTTTGTTTTATATGAAACAAAACTTTTGGGTAGGGGTGGGGCATGCATTACCTTGCTTTGTTTTGTTTGCTTTGCTTTGCTTCCCACAGCAGTTCCACCTTCCCATTAATGTTAATTAATTATAAGCACACACAGAAATCCTCAGGAGCTCTCAAATTCCCCTTTCTCACAGCTTCTGTTTGAAACTGTGGTTTCTGGAGTTCGTGCTCTCCTTGGCTCTAAGTGCAATCCTGTGTCTTGCTGATTGCTCTTCCCCAGAAAATGCAGTTTTATTGCTCCAAACCCTTTGTTCTGATGGCTCTTGTTTCTCCCTGCAGTGCACTAACACCCACAGTTGAAATCCTGAAGAAGAAGTATGGCTTGGTACCAGAATCTTCCTAACCCTTGGGAATGGGAGCTGGTGGAGCTGGGCACTGTGTGCCTGTGCACTCAGGAGTGGGTGATCATGGCCTTGTTGAATAAGGTCGATGGGTTCTGTCAAGGTAAATAAAAAATATTAAAAAAAAAAAAAGGCTAGAAATCCCTTTTTGACCTTTTTGTGCTGCTGTACTGTTCCCAAATGTCTGTTGTGTTACCCTGGTCAGGCTTTGTGAATACAGTGCTAATGAAAGCTGAACTGTTAGGATGGTGTGGGGAAGGCCCTGTGTGCTCCTCTGTGCACTTCTCTGTGCTCATCCCGTGCCATCTGCACTGCAAGGAAAGAAGACATGGAGTAGAGGGGTTTGGAGCTTTGAGGGTGTTACAGCTGTGCTGTTCTCTGGCTGCTTTTCTCTCTTCTGAATGTGATCAAAACCTACTGAGATGAAACTGTCTGTGCTTCTGAAAAATCAGCATTCAGACACCCCAGGCTAGAGCTGCTCAGAACAGCCTGCTTCCTCCTAATGCAGAGAATGAAATAAGCTCTTGGTGTGATGATCTTCCTTCGTTTAAATGTAGAATTGTCTTTTGGTTTTGCTCTGGAATGGTGCTAAGCTGAAGTAAACAGGAATGGATGAAAGTGTCCACTGGTATTGATCATTGATTGAAAAGTGAAGTCACTGGGAAGGAGGGGGTGGTGTGGGGTGTGAGGATCCTGTCCCTGAGGGGACAGCTCTGCCCTTGGGACACGTGTGGAGTGCCAGGGCCACTGCCCTGCCTGCACCCAGCCCTTGCACAGCCTGCACTGGGATGGTTTTTCCAGTGTGCTGAGGGCCACGGAGGAGTTTTCTGTTACTGCTGCTCACAAGCAGCTGTCTCAGGCACTGCTAAAGGATTGCACTGCACACACAGCTGACCCCAGGGTCATCATTGCCTGCTGGACCTTCTGCTGCAAAACTCCCAGAGCAGCAGGCTGAGTCAGTTATTGTCATTTGCAGAGTGGGTGTGTGATCTCTGCTTTTCCTTTGCCTTTCCCAGGCGAGTGTGCTGGGGGACGGAGGGGCTGAGGGAAATCAGAGGGATCTGAGGGCAATCACTTCCTTTAGCCTGCACAGGAGCCCCTATCCTGCCTGCCTGTCCCAGTGCTGGTGGGCACTGCTCTGAGCAGAGTGGAGGGGCACTGGGGGTCTCCCTGTGGGCCCTGGTGCTCAGTGGGTCTGGGCAGGTGACTCCACATCCCCCAGCTCACACCAGAGCCAGACCTGCTGCCCTGGTGCCCCACACCCGTGGGGGTGTAAGGGCTGTTTGGGGCTGGCTGTAACCTCCCACACAGCAATTTCCCTGCTGGATTTGCACAGTGAGCAGCCCCGGCCTCTTTCCTCAGCTCATCAGCTACTCATCCATCCTTGCTGGGCTCGTCCATCACTCACACCTGCCATCTGCTTTCTGTGAGTTTGCAGGCCCCAAGTTGGGTCCCTGGGGGCTCCCCTGGCAGGGGAGACCCTCCTGGAGCAGTTCTGTGTCAGGAACGAGAGATGCATTGGATTTTTTTCAGTCTTCAGCTTCTGTTTATTGTTATCAAAACTTCAGCACACTGTCTGCGCCCAGACCTTGCATGTGTGAAAACAGCAAAAAATGGCCAACAACCTCGTGCTGCAAGGTCTTTTTAAGTCTATTCAAAAATTAAACTACCCAATTAAGAAGTGACACCTAGATTATTTCCCTTTCTAACCCAATAACTGACCCCTAAAGACCCACAGTGCAGATTTTTCTACCCAATTACCAGATACCACCTAAACCCAAGAAGAAAGAGAAGAAGAGAGAAGAAAGGAACTCAAGACAACACCCTATATCCTCCATCTTGAACCCATCTATAACATACTAAAAATCCTAAAACCTAAATTTCTCACCCATGTGACATGCTACACTACTATCTATAATCTCTACAGTTTATTTCATACTTTTGTGGTTTCTAGTTTACTTTGAGGCTTAGGAGCTTCTCCATGAATGAGGGTCAAAGTCAGGATTTTCCTGGGAGTCAGAGCAACCTAGGGCAGACAGGGGGATATTCCCCTTGCCCTGGGTTCCCACAGCTTTCCAAACATTTCCTCTTTTTCCCAGCGATGTCTTTCCCTTCTCAGAGAAGCTGATCTTGCACCATGGCTGACTGGGTGCAGCTGTGCCCCTGCCCTCTGTGCTGGCAGAGGCACATGGAGCCGTGGTCACCTACAGAACCATGCAGCTGAGGGGCCTCCAGGAGCTGCTTCCCTGGCTGCAGCAGGTCTTCCTCCTCCTCCTCCTCCTCCTCCCCTTGGGGGCTCTGAAACATGCTGGAGGTGGAGCTGTGGGAAGTGATGCTCCCGAGGTGAGGCACAGCCCTAAGGAAGAGCTGCCTTGCCTGAATGGGACTGGTCTGGCGGCTGCTTTGGGCTCCCAGAGCCTCATCTTGGCATTTGTGGCATTTGTGAACAGCCAGGGTGGGCAGAGAGCTGGAGAAACGTGGCACCATCTCAACTGGTGCCTCTGCTCATGGCTCATTCCGTGCTGCCAGCATTCAGTGTCCCTGCAAGTGACAGTTTTATTTGTACCAGCAGCAGCAAGAGGATGAGCCGTGCATCAGGCACGGGTGAAAGGGCCAGTGCTGTCGTTCCCTTGCAGAAGCTGCAGGCACTATAAATTCCCTCTTTCCTCTGGTTTCTGGCTGGCTGTGGGGCACTGTGCTGTCAGCATGATGTGCTTGAGGTGACGAGCCTTTGTATGGGTGTCAGGGCACTGTCAGCACCTCTGGAATGTGCCAGCACCGAGCAAACCTGGGATTTGTTGCTTGTTCAAGTGTCCTTGGTGCTTCCCAGACGAGGACCCTGCTGCTACACCGAGTGCTGTGAGCAGGGGACGTGGTGGTGGGACCTGTAGTGTCACCAGGACACCGTGACCCGTCTGGGGACACGGTGAAAATACACCCCCAGCCCAGCAGGGTCAGACACATCTGCTGGAGTGGGGAGGTACCTCTGGCAAGGTGCCAGGCAGGATTATAAACACCTTCATAAACCTCCTCACAGACCAGGGTGACCCTTGTGCTCGCAGCCCTTGTGGAAATCACGGTGTGAGCGCTCAGAGCAGGAGATACGTGGTTGGCATTGTAATCAGCACTTGCCCTGCAAACAAAAATGCATCTGAAGAGCTTCACTTGCAGAGCCAGTTCAATCTCGTGGAGCAAACGAGCAGCACCAGGCCAGGCTGCTGGGCCAGGGCTGGTTGGAGATGAAGCTGCTTGGTGTCTGCTCCTTTCCAGCCCTGCTGGTGGGAATGCTGCTGTCTGAGGCATCCCAGAGCCTTAAGCAGGGAGAGGTTTTCCTCCATCACTGCAAACACAGATCTGATGCTGCTGCTACTGCCCTCGTTCTGCTTCCCACTACAATGAAAACCAGACTCATGCTAATTAAGCTGGAAACACAAAACTGCAATTTGCAGCTGATTAAGTCTTTCAAACAGTATTTATGTTAATCTTCTGGTTTATTTTCTTGTAATGCCTTGACTAGGAAATAGTCCACTTCCTGGGGAGATGCTTCCAGATGAGGCCCAGCCTGCCCTGCTGGTTTAAGGAATTAATTAATTAATACATTAATTAATATTGATTTAAGGAATTAGTCTGTAGAAGTGTAGATAATATAGCCAGATGGGACCTTGAGGTGATCTGGAGAGTCTGTTTCCCTCAGGCAGCATTCCCTCTTCCAGGCCACTGCAGGTACATTCGTCAGATTTCCTCTCAGCTCCCTTTTCTGGAGGATGCTCTGCCTGGCTTCTCTTCTTCCTATTTTCCAGTTCCTTAAAAAAAAATATTTGTACTGGAATTTTTTCAGGGGCTTGAAGGTAACATGGTCTGTGTTCACCCACCTCTTCTCTGTTTTTTCCCTATTTCAGAGCTGCTGTGTTTTACCACCTGGTGTTGCCACCCTGGGGATGCTGCAGGGAGTTCTGGGGAGGGGCTCAGGGCAGTGCAGGCTGAGTGGGGAAGTGCTGGGGTGCCATGGGATGTCACCACTGCAGGAGCCATGAACAGTCCCTGCATGCAGGGAGAAGTCCAGAGATCAAGGGCTTTTCACTGTGCAATTGTTAAATTAACTATTAATTTAATTTTGATTAAATTAGAACTTCTTCTTTTTTTTTTTTTTCATTATCAGCAAATTATTCTCTGCATAATTAATGCTGGCTGAGACTGCTGATTCACTTGCTGCTGTGGGACAGCATTCTGTTGCAGTCTGAGATGTGCTGGGCTCCAGGGGCAGTCCTGTAGGAAAGCCATGGGGAGAAGTTTGGTCCCCAGGAGAGGGAAAGCACTGGATCAGATCCCCCCTGGCAATTAAACCATTGATTGTTATTGATGAGCCCACTTTCCCCGGGGTCTGGGGTGATGCTCCCCATTCACTCTGCTCACAGGGGCTGGGAGTGGGCTGGCTGCAGCTCTGTCAGGTGCCAGTTGTCATCAGCCACAGCTCGACTGGATGAGATTTCTGGGGAATGAGGAGCTCCCAAGCTTGTGGCAGTTACCTGCCCAACGTGGGCAGAGGGGAATTTTCAGGTTTTCCTCCTTGCTGTACAGTTGTGTCCTCTGAACACCCTTCAAACGCTGACAGCCTTCCCCAGGTGTGGAGAGAGCCCTTCCCTGCCTCCAGATGTCTGAAAGGAAAATAAATGGTGACTTCACAGAGATTTGGGCTTTTAATCATGCAACATCATCTTTTAAAATCTGCAGTGAGCGGGACAGTTGGTTTCATTATTCTGGGCATGTTTGGCCAAAATCCTCTGCTGGTTCCCAGACATCCATTCACCTCTGCTGCATGGCTGCAGCTGTGGTGAGAGGAGTGGTGGGGCAGGGATGGAGGTGGGAGAGGGATGGATGGATGATGGATGGATGGAGGGATGGATGGATGGATGGATGGATGATGGATGGATGATGGATGGAGGTGGGATGGGGATCTATGGTGGGCAGGGGTGGAGGTAGCACATGGATAAAGGTGGGGCAGGGATCGATGGTAGGGCAGGGATTGATGGAGGTGGGACAGGGATGGTGGGACAGGGATTGATGGAGGTGGGACTGGGATGGAAAGTGGAGTAGGGATGGATGGTGGGACAGACTGATGGAGGTGGGACAGGGATGGAGGTGGGACAGGGACTGATGAAGGTGGGCAGGGACTGATGGAGGTGGGAAAGGAATTGATGGAGGTGGGACAGGGATTGATGGAGGTGGGACAGGGATTGATGGAGGTGGGACAGGGATTCATGGAGGTGGGACAGGGATGGAGGTGAGGCAGGCATTGATGGCAGGGCGGAACTGCCACACCTGGCTGGCAGAGGGAGTGGCCAGTGGGGCTCTGTGGTGCCTGGCCGAGGATGGCTGGGATTGCAGTAAAGCTAAACTGAGCATCCAGGATGTTCCTGAGAGACACCAACAAGGTGCTGCTGGTGTTGGAGCAGGCTGGTCCTGCAGCCAGCTGGGCATGCTGGTGAAATGAGCATTTGGTGCAGAGACCATGTTTGCTCTCCTTGTGCCCTCCGTGGTTAACACTCTGCAAATATCCTCTTGGCAATGACTCCAATTAGACCAGGACATCTCCCTGTAATCTGGATCCCTGTTGTGCTGTCAGACTCAATTCAAATTTAATTTGCTAAAGGTGTATATCAGGCAGCTTTTTTCCTTAAAACAAAACAGAGGGGAAGATGCCGTTGATGGAAAAAATAATACAAGTTCATATTCTTCTTAACTTAAGGAAGGAAAAGAGATGCCAGAAAACACAGCTAAATTTACATTTTAATGGGAAAGGTTCTGACTGCCTGCTCTGAGAATCACAAATTGCTTTCCGAATGGGACCCTCACTTTCTACCGAAGTGCAGGGAATTAAATCCAGCAGCCCCTGATGAGATGAAAGGGACATCTGGAGCCACAATCCCCAGCAGCAGCCAGTGGCAAGGACGAGCTGGGTGCTGCTGGTGAGGCCAGGCTGTTGTCCCAGCAGGGCACAGGCTGGGTGGCTGCTGGCACTAAGGACATGGCTCTGGCTCAGCAGCTGGAGGTGCCATGGCAGGGGGCAGAGGGCTTTGCCACGTGCTTCAACCCCTGGGTGTCCGTGGCCCTGCCCCTGCTGGGGTACCCCAGCCCATTTTGGGGTGCTGACAGAGGGAGGGCTGGCTCAGAGGGGTCTCTCCTCTTTTCTGTGTGCTGAGGGGGGTGTCAGTAGCAGAACTGCACTGGCACAAGCCCCACTTCAGCCTTCCCAGCTGGAGCCTCCCAAGAGCCCTGCCCGAGGCAGCTGTGCCCTCTGGGCTGTCTCTGCTCCTCCTCAGGGCAGCTCAGGCTGGCACACAGCTCCAGCAGTCTCTCTTTGGTGGTTCAGACCCCCATGCAGCCAGAAGCCGTGCCAGAGAGAAGCTGCTGGTTATTTCTTTGCATCTTAAAGCATTTCTGGAGATGAAAGCACGGCACAGTGCTGTGTAGTCTTATCTATGGCAGGGCCTGTCACCTGCAGATGTTTCTGGCACATCTATGAGCACAGCAAAGACTGGTCCCTGCTGGGACTGAGCTCCTGGAGTGTGTCCCCACCCCATATGGTGCTTTTCCAGTTGTCAGAGCACTTGTATGCAGTGGGTGGGATGTAAATTCAGTGTCATATGGCAAAGGCATCACTCAGACAAGGAGACAAGATGATTACTGGGGACACTTCTAATCCAATAAAATAAGCAAAATCATCCCTGTTAGAGGTTCAATCAGAGCAGATGTGCTGGCACCCACAAGGCTGCTTCCCTGGGGGAAACAGTGTCACTGGAAACCAAGGCAGTGATAAATCATAGGTGACATTCAGTAATTTGTTACTGCCTTGTGCAAAACACTGCTGCTCCTCTGGGCCAGTGCTGGGCACCCCCTGGGATCACAGTGATTCTGGTCTTTGCTATCATAATGGCTTTGTCCTGGGATAGATAACAACAAAAGGCCGTGGATGCAGGAGAGCACGGACGTGGAGCTGCTGGGAGCAGAGCATGGGCCAGTGGCAGGTACTGCTGGTGTTGGCTGCTGTGGGAAGAGCTGCTGGGTCTGCAGGGCTGCTCAGAGGCCCTGGTGGACCCTGTGTGCCAGAGGGAGGTGGTTTGCTGTGCTCTCAGAGTGCAGGGTGCAGGCAGTGTGTGCAGCACAGAGATGGAGCAGCTCAGGGTGAGTGCTGGGGATCTGGGCTCCACAGGGATGTGCTGAACTCCTGCCCAAAAGTGGAGCCAAGCTGGGGTGGGAGCAGTGGGGTTTGTTGGTCACAGAAGCTGTTGGGATGGAGCTGCGGACGGGGCCGTGGTGGAAAAGAGGGTGTTGGACCCTTCAAAAACATCACTGGGCACTAGATAGTCCAAATGACAGATTTCAGTGCTTCTCCTTGGGCAGGCAGCCTTGGACTGCTCTCCCTGGCAGCAGGATGCTCTGCACTGAAATACAGGGGGCTGGGACCCCTCCTGCCACGCTGGTGTGAGTGGCTGGTGGTGCTCACAGGGTTGATTTGGGAGCCACACCAGCACTGAAGAGAATTCTGAGGACTCCCTGCAATGATCCAGGCTGGGCACAGAAGCAGGTGTCTGAGTTTAACCAGCAAGTTTGTGTGGGTTTGGCTGGAATGAATGTTATTTCCTCCCCAAAAATCACAGGCAAACAAAACACCTACTAAAAATAAAACATCCCATGATACTTCAATTGCGAAGCAGAATTTATGTTTTGATTTTGGAAATCAATGGCAATTCACAAATTATTCTCCTGTGCTGCTACAGGTCATCTGTCAGCATTGGTCTCTGCCTGACAGGAGCCATTACAGGTTTTGTTTGGTGGTTTGTTCAATATTAGTGGTTTGTTCAGCTGCTCTCCAGGTCAGCATGGTAATGACAAATTACAGGCTCGTGGGCTTTTTTCCCAAACAGTTTTAGAAAATGCAGCTGGATGACATCACCTCAGTGCCACTGAGCACACAGCAGCAGCACCTGGGATGAGGAGGGCGTGTCCCCATGCAGGTGGGCACCAGGTGGGTCTGGTGGGGGCTGGAGCAGGCTGGAGCTCCAGAGGTGTGGGTCGGGCACACTGCTGCCCTTGTGTCCCTTCACCTTCCCCACATTATTTGTCCTCGTGCCCACTGGCAGTCTGGAGGGACCAGAACATTTCAGGATCACTGCTGCTTCCTTACCCTGTCCCACCCACTGTGTTGGGATCACCTTTGCTGGTGATCCTTTAAGTGACCCCAAAGCTGTCACGACATGTCACGACATATTAGAGGTTCTGGGAGCTGGTGGGATGCACTGAGTGCCTTGTGTGGCAATTTTGGGGGATGGAGCAGCAGCTCAGAGCCCATGGGGACACAAAGGGGTGGGTGTCCCTCGGGAAGGGGCTGTGGTGCTGCCACTGGAGCCATCCCAGACCTGCTGGGCTCCTTGCCAGCACCAGGCCTGTGCTGTTATGGGCAAATTACCTGCAGAATGCTTTTTTAATCTTGAGAGAAATAACTTGATTAGTAATTATTGGTGCAGAACACTTGGGGAGTCTCTGTAGAGGGTGAGGACAGGCTGTTTCACTGGAGCTGCCTGTCAGTTTTGTCACCTAATTATAAGACTGTTCCATGCCAAGATTCTGGACAGACAGAGGAAAAAAATCCTCAGCCTAATTGTATTGGTCATATTTTATAGCCACTAATTACTTGCTTTGCAATTAGCATTTTTCTGGCTGGCTGGGGAGCTGTCACAGCCCTGGCTGGTGCCACACAGCTCAGTGCCTCCCATGGCACAGCTTCCTGGGGCTGGCAGGGAAGGGGATCAGGCCCTGTGTGGTCAATCTGCAGCCCCCAGCCCAGGAGGGAATGGGGGCAGCTGAGGGATGTTGTGGTGTCCAACTCTGGGACAAGATGCTGGCTCTGGGTTTGATGGCTCCACCTGAGCTCAGTGTGATAATGAATCAAAATTCTCATGTGAACTTTAGCTGCATCTGTAAATTCTTCATTTATCATTATTAAAGATACGTCAACATTCAAACTCTGGTTTATAGCTGGAAATTTACATTGTGTTCTTGTCTCTGATGCAGTAAATATTCTTGTCCAAAGCCCATCAGGCAGTTTTCTACTTATTAGGAATTAATGACTCAGAACAGAGCCAGAACAGGCTGTTGGTGTGAATGAAGGGAAGGCTGTGGCTGATGGGGTTTCCCTCCTGAGGAATTATGAAGGGACCCCAATAGGAGGAAATTGGGTCAGTCCACCCTCTGAGCTGCACCTCCAGGTTCTCTCCTCTTACATCTTACAATACATATGTTAATCCTCTGCTTCTCTCTGCGCTGGCAAATCTTCAAAATCCTTCACCTCCAGGAAAGACCATCTGCTGCTGCAGCAGTATGGAAACAGCTTCCAGCAAGCAAAACCTTCACTTCATCCTTTTAATGCAGCCAATGCCAAAAGCTCAGTCATTTATTGTGCCTTTTGAAAGGTTTTTCTCTAAGTCTCTCTATGGCTGGTGGTTTTTTGGGGAAGTTTTAGGGATTTTGCATTTGTGTGAGTGTCTCAGAGTTGTCATGAAAAGGTGAGGGAGCTCATCTGGTCTGAGCCTGCCCTGGGCTGATGTGCTGTGCTGATACTTTTCCATAAACACATCCAGTCCTAAACTAAAACTTTTCTAACAGCTGGAATCAAAGATAAATCAGCAGTTAAATGCATTTGTGGTGCTACAGGTGGCCTGGGGATGATGCAGGAGCTGCAGCTTGGCATGTGCTCCTGGGGCTCAGAGCAGGAACAGCTCTGAGAGGGACAGTTTGTCCATTTGTTGCTTCCTTTGGGCTTTGCAGAGGAAGTTTTGCATCCCAGTGCCTGATTTTAGGATCTTTGCTCACTCCCTGGGACAAGCTTGTATTTTGGTTAAAGCATTACAGAGGGCTACAGTGTGATAGAATGAGCAATGCTATCTTCAAGAAGCAATTGCACTTCATAACATGAATTAATTAACACTTTACACTTAAACCAAGTAGCTAATTACAGACCTCTTAGCTTAACAGAGTGCAAGAAAGGATAATATAAATGGTAATTATTGAGTTAAGCAGGATGTGATGTGCTTCCAGGGCTCACCTGGGACATCTCAGTCAATACTCAATTACCTCAGTGCTCCCTGAAGGCTCACGCTTCCCTGCAGTGACACCATCAGTGCTGGGACATGCCTGTGGCCCAGGGCCTGTGCCAGGGCCAGGGGACAGTCTCATGAGGCTACTGTGCCCTGGCAGCCAGCTCTGAGCCCTGGTGGCCCAGCTCTGCCCTGTGCATGCCCTGGTGGCCCAGCTCTGCTCTGTGCATGCCCTGGTGGCCCAGCTCTGCTCTGTGCATGTCCTGGTGACCCTGCTGTGTCCTGTGAATGCCCTGGTGGCCCAGCTCTGGTCTATGCATGTCCTGGTGACCCTGCTGTGTCCTGTGAATGCCCTGGTGGCCCAGCTCTGCCCTGTGCATGCCCTGGTGGCCCAGCTGTGTCCTGTGCATGCCCTGGTGGCCCTGCTGTGTCCTGTGCATGCCCTGTTGGCCCAGCTCTGCCCTGTGCCATGCCCTGGTGGCCCTGCTGTGTCCTGTGCCATGCCCTGGTGGCCCTGCTCTACCCTGTGCATGTCCTGGTGGCTCTGCTGTGTCCTGTGCATGCCCTGGTGGCCCAGCTCTGCTCTATGCATGTCCTGGTGGCCCAGCTCTGCCCTGTGCCATGCCCTGGTGGCCCAGCTCTGCTCTGTGCATGCCCTGGTGGCCCTGCTGTGTCCTGTGCATGCCCTGGTGGCCCAGCTCTGCCCTGTGCCATGCCCTGGTGGCCCTGCTGTGTCCTGTGCGTGCCCTGGTGGCCCAGCTTTGCCCTATGCATGCCCTGGTGGCCCTGCTGTGTCCTGTGAATGCCCTGGTGGCCCAGCTGTGTCCTGGGCATGCCCTGGTGGCCCAGATCTGCTCTGTGAATGCCCTGGTGGCCCTGCTGTGTCCTGTGCCATGCCCTGGTGGCCCAGCTCTGCCCAGCTCCTTCCCCTGGCCTCTGCACACTGCTGGGTTCCAGCTGTGGAGCTTTGCTGCCTCCCAGCCCAGCAGAGTTTCTGCCATGGCTCTGTTCTGCAGGGAGGCAGAAGTGCTCTGTGCTGTGGGTCTGGGTGCTGGCAGAGCCTCTGCCCTGTGCAGCTGTGCCCTGCTGAGACCTCTGCTTCTCCAGCATGCCTCAACTGAGCATCATTCCTGGCACTGCACAGCCCTTACAGGAACACAGAGGAGAAACTCATTTAGCGAGGCTCAAGGTCAGATTCTGTGAGTGAGCTGTTGTGAGGTCAGGAACAGCCACAGGAGGAAACAAAGCACAAACCACAGCCCTAGAGCAGTGCAGGGGACAGGCTGTGGTGCTGCAGGGCTCCATGTGGCCCGTGTTGGTGAAGTTTGTGGCCAGCAAAAACAGGCAGTGCTCCTCATGCCTTCCTATCAGATAGGAATGGATGGGAAACCAGCCCAGACCCACTGCCACCTCTCCTTCTGGGGATGTGTGGGCAAGCAAACCTTTCTGCAGGCGTGGGGTAGCCCTGGAGGGCTGCCAGCACGGGCCACAGCCATCCTGGCACTGCAGCCATGGCCTGAGAGCTGATGTGAGCTTCATGGCTGGATGTGGATGCACTGACTGGCAGGACTGGGACTTGCTGGCTGGGGAGCTGGGACCTGACACTAAGCCAGAGCTGTCTGGCTTGGTTGGGAAAGGTCACTGTGATGCTTCAGCACTGGAGCTGGTTGGATCACAAACAGCTCCAAACACCCAGCAGTTAATGGAAAGTGGGATAAGATGTCCCAGGGGCCTCTCAGCATGTGATGCAGGCAGGCCAGCACTGAGAGAGGGAGGGCAGGACCCAAACTGCACAGAGCAGGCAGAGCTGAGACAAGCTGCTGGCCAAAAGCAGTGAGCTGAGCTGAGGGTGAGGAAGGGCTGGGTGAGGATGGCAGCTGTGGGCAGCCCCAGGACCTTGGGGCTTGCTGTGGTGAGGGCTCAGTCCTGTCCCTGGCATGGCCATGGCTGGGAGAGGTGCTGGGAGGGGATGGTGGCAGCAGAGCCCCTCCAGCTGCTGACAGGTGGGGACAGGTCCTGCTGAGAGCCAGTCCTGCAGCAGGAGGTAGCACTGCTTCCTCCCCTTCAAAGGCAAAATGCTAATTCCTGTCTGACCAAGACGAGTTAGGAATTGTACATCAGCCCCTTTGTGTGTGGGCTCCATGCAGCACCTCTGCAAAGGGTTTGAACAGGGATGAAAATCCCCTGTTAAGAAGAGAGGCTGCTTAAATACCTGAGTTGGAGCTGGCTGGCAGCTGCTCCAGGCCTGGGGTGAGTATCTCAAAGCTGGGGTGCTGAGGGTCCCCAGCCATCTGCAAGGGAAGAGCTTCTTTAGAATTACTAACAGTGTCATCCTGAGTCCTCTTTGGTCCAAGCTGATGTTTGCTGAAGGAATTTGGAAGAATTAGTGGAGCTGTTTCTCTTTAATCCTGTCCCAAGTGACAGCAAGATCAAACTGAAAGGCAGGAGATCATGTGCTGTTGTTTTAGGCAAGAGCCCAGTGGTGTTAACAAAGGGTTTTATTATTATGGGGGCTGTTTGATTTAAAGAATAAAATAACCCAAAGTAACAAAGCTGGATGAATTTAAAGCTTAACAGCATGAAAAGGTATTCTAGCCCCACAAATTCTTCAGGGAACTTGTCTGAACCACTCCTCCCTGAGGCCAGTGACACTGCCAGCCAGCACTGTCCTTCCCTCTGGGGCTGTCCAGTACTTGGTTGCTGGATTTAACCTTTCTTGGAAAGAGGTTTTAGGGGCAGGCAGATGGTGGCTTTTGGCAGGGATGCAGCATTGTGTGGCTGCTGGGGGCTTGGAGAACATTTCTCACTGTTTGTGGTTTGATTTGTACTTGATGAGTCAAGGGATATGAATAAATGGGCTCTGCTTGCAAGGGTGATGCTTCTGCATCTCTGATTGACATGAACAAGGGCTGGGGAGGGGGAATAGTGGGTAGGGATGTTTCTGAGAATCTTCTTCAGTCCTTGCTCTCCTTTCCTGGCAATATCAACAAGCACTCCAGCACAGCTGCTCTCAAATCTAATCAGACCCAGGGAAATAGGATTTTCTGCAGTGTCTGACCACTTAGATATCATCCACCAGCAGAGTAAATACCAGACATGTTCTGTGAGAATGGCCAAAACTATTCCAGCCCTTTTCAGTGCAGAGACAAGATCTCTGGAACCTGCACCTCTCCCTGCTTTGGGCTGCTGCTCCAAATTCCACCACTGCTAGCCTTTAGCAAGACTCTGCAGGTGGGTTCACTGATACAGAGCAGGATCTGTACATGGGGAACTCAGACAAGGGGTGCAGCCCCTTCCTTCTCATGAGCATTTACGGGTGTCTTCCAAAGTGTTTTCCTTTATGATTCTTGATTAGTAGATAAAAGGCCATTTCTTCTTTTAACGGAGTCTCTGATGTTAATGATCTCCCTCCAATCAGATTCAGGTGTTTGGGCCCGTTTCTCTCTACTTGAGGATGATGGAGAAATATCTGGTTCACAGCTGGCTCCTTGCACTCTCACTGCGCTGAGCTGCAGCCACTAAGGCATTGCTGGGAAATAAATAATTTTAAAAAAAGGCTGGAGGAGTTCAGCCTTCACAGGGGCTCCAGCACTCCCTTCTGCCAGCCCCTCTGGGCTGTGGGCACATCCTGGGACCATCCCAAGAAGCACATGGAGAGTAGGGGAAAGGCTGTGCTGGGGCTGTGCTCACCCCACTGAGCTCCTGGAGCTGCAGGGCAGGCACTGCCCTCATGCAGTGGGAGCTGTGGTGCCCTCCTGCCAGCCTCTGCCATGTGCCATGGACAAGGGCAAGGCAAAGTGCTGGATTCTTGGATTCTGCTGGATAACCAGAGCTATTAAATGCACTCGGTGTGCAAGGGGGTGTGGAATGCAGATGGCTGGAGGAGCCTGGGGAGCAGGAGAGAATGAGTGGGGATGTGCCCATGTCTCTGTGAGGCCAGGATGGAGCACTGGCTGTGCTTGCTGGCCTGGGGGTCCTGGGGTCCCTGAGCCCTACTCAGCCATCTGACTTGCACAGGCTGTGGTCAGTCCCATTGTATTAACAAGGCAGCACTTCTGCATTTTAAGTGTGTGCTCCTTGATATCGTCCTGCCTCTAAATGATCCTGGAAATGCATTGTCTACTTAACTACTTTTTAATTAAAAGTCAGGGATATTAGAAAAGAGAAATCAATTCTTGTCACAATTAAGAGTTGGTTTGAACAATTGCAGCATGTTTCAGTGAAGGATCCTCTCTGGGCTTATTGATCTGTATTGTCATAATGTCTAGGTTATTGCCATGGCTCAGACAGTCTTAAATGAATATTTCAGCTGAATTATGTATGTTATCTGGCAGGCAGAGGAGGCTGCCTGCTGCCACTCAGAGCCTGCAGGGCTCCCCAGGCCCCCATGCCTGCTGACTGAGGCTTGGGCTGGGATGAGCACCTTGTCCTGCAGTGTCAGGCTCCTCAGTGAGCCTGGTGGCTGTGCCAAGGGCCTGGTGACCGGCTGGGCAAGTCAGGCAGCCTCGGGGTTTGTAGCCCCAGGAAATCCTCAAAGCTTGGAGGCAGCCACAGGGCAGGCAGAGGCACCAGGTGAGCAGGAGCTGCACCCTTGCAATGCTGCATCTCCCTGCTAATGGGAGCTGAGCACAGGGGCTGAGCCTTCCTCACAGCTGGCTGTGGCTCCCCCAGCTGTGGAAGTCTCCCTTCCTTCTCCCTTTCCCTCTCTTTCTCTTCCTCCCTCTCCCTGTGCAGAGAGGGGCTGGTGGGAGGTCTCCAGCACTCTCCGCTGTGAAAGTGACAGGAGAGTAGGAGGCTGATTAATCAAAATCTACTGTGATGAAGGACCTTTTTAAAGGTAAAAGATGTCCCAGTTATGGTTTGTCTGCCCTTTAAAAGTTCTTGAAAACTAGGGGGTCTTGGAGGAAAGAAAATTGATTTCTCATGGTTCCTCTTGTACCTTGGGGCAGAAAATAAATTCAAAGGGGCCCTGCCATGAAAGGTTAGAGTCTGCTGCTGTGGCTGATAATGAGGTCTCGCAGAGATAAATCAAAACAGCTGGACTTCACCACGGAGCAGATACTGGTTTAACCCAAGATCTGGAATCAGGAGAGGCACATGCTAAACCTTGCCTGCTGTGGAAGCAGAGGTGGCAGCAGCAATGATGTCGCTCCTGTTGCATTGGTGCCAGAGCTGTTCCCTCCTGCCTGGTGGTGCCTGGCACATCCAGCACCTCTCCACAGTTTGTGCAGAGCCTCTGGCCCCCACCAGTGTACTTTTCACATCACCACTGCTCCCTTACATGCAGTGGCACATCAGCAGCAGCTCCCACAGCTCTGCTCCCTTCTCCCTGTGCTCCCCCCAGTCCTGTGAGCTGCATCCCCCAGACTTGGGGGCTGAGGAAAGAGAACCCTGATGGCCTTGACAACACTCCTTGTCAACCAATGGCCGTGGCTTCCAGGGCTGCAGCCCACTAGATCCCATTTACTTTGTGATAAGTAGGATTCACATAATAACTTCTGGCTTGTATTAATTCTTTTAATCTGCAGACCTCAGAAAGAGATGAGCCAGAGAAAACCAGGAGAGAGATGCTCAGGGAAAAAAAAAAAGAAAAAAAAGAAGCAGAGAAAAGTGAGTAGGATGAACTCTTTACCTCTCTATCCCATTAGCATGTTCACCATGGATTGCAAAATCCTGTTAGGCACAGGCAGGCTGCAGAGCTCGAGGCAGGGCAGAGCCTGTGGTATTAGTGTGGCTTTGGCTCTGCAGTGGTGCCAGGGCTCTCCTCGAATGCTGGCTGCCCTCAGGGTGTTGGGGAGGGCTCCAGCACAGCCTGCCCCTGACTCCAGGTGCCTCCCCAGCTCTGATATTTGGTGCTCTTTGTTTTGGGTTCAGTGAGCCCCAGGCTCTGTGTTCGTGCTTTTGCTGTTTGACTAATTGGAGAAGTGTCGAATCCTCTTCTCCACGGATGTCACTGTTATGTAGCCTGTGATTAAACATGCTGTCAGCTGCTGCTGTTTACAGATAACAATGTTGCTTTCTCTCATTCCTGCACTATCAGGCTCATTAGGAAGGTTTATGGATAAATTATTCAGTCTGGGATTGAATAATGTCTGAAATGTCCTCAGTTCCACTGAGGAGCTGCATCTTCCTGCTCTGGATAGCCAAATGTGACTGTGACCTGAACAGGGCACAGGCCAGCCCCACACCAGGGTGACCCCCAGATCTGGAGCCTAATTGCTGTCCCCGTGTGGGCTCTCTTCAAGGAGACTCTTCCAGGGGTGAGCCCCCCACTTCTGGTACCAGGCTGGAGGCAGCAGTAAGTGTCTGGTTGATAAAATCCTCTCTGATGCTTCATTACAGCAGATTCTGCAATACCTATAAAAAGAGGCTCTTTTCCCACTCTTATTGCATGAAACACTCATACATTTCCAGAGAAGGTTCCTGGTAGGCTTGGTGCCTGCCTGTTCAATCCAGTGGGAACAAACTGCAGCTGCAGATGGGAACAGGTTGTTTCTGCCATTTGTTGTTTTTTCCCCTAATTATGATGCAGATTTGATGCTCTCTCCAACATTCCCTCCCTTTCTGTTTATTCAAGCAGGATTTTTGTGAACCTATACACCAATTTCTCTCTGGGCCCGGAGTTCCCCATTAGAGTGGAGTAGAATTTATTCCTCCCCTGAGCTGCAGCCCTTTGCCCAGCCCCCTCCAGCACCGACCAGTGCTGAGCTGGGATGGGAGCAGGGCTGGGATGTGAGGATTACTGTAAATGCAGGTGAACCCAGTGGGAAGAAATGACGATGTCTGACTCCATCAGAAGACTCAATTATTTCTTTATTATAACTATACTATAATACATTAATATACTATTTAAAGGAGTTACTAAAACTACATAGCTACTTTTTCTAACTACCATATCTAACTTACTCACAGCTCATGACCCCCTCTTGAGTCCAGCCCCAGGTGGATTGGATTTGCCATCAGGCTCAAACAATCCTCACCAGAATCCAATCAAGCAACCACCCCAGGTAAACAATTCTCCAAACACATTCCACATGGGAAAAACAAGGAGCAGAAATAGAAATTGTTTTCTCTTTCTTCTCTCTGTGCTCCTCTATGAAAAAATCCTGAGAGAGAGAAGAATGTGCCTGCCACAGAGGATCTCTCTCTCCATCCTCAGCACAGGGCTGGCAGGACACCCCTGGCAGGTATCCTGGGGATGGTGTGGCTGGCAGTGTCTCTCTCTCTCTCCAGGGCTGCATCTCACCCTGGCAGGGTGGCAGCAGGAGCAAAGGCACCTGCAGGCATGGGAAGCTGTCCTGCTCTCTGCTGAGCAGTGAGAAATCTGTAATTACTGGAGAGCTCTCAGGGAGCTGGACACACCATGCTGGTGCCTTATTTGGAGTCTGCCCAAGTGCTGAGTCCTGGAGTGCAAAATGCAGCTATGAATTAGCCACAGCTGGATTAAATTGCTAATTATAATTTGCAAAGTGTATTCCCTTCTTCTGTCATGGACAAATGAAAAAGACTCACTCTGCATGACCTTGCCATCACCCTCACCCTGTTACTGGGGGGGATAATTGGTGAATGTCTTGTGGTGATTGAGTTACCAAGCGAGTCCTGAAGTGTCTTTTCTCATCAGTGTGCCATACAAATTGCATTTCTGATTTGCCTGATGACTAAGAGCCAGAGCAGAATCACTCCATGGAAATCCACAGCAGTTCAGTGCCCTCGTTGTTGTCAAGGGGCATTTACTGTCATGTTATTGAGGGGCCAGGAAAGTTAGAAATCTTGGCATTTAAAATGGTGATCAGCACAAAGATATGAACATGAAAAAGCTCGTAATAAATCGAGGAAACGCCATGAAACTGGGGAATGCAGGCCCAAGGTGCATTGGCATTTTGGGGTCCCCCTTTAGGGTGCAAGGGATGCTCTCCTCAGGAGCACTGTGAACCAGACTGGCACACTCTTAGTCCTCAAATGAACCAAGGTCTGGGTTGCAGGTTGAGTGCAGTGCAGCTCGGAGCTGCTGAGGGAGGTCTGGGATGCATTCAAGCTGTGGAGGGAGCCTGGCACCAGGGCAGGCACTGGCCCTTGCTGTGGCCACTCTGGAGCTTCTCGCCTGGCACTCAAGGCTGGGCATTCACCTCAGAACCACAGGACCAGCCTGTCTAGAACACCTCTGGCAATGAGTGATGGCCACATGCTACAGATCCCTTTGTGAAACACAACCAGCCTGCTGTAAGGCCATTTCTGATGGGACTGAAAGTGAAAATCCTGATGGCAGCACTTCAAAGAGGATCTCTATAAGTGGTTTTAATGAAACCAGCCAGGAAGAGAAGGAGAGAAAATCAAAGGTAGGACAACTTCTTTGTTCAAATTACTGTAATTGATGTCAAAGTTACGTTAGTGGTTGTTTGCACCATTATACTGGAGGTACATCCTCATTTCTCCCTCAGTTCTCAGAGGTTCACCCACCTGAGCTCTCACTCTGCACCTCTGCCTTTCAAGCAGAGCAAGTGAAGCCACAGCAGAGGGGAAGCAGAGGGGTACTGGCATCCTGCCTGTGCTCAGCACCACCAGCAGAGCCTCTCTGAGGGGCAGGACCTGCCTCCTCCCACTGCTCCCAGGGGAGCAGATCCCACACACCTCCTGAGCTCAGGGCCTCCGTGTGCCCTTCAGGCTCTGTCACCAGGCTGTGACACCTGGATCCCTCCTGCCTGGCTCTAATTAGCAGCGTGTGGTAATTTGTCTCTGATTGAGTTGGAACTTAACACCGAGTGCATCCGTGCCCCAGCCAAAGGCAGGGTTCAAACTGATGATGACAGAACAGGGCTGACTTACATAAGTGTAATGATGTTATGCTGCCTGGAGCTCTGGATTTTTTTCAGTATATGATGAACGTGAGGCATTTAAAAAAATTAGACACTTTATTTTCCATTATTTTCTAGGATGTGGATATCTGTGGGCTGTCTGGAATTCCATTATCAAGAAATGTAAAGATGCTTAAAGGCATTTACCCAGATTAGCTGTGTTTCTGCAGTCAAGGGTCTTTTATGTGATTACCTTAAAAGCTAAAGAACTGCTGCAAAACATTTATATAGTGCAGACATTGTGAGGCAAAGAGTAGAGATCTGACAGAAAGAGCTGTTATAAAAAAAAAGTGCACAACTCTGGTTGCTTTGTATTTGCAGACAAAAAAAAAAAACCCAGAAGGTAGAAGGGTTTTCCCTTTGTAGCCCTGAGCATGAGATTTATGGGGAATCTTTAGATTAACTTCCATTTTCACTGTGATTTCAGCCAGTTATCAGGAGGGATGAGCAGGGATGGGCCAGCACTGGCTGTGATGGAGCACTGTTGCC
This sequence comes from Chloebia gouldiae, assembly GCA_003676055.1. Classification (NCBI taxonomy): domain Eukaryota; kingdom Metazoa; phylum Chordata; class Aves; order Passeriformes; family Passeridae; genus Chloebia; species Chloebia gouldiae. The sequence goes on along the minus strand of QUSF01000067.1, from coordinate 1,596,244 downwards.
CTGGGAAGTGTCTGAGCCCTGGGATCAGCTGGGGGTGGCAGACTGGTGAGATGCCACTGGGGCCTGATTGTCTGAGCCACTTTCCCCTGTGGGATATTCCCTAATGCCAGGCACACTCGTGCTGTATTGCTGCTGCTCCCTCTGCCCTTGTCACAGCAGAAGGCCTGGAGCATGTTTGTGTGACATGCCAAAAACAGTACAAAATTGCAGAAATCCTTTGTTTTTTCATTGTACAATAATACTTGCAAGTGTGGAAGAGAAAGGAGAGGTGCAAAATCTTCCATGAGGTTTCTGCCTGCTCCATCTTTTGTCAAGGATTGCTCTTTCAGCTGTACATTGAGGCCTGCTTCCTCATGGCTCCTTTGTCCTTTAGCATAAAAAGTAATCTGTCAGCAAAAGAAGTAGAAGTTTTGTTTTTCAGTACAGATCTGGCTGTCCTCCCACTGAGACTTTCAACTCTCTTTATCTCAGGAATTGATGGTCTTGGTTTCTGATTCTCTTTCCTTGGTGTTTGTATTGATTTTTTTTTTCCAGGAGGGTTATTTTCACTGTGGTGTCAAAACTATCTTTCTGTCTCCACTTACAGCAGGTAATAGCTCAACTTTGCCAATTACACATTTTCTGGGCTAGCCCTGCTCTTTGCACAAGTTCCCCTGACAATCTGGAGCCTGGCTGAGCTGATGTCTTTGCTTTCCCTTTGCTCTTGTCTCTGCAGGCTCCAGGCAGGAGTGGGGAAGGGCAGCAGCCTCAGAGCTGGATGTGAGCAGCAGAGGTGACCAGAGAACCTGGCATTCCTCTTCCTTCACCTGCAGATACTGGCCCCTTGCTGTGCCCCTCAAGGAGCTGTGCCATCCTGGGGACAGCATCCCTCCATCCTGTTGTGAAGAAATCCAGTAGCATCCATTAAAGGCTGCTCTGTCTCTCTGTTGCAGCAATGGCTTTGTCATCTGCTGCTGCTGAAACAAAATTCATGAGATGATTTTCCCAAAGCATGATACTTAAAATCTTAATTAAAATACCTCTGGCTGTTCTACTACCAAGGCTTTATAAGTGCTTGGAATAATATTTCAGATACATGGATAAGCTGTGTGCTTTTAACATGACAGACCCTTCTTCTAGTAAAACATATCTAACATCAAATCCTCCATATACTTCCGAAATCCTCTTCTCTGCTTGGCTCCTCAGTGACAGGAAAGTGAACATGCTGTGGAGCTTGGTGGTGAATGGAGCAGTCCCACGGGTCTGGATTGATTTGCTTTGTGACATTGATACCTTCCACTGTCCCAGCAGCAAGACCCAGTGTGTGAATACTAAAAGGAAGCTGCTGTGCCTGGAGGCAGGCAAGCGAGATCCTGCATATTACACTGTGAGAGTTGTGTGTCATATTAGAGCAATCTGGCTTTAAAGGGCATCTTTCAAGCACAAACTAGCTTTTTCCCACACTTGACTGATCACACAAATAACTGTGATTAAAGGTCAAGTGCCTGGGTTTTTCTATTTTACTCCTTAAAAATTTATATGCGAGAGAAAACCTAGAAGTTAACATAGCATGAAATTGTTATGCAGTTCTGAGCCTTTAACGACAACTAAATATCACTTTTCTTCCTGGGTGGCTTGAGAAATCTTCAGTAATAACAGGTCACTTCTTTTGGTTTCCACTTGAGGAAGAATATAAATAAACCCTGTCCTTTGCTTCCCTGCTCTGTAAGATGATGGTGGGAGGGTTTTGGGGCTATGAACTTGTGCCCCCAGTCAGCATGGCTGTTCCTGGTCTCACCAGGAGCTCCTGGGCTGCGGGTGCACGGCAGGAGGGGCTCCAGGGCTGATGCACACTGAGCTGTCCTAGATGGGAAGAAGGGAAGAACACTGATAAATGGATGGGAGCTTCCTCACCAGTAAAATTAACACAGAAAGGTGATCATATTTGCAAAAGAGCTGAGAAATGGAGAGCTGGAAACATCCTCTGGCTCCAAATATCCAGCTGGCCTTGGCCTAGGTGTGAGCACCAACTCCTGTGAGCAGGGTTTGGCATGGGCTACCAGAGCCTGGCTGGGCTGTGCTGGATGGAGGCTCAATGCTTTTACTTCAGACCTGCGATATTTTACATTTGAGACATAATCACAGCAAAAGGAACATCCCACAGGAATGTTTGCTTTAATATCACGGTATCCACCAACGTGGGGAAAACCGGGGGCATTCAGCCTGACTAAACTCTGCAGGAACCTGCAAGACCTACAATTAGTAATAATTAAACCTCGTTGAGTTCCTTTCCCGATGCAGGAGGCAAATACCTAGGCTTTGGTGAGCCAAGAATTGAAGAATATCTCTCCCAGCGCAGGCAGCCCCCGCAGCCACAGCACTGTGCTGGGTGCGGGTCTGGCAGGACTCTCCCTGCCTTCGCTGCCTTTCCTGGCGTTTCTCTCTGGGCATTTCTGCTTTCACAGCAGCTGCTGGGCTTGGAGGACCTCGACATAAAATTTCAAGACAGAAAGGCAGGACAGAGGGCTCGACAAAACCGACATTCCTGTGCATCGCCTGCAGGCCGGGGCAGGGATGCGATGCCCCTGGGCTGCAGGAAGGAGACTCCAACCCTGCGGACATCCCCTGGGCATGAGGGGGCATGAGGGGGCAAACGCTGCTGCCTGCGGCCGCACCTCGCTGGCAGCGTGCCCTGGGCAGCACTTGCAGCGGCACAGGGCTCAGCGCGGCCGCCTGCTCCCTCAGGAGCCGGGCACCGAGCCCGGCGGGCCGGGCCGGTGAGGGAGCGAGCCCGAGCCCTCAGCGGGGCCGCCCGCCCTCAGCCGGCTCCAGCCCGCCCGCACTGGCCCCGCCCCCTCTCGCCCCGCCCCTGCCTCCCATTGGCTGCGCGGGCCGAGACCCCGCCCCGGCGGCGGCGGTTGGCGCGCAGCGGCGGGGGCGGGGCGCGGAGCGGGAGAGCGGCGGCGGCGCGGGGCGCGGAGTCGCGGCGCCATGGAGACGGCGCTGCCGCTGCTGCCGGTGCTGCTGCTGCTGCTGCCGCCGCTGCTGCTGCCCGTGCTGCCCCGCGCCGCCGCCGAGCAGGGTGAGCTGGGCAGGGCGGCGGCGCCTCCCGGTTCTCCGGCGCCTCCCGGTTCTTCGCCGCTCCCGCGCCGTGTCCCCGGTGCTCCGTCACCGCCGTGTCCCCCGTGCCCGGCTGCCTCGGCGCGTGGTGTGGCCGCATCGGTCCCGGCTTTGGTTGCCCGCGGCGGGTCGGGCTGCGCGTTGCGGTACCGGGAGCGGCCGGCTCGGCTCGGCGGTGGGGTCGCTCCGGGGCTGGCCGGCCGGGCTGTGGGGCGGATGTGCCGCAGCTGTCCGGGGCGCGGAGATCTGCCGGAGGAGCGGGAGGGAACGGACGGGTTGAGTGACCGGGTCAGCCCGGGGTGTCCCGCTCCCCGCGATCACCGGAGGCACGAGGCAGCGCGCTGGCAGTACCGTGACAGGGAGTCGGTTCGAGCCCCGGGGTCCGTGTTCGCGGAGATCGCGCTGCCGCGGACGGACCCCACTGGTCCCGGAGGCGAGAAGAGTGTCTCGGAGCATCCCGGAGCGCTCCGAGCGGAACGGTGGTCGGGGATGTGCCCGCCGGGGCTGAGCCGCCGCACCCCTTATCCCGCTGTCCGAGCCCGGGGCTCAACCTGCCGGTCGGGGGCTGTGGCTGTTTGCTGGCTGTGGAAGGATGGTGAAGCTGTGAACTGAGGGAAATAGCTCTTCCTGTCAAAGGCTGTTTTGTGGAAAAAGGGTGTCCTTTGCCAGAGAAATCCCTCTTTCAAAGCAGCTGCTGATGCCTTTCAGTTCCAGCATCTGCACGCTGTGGGCATGGTACAGTGGCAGTGTTGTCTGTGGTGTCCGAGGAATCGTCCCTGGGGTTGCAAATCGTTAGGGCATTGATCAGGCACCTGCGAGGTTGTTCGGGGTGTGCAGTGACAGCTTCGTGGCGGTTGGTGCTCACACAGTGATGCCATGGCTGGTGGAGCCGGGGTGGGAGCTGCTCCCGTGAGACCTGGCTCAGCACGGCACTAAGCTTCCCAATGCACGGACTTGGTGGGTTTTACCAGCATTTTTTAAACCATCATTTCCTGTGTCAGTGGTTTTCCTAGCATGCTGTCTTCCCTGCAGTTGTCCTGCTGGACTCCAAGGAATCGCAGGCGGAGCTGGGCTGGACCTCACACCCATCGAATGGGGTAAGCACGGGGGTGGGACTGTCCCTCTGCGCCACTGGAGAGGGTGAAAGGGTCTATCAGCTTCTTGGTGCTCAGCAGCATTTGAAGTCCTGCTTTATGAGAGCTTTGCTTCCCGCAGAGCTGGGGTGGGGCTGGCAGCCACGGGACCTCCTCATTCAAGGTCGATGGGTAGTTTGGCATGATGAGTGCCAGGAGCCCCTGGGAGCAGAGCAAGGAGCGAGGTCCCTCCTCAGAAGGGATTTTACACTGCTAAAACAAGCCAATAAACACTGGCTACTTGAGGCTTTGTGTTGTGGTTCTCACACCAGCATGAGCACCAAGGGTCAGTCAAGCCCTGAGACTCCGAGGGCTGTGGCTGGGGAGGTCACTGGGAGCTGTGTCATGTAACATTTATTTCATCAGCCCCCAGCTTTGCTGCTGCTGTTGGTCTAAAGGCATTTTCAGTAAGCTTGGAGTTGTGCTCCTTGCAGCTTTGGGTGCCTTTTCCTGAATGGAAACAAAGCGTTCAGAGGGAAGAGCGATAGATCCTGGAGTCATCTGTGTGCCACAGCTGTTTGTTTGCAGAAGAAACTCTGTTCTGGGTCTGTTTTGACTGTTTTGCATAAATTTACCCCCAGAAAGAACTGCTTTGGGAAATTGCCAGGTTGTCGTTCAGGCTGTGAGGGTTGAATCATCATTTCACTGATCAGAATCTCTGCTGATAGCTTTGGGGAAACACCGTTTCACTTTCAGTCTGAGAATTTGTCCTGTTGTAGCTAAAACTTCTCCTGGCAGAGAAGCTGCTGCTGTTCATGAAGGGGTTTTAGATCCTCGTGTGATAGTGTGACTGCTGTCACATCTCCCTAGAGATGGATTTCTTGGAAATCTTGGATTTCTTTTGGTGGCCTAACCCATCCAGGGTTACACTGGTAGCACTGTGTGGATGCACCCTCCCAGGGACAGAAAATCTGAGGAGTGCGTGGGAGATGAAGGCTCTGGCTCCTCAGCAGATGATGTGCCCAGAATCAGGTTTTGTTTTCCAAGATCTGCTGCCAGTGCTGCCTTTCTGGTTGCATTTTCACATTTGTGTCTCAGCGGAGAGCTCAGATGTTAGGTAGTGGGTTTGGTGGGCTGAGGACTTCCAGCCTGTGGTGGGGAGGCTTGTGGTAGTGACATTGATGCTGTTGGTGTGAATCTGCAGGGGCAGCTCCCGAGCTTTGTGTTTTGTCCCCAGTGGGAAGAGATCAGTGGCGTGGATGAAACCTACAGGCCCATACGCACGTACCAGGTCTGCAATGTCATGGAGCCCAACCAGAACAACTGGCTGCAGACAGGCTGGATCGCCAGGCGTGACGGCCAGAGGATCTTCATTGAGCTGAAGTTCACCCTGAGGGACTGCAACAGCATCCCTGGGGTGACGAGCACTTGCAAGGAGACTTTCAACTTGTACTACGTGGAGTCTGACTCCGACCTGGGCCGGAGCGTCCGCGAGAGCAAGCACACCAAGATCGACACCATCGCCGCTGACGAGAGCTTCACGCAGGGAGACCTGGGCGAGCGCAAGATGAAGCTGAACACTGAGCTGAGGGAGATTGGGCACCTGAGCAAGAGAGGCTTCCACCTGGGCTTCCAGGACGTGGGCGCCTGTGTGGCGCTGGTCTCCGTGCGGGTTTATTACAAGAAGTGTCTCGCCACTGTGCAGAACTTGGCCATGTTCCCAGACACAGTGGCAGAGACGGCCTTTGTGACGCTGGTGGAAGTTAAGGGCACTTGTGTAGCCCATGCTGAGGTGGATGTGGATAACCCCCCTCGGATGCACTGCAGCGCTGAGGGCGAGTGGCTGGTCCCCATAGGGAAATGCATGTGCAGCCCTGGCTTTGAGGAGAAGGACGGGGGATGCAGAGGTAAAAGTGGCCATTGGTGGCCTGGCAGTTTTTGGCATGCTGCTGCCAGAGTTCTCTGGTGCCCGAGCGCAGTTTGCACAAGTGGGATTGTCTTGTGTCAGCAATATGTTTGTTTGGGTGGTGGCAGCTCCCCAGTGAAGCACCAGAGGTTTGTTTGGAGGGTGGCAGTTGGAGGGCACGGAGCTGTTCTGCAGCATGGTGCTGGCTGGGGAGACGTGTCAGAGCTCTGGATGCTGTCAGGCATTCCCACAGCTTATCTGTGATGTTAAAATTACTCTAGAACATTAATATCCCTATTGATACGCTTTGGACATGGTTTATTAATTTGGTGACTTTACAGCTCACAAGGTTATGTTTAAGGGCAGCTGCAAAAATGGATGTACCCTCTGCATCCCACTAACAAACCTGGGGCTGTGACCACTTCCACCTTGCTTTCAAAGGCAGGTGAGAGCCAGGTGTGGGATGCTGGCTGTCTGCTCTTCCTCAGAGTGTGTGAGCCTCTGAAAGGAGAGAGTTGCTGGGCTAATGCCACCCCCAGGCACCTTCTTGCCAGCTGGGACCTGGGAGACGGGGTGTGTTCTTCAGTAAAACACGTCTGAAAAGACCCTTTGCTGTCCATGCCTTTGCTACCTCGGATGTCTCCCTTTTCACCTCAAAAACAGACTGAGAGGAAAAGAGCTAAATAAGTCCCAGAGAGGTGGAGTTGCCCCACACTGGAGGCAGGTGGTGCAGTAGGAGAGTGAGCTTCCTGCCCTTCAGGAGCACCTCCAGGCTTTTCACTGTGCTGATGGTGCTTCCTTCCTGCAGGTGGTGAGATGCCCTTCCCAGTGCTCTGGGCAGTGGCTTCTCCTTAAGAAGACCTTATGAAAGCTATCAAATTGAAATCTCAGTGCTGTTGATTGCTTCAGTAGCTGCATGGCAGCTTGCCATGCTTTCCACATCTGTTTGGAGTGGGGATTTACATAGTGAGTCCCAGAAGGCTTTTGCTAATGTTTCAGGTTTCTCTGTGTTGAGTTTAAATAATTCATATTCTCCGAGGAAAAATATTTGAAGTAATTTAATGGACATAATTAAGTTTCTCTCCCCTCTCACAGAAAACAGGTCATTAGTCATTCTCTGTGGAGCAGCGTCTGATGTCTGGTCAAATATCAGAAAATAGTTTTTAAGGGTTGAAAGTTTTGGGTTTGCTTGCAGCCTTGCATTAGCAAAGTGCTAAGTGAATAGCTTTAAAAGATTTCTGATGAAAGCTGCCAGAGCTGTGGAAATTCTTCAATGAGGACAAAAGCCCTTGAGCTGGAGGCAGGTGGGTGCTTTGGGAGTTTGGGGGTGCTAAACCAGCCAGGTGATGGCCCCACACACCTGGCTCCACCACTGTGATCCTGTGCTGGTGGCTTTGGAGGGCTCAGAGGGTGTGAGTCCTGCTGGCCCACAAAACTTCTTGGCCACAGTCTCTGTTGTAGCTCTTGTGGGCCTGAGAGGTCTGGGTGGTGGACTGGGGTGATGAGGGCTTTGCTGCTGCTGGTGCCTCTGGGGTGGCATGGGAGCCAGGGTGGTGGTGGCAGCAGGACTATGGAGGTGGCAGCAGCACCGTGGTGGTGGCAGCAGGGCCGTGGTGGTGGCAGCAGGGCTGTGGTGGTGGCAGCAGCGCCATGGTGGTGGCAGCAGTGCCGTGGTGGTGGCAGCAGGGCTGTGGTGGTGGCAGCAGTGCCATGGTGGTGGCAGCAGTGCCGTGGTGGTGGCAGCAGGGCCGTGGTGGTGGCAGCAGGGCTGTGGTGGTGGCAGCAGGGCTGTGGTGGTGGCAGCAG
>QUSF01000067.1:1553020-1570208 GCA_003676055.1 Chloebia gouldiae | reverse complement strand
TCCTGCCACGGATCTCTTTAACCCATTTCTCTGCTGTGCAGGAGAGTTTGGGGAGATGCTGCTGCTTGGCATGAGCAGCAGCAGTCCTGCCACGGATCTGCAGCTCTCTCTAAGCCATTTCTCTGCTGTGCAGGAGAGTTTGGGGAGGTGTGCCGGGGGTGCCTGAAGCTGCCCAGCAAGCGCGAGCTGCCGGTGGCCATCCAGACGCTGCGGGCCGGCTGCTCTGAGAAGCAGCAGCGCTCCTTCCTGGCCGAGGCCTGCACCATGGGCCAGTTTGACCACTCCAACGTCATCCGCCTAGAAGGGGTCATCACCAGAGGTAGGTGGGTCCCAGGAGGCTCCTCTGCAGGAATGAGCTTAAAGTGCTGCATTGGAGAGGTCACCTGGGGCTAGAGGTGCAGCTGGCTACCTGGAGTGCAGCTGTTCCCACGTGGGTTTGCAGTCTGGTGATTAATAAAAAGCTTTCAGCTAGATTAATAAATGCAGGGAGTGGGACTGGCTTAGCAGCCAAGCAGTGTGCTCTTAACAAAAGTCAATTGAAGTGAGATTCTGTCAGTAAAACAGATGAGACTGCCTGCTGCAGCTCTCCCCCATGAGCGTGTGTGTGGAATCAGGCTATGGGTGTGATAGTTAAATGGATATTCTTCTGAATCCAAAGAAACCAGAGCATGTGAGCTGATTCTAACTAGGCTTTTTATTAGGAAAGGAAGTATTCTGTCTGAGCTGGTTGCTTTTGCTTTCACTGGGCTTTGCTATCCTTTGTGATGTGCTTCAGAGTCCTGATGAAAAGAGCTTCTGCTACTGGAATCCATTCCTAGCTGGGAATGGCAGGGAAGCCTTGGGCCATTATAACCTGGCTGAGATAACATCCTTATCTCCCCCCAAAAGCCAGGCAGTGCAGGGGTTGGAAGGTGGATTTGTAACCTCTGCAGAGTCTGAGTGATGGTGGCACTGACACCGTGCTGCTTGTCTGTCTGTCTGTCTGTCCGTGCAGGGAGCACCATGATGATAGTGATGGAGTACATGGGGAACGGCCTGCTGGACTCCTTTCTCAGAGTGAGTATGGGGTGTCTGCCCAGCTTGGACTCTCCTGGCCATGTTCCCAGGGCTGCCCTTTGGCTTCTCCTGCTCTGCTTTCACAGAAACACGAGGGGCAGTTCACAGGCACGCAGCTCATCTGCATGCTGCAGGGCATCGCCTCTGGCATGGCCTACTTGGCAGAGATGGGCTACGTACACAAAAGCCTTGCTGCCCACAAGGTCCTCGTGAGCAGCAGCCTGGCATGCAAGATCACGGGGTTCAGACGGCCACAGGAAGACAAGATGGAAACCATCTTCTCCACCATGGTGAGCTGCATTTCCACATTCTGTTGTCAACACTTTTCCTCGGCTCCCATTTCCTTCTTCAAGTATGAACAGGGACTCTGCACCTTAGACTTCTTTCTCAGGTAGAAATCCAATGTGTTTGGTCAGGGACCTGCATAGCAGGGCCTGGCACCACGCCTGCTCCAGCCACAGCCTCACTGCACAAATCAGGGCAGAGTGACTCGTGTTTGTACAGCTGTGAGGTGGTTTCCCTTAAATATTAGTGTACAGAATGCCATCAGCTCTTCCTGAGGACATTCTCCTCTCCCACTAATATTTCAGGACTCACACTGTAGCATGCAGTTGCAGTGACATTTTAAACAAATTGAGGAAAAATTTTCTCTTAGTACTAAATGTGCTCATGGCACACGGGTTTGCTTGGTGTCCACCCTGTGATGCCAGGCAGGGCACGATGAACGGTGAATGCCTACCCAGGAATGGCCAGCATTGGCCACATCCTTCTGGACAAGTAAATCATTCCAGCCCTTGTGCCTGTGCAGCGTGGGAAGAGCCTGGTGCTGTGGTCAGCCCCTGAGGCCGTCCAGTATCACCACTTCAGTCCTGCCAGCGACGTGTGGAGCTTCGGGATCGTCATGTGGGAAGTCATGTCCTACGGCGAGAGACCCTACTGGGACATGTCCCACCAGGATGTGAGTGCCCTGCAGCTGCACGGTGGATGATGGTGCAGCCATTGCTGAAGGAGTGGCTGTGAGGAGGGAGGCTTGCCCTAGGGTTTGCCCCAGGGTTTGCCTCTAGTTTGCATGGCAGCACCTGACCCCAGCCCCTCATGTCCTGCAGGTGCTGAAGGCTGTGGAGGATGGGTTCCGCCTGCCCGCCCCGGCCAACTGCCAGCCACCCCTCCACCAGCTGATGCTCAACTGCTGGCAGAAGGACCGCAGCCAGCGGCCCAAGTTCTCGCAGATCCACAATGCCTTGAGCAAGTTGGTGCAGAGCCTGGAGGCCCCAGAGTGCCCCAGCTCCACATGTCCCAGCTCTACGTGCCCCAGGTTTCCACACCTGCCTGTCCCTCCTCTGCCCTGCCGTGCCCCACTCCCTCCTCACCACCCTCTCTGTTGGCAGGTCCCATGGCACGTCCATCCCCCTCTCCAAGAGAGCCTTCTCGGCCTTCCCATCGTTCAGCTCCGTGGGTGAGTGGCTGGAAGCTATAGAAATGGGCAGATACAAGGACAACTTCACTGCTGCGGGCTACTGCTACCTGGAGTCGGTGGCCAGGATGACAGCCCAGTAAGTGACCCATTCTCCTGGCTGTAACCTCGTGTTGTGGGTGCAGTGAGAGCAACGTTTCCCCCCCCTGCCAGAGAGCAGAGCCACATCCAATGTGATTTACTGGTAACTGTGGTGCTGCAGCACAGGCTGGTGGGCTCAGAGCTGTCCCACGCCTGGCGTGCCGCGGGCTCCTGCTGGCCCAGGATGCCTGGTCAGTGTCAGCTCTGCTTTGGCTGGGACAAAAGGTTGGGGATTTCTCACTTGTGCACGCCTGGAACCGCAGTGGTCAGGGCTGGTGTGTCCTGGCTGATGTGAGGCTCGTTTTGCAGAGACATCCTCAGCCTGGGAATCACGCTGGCAGAGCACCAGAAGACCATCCTGAGCGGGATCCAGAGCCTCCGGGCGCAGGTGATCCAGATGCACGGCCGAGGCGTGCAGGTGTGAAGCCGTGTCCCACAGGGGCGTGGAGCTGGCCCCAGGCAGCCCCAGCTCGGAAACCCGGCCTCTCAGGTGGGCTGTGGGAGCTGCTGTGTGCTGCCAGACCCGTGGCTAGAGAGCAGGGCTTCTGTCCCCTGGGCCGGGGCAGCCCAGCACTCCCGGGGTGGTGCGGCGTGCCTGGGTGGGCGAGGCTCTCCCCAGCACTGTTTTGTAAGATGACTCAAACTGTATTGATGCCATTTCATGTGGTAGTTGAGTTCACAGGGTGGGATGGACCTTTTTGCACTGTCTTGATCCAGAGCCGACACTTCTGTATCCGGTATCCTGCTGGTGAATCCACGGGGACTTTTATACAACCTGACAAGGAGTTTTTATTGCTTTTAAATTTAGAGAGCAGCTCTCACCCAGTGCCCAACTCCTGGAAGGTGACTTTCCCCATCTGTGCTGAAGGAAACTCTTTCCCAGTTGCATCCCTTCTGCTCCATGAGCTACTTCACTGAGTATTGACACCTCAGCTGGTGAACAAAACGAAATATTCTCCAGTAAAGCACAGAGGAAATGGTGCTGGCTGCATCCATGCAATCCAGGGCACACCCAAAATTAGTTTTGTGAGCATGGTGCTGCCTGCCTGTCATTGCTGGCAGCTCCCAGAGCTGCAGCCTGATCCCTGAGAAGACATAAATAACATCTTAGTAATACAACTTTCCTTGAGGTTAGTTAATTAAATGGGTATTTGCAGCTCTGTGTGGAGTTTTGTAAGGCTTTATGGTGATCTGTAAGTGTCTGAAGTGAATTATTAATGCTGAAAGGCGAAGATTTACGTAGGGGATGAAGGCTGTGAGAGATGCTCAGGGTCTGGTTGGAAATCTGCTCCAGTCAGACCCTCCTCTTAGACTCCAAGAGGATGAGGATGAGTGTGAGGATTGAGTGAAGGGCCCCTTGGGGCTGGCATGGTGACCACTGTGCCCAGGCGAGTGCTGCATATGCTCTGGGGAGTTTGTTGCTCTCTGGGGAACACAACATCTCTCCTTCCTGCCCCCTCTGCAGTTCAAATCATGCTCTCCCCAGAGTTTCTTGGTTAGTGTTTTTAACAGAAATCATTTTCCAAGTCTGGCCCATTCCAGCCAGGCTGGTCACTTGCCCATCCCACTGTTTCCCAGCCTGAAGAGGAATAGCAGTGAGCCAAGCCCTGCATTTAGTGAAATGCCTGATGCCAAGGATCAAGAGCAATTTGTGTGCTCTCTGTGTTTACATTTTATCTCTTGAGAAAGTATATTCCAGGTCTCTAGGCAGGGGGTTGAACTGGCTTGATTCTGGCTCTTCTCTCCCCTCTCCCTGCTCTGTTGGGGTGCAGGAGCCATGCTGGGAAGTTGCTCCTGGAGGAGCTGGCTCCAGGTTGGTTCACCTGCTCTCAAGGAGGTCTGGAGACATCTAGGGCTTGGTGGTGAGGTGGCAGTGAGCCTCAGTTTGGAAAACAAACTGGGCTCCCTCGAGTCCCCCAGAACAGAGCCTGCCTCCAGAATACAGAAGGTGAGAAGGGGCCAGCTCTGGGCGCCACCTGTGGCCCCTGGAATCTGCTTTTCTGTCCCTCTGGATGTTGCCCAGCTGCAAAGGGATGAACCTCAGCACTGTTATCTGTGGTCATGGCTGTTTCCCTGGGCTGCAGTGGCCAGTGGCTGGCCAGGGCTGGTGGCTCCTGTGGGAGGCTGTGGAGGGGTCCCACAGGAGCTGAGCTCTGGGATGGGCTCTAACTCAGCAGAAACAGGAGTCAGCAGCTTTCCTGGTCCCTCCTACAAGGAAGGAAAGGAAAGCCCCCCATGGAAGCAGCCTTCTAGCCCAGGTTTTTGCAAGAATAAACACCTTTAATTGAGCTCCTCACCAACACAACAAAATTGGCAGATTAAGCTATTGATTGTTGTTATGGTATTAAAATTAACTTGCATCCTCTCAGCTTCTCTCCTTGGGGAAGTAGTATAATTAAATCAATCAGCAATGCTGTTTTGGAGCTGCAAGGGAAGTGCCTCAAAATGATCCTGATCTCTTCCCATCCAGCCTCTGGCATGTCATGAGGCTCTTGCCTTCTCCACGGGCTGGGAGAGCCCCAGTCCTGTTGGAGCAGCATCTGCAACACTCCCCTCACAAGAAACCAAATGGGAATCAAGGTGGTTCATCTCCAGATGCTTTTATATTCATTAGCCACATCTTAAGTACTGTAAATACACACTTGAGAAGTCAATATATATTTTTATAAGCTTGAGATAAATGTAATATAATATTATAAGGGACTCTGTGTTCATCTCATGTTTGAATTATAGTCAGACATCTCCAGGGAATCTCAGTTGGTTTGGAATATTTATTAATAATTATAATAATAATAGTTATTATAAATGCTAATGAAAATCTATGAACATTTTTTAAAATTTTGTATTTATTGAACCATGTTGAAGCTGGCAATAAAGACCTATCTAAATACCTGAGTAAAACCAACCAGTAATCCTGCCCTGGTTTGTCTGTGTGGATCATTTCAGTGTTCTGGGGGAAAATGCCACTTTATCAAAGGTGGAATGTGGAGAGTAAGGGACAGATTTAGTAGCATCAAGGTGTGAAGTAATGCCTTGTTTTGTTAAATGACATCTGTAGAGGGGCTGCAGGGGTGGTATTTTGCTACTGACACTTTGTGGGGAGGAAAAAGCACCTGCTTTGCTTTGCTGGTGCATGTTGTGTGGTCAGAAAGGTGCATGGCCTGGCCTGTGGGCCAGGTGCTGCTCAGACAGGTGTGTGGCAGGCACATTCTGCTCTCTCTCAGGATTTTTCATAGAGGAGCACAGAGGAGAGAAAGAGAAAACCATTTCTATTTCTGCTCCTTGTTTTTCCCATGTGGAATGTGTTTGGATAATTGTTTACCTGGGGTGATTGCTTGGTTGGATTCTGGTGAGGATTGTTTGAGCCTGATGGCCAATCCAACCCACCTGGGGCTGGGCTCTCAGAGAGGGTCACGAGTTGTGAGTTAAATTTAGTAGTTAGAAAAAGTAGGTTTGTAGTTTTAATATCTCATTTTAATAGTATATTAATGTATTATAGTATAGTTATAATAAAGAAATCATTTGACCTTCTAAACTAGAGTTTAACACCATTTCTTCCCACTGGGTTCATGTACATTTACAATACAGGTAAGCCTTGGGAAGGCTGAGCTAGAACAGAGACCAGACAGAGCTAAAGAATAAAGCAGGGATTTATTAAAAGGCCTCAATGGATCCACCTTGGGCAGCACAAGAGCCCAGCCAGGGCTACACCAAAGAGGAACCAAAATGGTCACAAAATGAATGAAATGGTTATAGGATCTCTCACTTTTATAAGTTCTGGTCCATTAGAATATTTGAGTTAATAGTCTAATTATAGCTTTAGGTTATGAAGTTCCATCCTTCTTGTTTTTCTCTCTTCAGTCCACTGTTGTTTATGTTCTTGGGCTTGAGATTTGGATTGTCCTTCCCCAGCTAGAGAAGGAATTGTTCTGTTTAGCTACTCTGTGAAGAGAGCTTACGCTCTCTTAATATGAAGCTCAGAACTGCACACTAAAGCAGCACAGAATATGAAAAATACAAAAGATAAAACCTAAGACCTGCTTGGAAGACAGGGAGATGGGTTTGTCTCTCTTCTGTGGCCTTCCTGGCACTGTCTCTGCTGGAAGCTGTGGGACACCTCCTGTCCTGGCTTGACAGGGGTTTGGCAGCCCCTGTGCCAGCCCTGCACCCGCCCAGCCCAGAGGGGCTCTGGTGAAAGGGGGTCCATAAGCTCAGACAGGGAACCCCAAGGTGCAGCACTGCTCTCAAGGACGGGCTCAGCACTTGGCAGGTGCTGCTCCTATGGGGGATTTTTAAAATAAAACCTTCATGGCATGGTGCTGGTGAAAGCAGCTGCCACAGCACCCAGGTCTGGGTTTTGGGGAGAGCAAGGGAGGAGCCAGGGCTGCTCCTCTTGCCCCTCACTGCCACACAGCCATGAAATCCATCACCTTCCCCCTTCCTGCTGTGCTCTCTCCGTGCAGAGAGGCTGCCAGAGCCGTCTGTGCTGCCATGGTGAGCCCCAGAGCAGAGTGCTGGGCTCAGGTGAGCCCGGCCGTGCTGCCGCCTGTCCCCACCCTGCCCGCACGGCAAGGACAAGGCCGAGAGGAGGGCAGCGCCCTGGGGATGCTAAAAAGAACCTGGGTCTGGAGGAAGAGCAAGGTTTGAATATGAATCATTGCTAATTATGAGGAAGAGCAGGTGCCATTTGTCATGGTAATCAGCGATCTGTCAGTTCCAACGCTGCTGCTTTCCTCCTATTCACCTCCCACGGTCTCCGTGTGCCTGGAGAGCTCTGCTCAGGCTGGGACACGGCCAGACCCCCACAGATCCTCCTGCCCCACCAAGGACGGCTCCCAGTGCCACACGGGGCTGTCCCCAGGGCCGTGCACCACCCACCTCAGCCAGGACAGGTGGGTGCACCTGTACTGCCGGGCCAAGGGGTGCCCACGGTGGGGATGTGGGGATCTGTGGCCCACTGGAGGCACAGCTGGATGGCCCTGGAGCAGAGCTGGGTGACAGTGGAGCAGTGCTGGGTGACACTGGAGCAGTGCTGGGTGACATTGGCCCTGTGGCTGGGTGACACTGGCACAGGGCTGGGTGACACTGGAGCAGTGCTGGGTGACACTGGAGCAGTGCTGGGTGACACTGGGGCAGGGCTGGGTGACACTGGGGCAGTGCTGGGTGACACTGGAGCAGGGCTGGGTGACACTGGAGCAGTGCTGGGTGACAGTGACACAGGGCTGGGTGACACTGGAGCAGTGCTGGGTGACACTGGAGCAGGGCTGGGTGGCACTGGCACAGGGCTGGGTGACACTGGAGCAGGGCTGGGTGACACTGGCACAGGGCTGGGTGACACTGGAGCAGTGCTGGGTGACACTGAGGCAGTGCTGGGTGACATTGGCACAGGGTTGGGTGACATTGGCACAGGGTTGGGTGACACTGGAGCAGTGCTGGGTGACACTGGCACAGGGCTGGGTGACATTGGCACAGGGCTGGGTGACACTGGAGCAGTGCTGGGTGACACTGGAGCACTGCTGGGTGACACTGGAGCACTGCTGGGTGACACTGGCACAGGGCTGGGTACCAGCCAGCAGCACCCACCCTCCCCACCATGGGTGACCTCAGCTGCCTCTGCACTTGTGGCTTTACCACATAGAACGGGGCCATCTGCACAGCAGCAAGAGCTGCCTGGAAGGCACAGGAGCCATTTAATTACACAATTATAAATAACTCCAGCCTTTTTATCTTCCTGAGGCTGACAAGCACCTTCAGCATCAGACAAAGAACAGCTGTTATCGCTCGGTGCAGCGACTGCTCCTGGGCAGCTGCCACCCCTGAAGGAGCACAGACAAAAGCAGAGGAGCTGTGCTCTGTCAGCAGGTCCAGGTATGTCCCAGAGCCACTGTCACAGCATGGGCATGGCCACTGCTCAGGGAGCTAGAGCTTCCTTTTTTCTGCCACCTCCAGAGCCCCAGTAGCAGGAGCAAAGGGGAAGGAAGAGAGACATGGGGTTGCTCAGAGGTTTCTGGAGTTTCTGTAACAATGAAGAGCACTTACACACTTACACAAGGTGTTCTCCCAGGCACCTGCTCCCACACCCTGTTTTTTAAGGATGATGTCTGACTTAGAGGATGTCAGTAATGAAAAAGTAATTTTAATAAGCTCTGGTTTATTGACAGACCAGACTTTCAGGAGTCGGCCGTGCCAGGAGGAGCATTGCACCACTCTTCATGGAACTCTGAAAAGCAGTCCCTTCTGGTGGTGCTGCAGCTCTCAGGGTGGCAGTGCCAGCTCCAGGGTCATTCCCCTGCCTGCTCTGCTGCTGGGCACCTCCTTGGGTGCTGTGGCAAATCCTTGGCACCTGCAGCATGTGGGGAGCTGCCCTTGCTCTGCCCTGCGTGGTGGGAGCCCAGCTCACTGCTGCGTGTGCAGCCATGAGCATTTCCATTAACTCCCACAGTATTTAAATTCCATAATGGGGCTGAAATAAAGCAGCAGCATCACATCCCTGTGGTAGCCCTCAATCATCTGTTCCAGAGGCACCCTGGGGAAGCATTTAGAAAAGAACTTAGAACTGGGCAGTTCCGGTTTTTCTTGCAAATCCCTTCTGTATAATGCAGCCTGTTCCTGCTGACATGTTCCCAGGGGAATACTGACTCTGTTTGCTGGAATCTTACTGCAGCCAGGTGTGATGGGGCAGTGATGGCTCAGGTTTTAGCTTTTATGTTTTTCACATTCTGTGCTGCTTTAGTGTGTGGGTCTGAGCTTCATATTAGGGGATGGTGACCTCTCTGCACAGAGTAGGGAGACAAAACAATTCCTTCTCTAGCTGGGGGCCAGGGACAAAAAATCCAAATTTCAGGCCCAAGAGCACAGACAACATGGGCTGAAGAGAGAAAAACAAGCAGGATGGGACTGCCTGGGCTAAAGCTGGAATTGGACAATTAAATCCAATATGGAAATGGCGCAGAACTGATAAAAGTGAGAGACCTCATGATTGGTTGTTCATTTTGTGACCATTTTGGTTCATCTTGGGTGTAGCCCTGGCTGGGCTCTTGTGCTGCCCAAGGTGGATCCATTGAGGCCTTTTAATAAATCCCTGCTTTATTCTTTAGCTCTGTCTGCTCTCTGTTCTAGGGCAGCCTTCCCAAGGCATCAGCAGCAGTGGGGCAGCAGCCAGTGCTGCCAGGCCTGTCTGGCTCCTAAAACCCTGTGGCTGCAGGGCCAGGGGCTCCTGGAATCCTGAGCACAGAGGTGGTGGGGCTGTCCCTTCAGGCAGCCCTGGAGATGGCACTCAGCCCTGGGGGTTTATGCTGTTTAATATCTTTAAGTGAATTCCATTAAACACTAGGAGGTAAAAAGATTAAGAAGGCAATTTGTGAGATTTAGGTGTTCCTGAGTGATATGGATTTTGGGTTGGATAAATGGTGTTTGTGACTGTAAATATAGTCTCCCAGGGTATATCAGGAATGCTGTACACCCCTGGGGAAAAAGAGACTCAGGGACCTCAAAAATGATGAGAGTTTCCCTGAGCTGGTTAAAATCATGGTTAGAAGTGTTGTCTCTCCTGAGGAGAGCCGGGTGGATCTGTGAGGCACTCACTGTCTCACAGCAATGCACAAATCCCTGCCTTGCCTCACGGGAAAAAGGATGTGTTAGGTATCACATCACACTGCATCAAAATGAGAATGGCACAATGAATCGAACTCCCCAAAATAAAACTTTCTTCCAGAAATAAGCTTGTCACTGTCAATTTAAACTCTTGCCAAAGAAGCGTGATTTGAGACAAGTTCCTCTTGCCAGTGATTTACAGGAGTGGGTGTGTTTAATCACTATTTCTGATAGCAAGAGTCTGAAGGGAGGTGTTTCTATTCAAAGGTCCAGCATGAAACCCAGATCCTAAATGCAGCTCTGATACAGCAGAGCTGGGAGGAGAGAGCACAAAGCACAAAGCACTCACTGAAGGAAAAGGAGCCTTTCCTTCCCTTCCACTTCCCCAACACCACGGTGGTGACACAGGGGGGCTCTGGGCAGGACTACTGCCCCCCTGGCCAGAGCACTGGCCCCTGTGGCAGCATTCAGGAACACACAGAATGTGATTATATGCAGGTGCTTTTATTGAAGAGCTCTGGGAATCAGGGGTGCAGACCCAAATCTGACTCTGACATGGCTTTCGAGCTGAATGCATTTTATATTCTATCGTTATATAACTTACATATTAATTATTAAACTTATATTGTATACATTGACCTTATTCAAGCATGAATTTCTTGTAATCTTTCTTAAGCCCCTGACCACAGTTTCTCATTATGATTCTTATGATTAAATGGTAATTATATTTAATTACTAAACAATCATCGCATCTAACAATTATATAATTTATCATATACTGGTTACACAGGTGCAGTTCTAGCAAGTACAAGGCATAGAGTATTTTCCCAGGGCCTACTAAGCCTAACTTTCCTTCTAACTCCCCAAATCCCCATGATTTTAAAACCATCTTACTATCACCTGCACCTCATCACCCTGAGGGTTTTTAAGGGGTTATTTAGAGACAAAAATCTTACAAAACTCTGCCGGGAGGGAGGGGATCCTGCCTGGGTAAAAAATTGTGAGAAAGGCATTGGAGTGCCAGCCTCAGGAAGGGGCTTTGTCAGGAGAAAGCCCTGATGTGCCATGTGTGGGCACTAATCCCAGTGGCTCCCTTATCCCACCACTGGGGCATGGGGTGGTGATGTGCTCCTGGGCTGTTTTGCTGCAAAGACAAAACCCTGCCATGCCCCCAGTGCAGCACAGGCAGGTGCCACCAGCCCTGCCCAGGGAACCCCACACAGGCACCTGCTCGTGGCTGGTGGGACCCTTCAAGGCTGAGCCCAGCTCTGTCACTGACTTGAGGAATGTTTCAAACAGATCATTTATTTTCATTAGACTTGTACCAATATCTCTGTCCCCGTGTTCCTGATGCAGGTCGACAGCAGTCCTCAGGAATGCTTTAATTGTGTTTTCCTGGCTTTGCACAGCTCTTATCTAATGCCTTCTGGCTTCATTAGATTAGACACCTCTTGTCCTGAGGATGTTGTCATGTTTTCAAATGGCTTCAATCAGCACCTCCCAGGCTCTGGCTATTTCAGGATACAATAAAGCTAAACCTCATCCAGGCTGGTGAGTAATGGAGGTGCATCTCCCACCCCCATGCAGCCTGGCTTTAAATTTGCCTGGCTGACATCCTGTAGCTGCAGGCAGAACACAATTAAACCTCTTGTCTTTCAGGCATCGTCCACGTTTACACACAGCTCGGGAGGAAGAGCTCAGCAACAGGAATTGGCTTTCTAATGATCTTGTCATCCAGAACAGCAGAGAGAGATAAATGAAAGAGTGAGGAAACAGCCAAGATCAAACCCCAGCTCTCCAGATGTCCGGGGCATGGCAGGTTGCAGGCTGGCTGTGCTCATCTCCTCAGACCCACGCTGGCACAGCTCTTGGGATACAGGGACGTGTCCTCTTACTGCCAGGGAATGAAATGCAGAGGGGCACAGCCTAAGCCCACCCAGCACCAGTGCTGGGGGCTTCTCTCCTGAGCTTGCTTGCTCATAAACCTCATCTCCAGGTCTGACTGCTCATAAACCTCATTCTGCAGAAGCGTTCTCCCTCTTGGCATCCCAGGATCCCTCACCAGCTTTTGTCCCCCCCACCCAGCTGCAAAGTGCTCACAGGCTCAGGAAGGAAACTGAGGTGGGAAGGGACCAGCCAGACCCTGGGCTGGGGACAGAGACCTGCTGCACTCCCTGGGGGAGGGCTGACAGCTCCAGGACAGTCCCTGCTCTGTGTGTCCCTCCTGGAGCCCAGCACACCAGTCCCTAGCACAGCAGTCCCAGGCAAGGGCTCTCCTTCCCCAGACACTCTCCCCTGGCAGGAGAATTGCCTCAGCCCTATCTTCTTATCATGAGCCACCTCAATATTGGCATCGATCCCTTTCACCCCACAGGCAGTATTTTGACTTGTGGAATTCATCTTACCTAGCAAGGGACTCTAAATATATCCCAGACAATTTCCTCTCCTCATTTTTAATAATCTCTTTCAGCCTTAAATTCATTTTTGAAAATATGTATTGGGATGATGGGCTTTCTATCACAGCTGATGGACAATATTCATCACACCTATGTCCTACTCCTCACAACACACACACACATTCCTTACAGCAAACCTGCATCAATTTGAACAGCACTTAATTCATTACAACCCCATCACTGCGTGTGCGTGCTCCCCTCAACAATGTCACTGGCAATTTGTCACTTGGGTCCCTGTAGGCAGCTCTGGTCCCACCTTGCAGAGCCACTGTAGCTCCTTGAGCCATGGGACAGGACAGAATGGCCCTGTTCAAGCATGGCAGGTGTAAAGAATGCTTCACTGTCCCCCACCCTGGACACCTCCAGAAGGTGGCAGGTGGAAGAATAGAAGCAAAAACCCCTTTTCAGTCCAGGATCTCTTTGCTCACTGGGCACAGCAAGGTTGAGGCAATGTGCTGGGGCTGTGCTGGCACATCCTCCCAACCCTGAGCCCAGGTGAGCCCAGAGGGGAGCCATGGGGACAGCACCAGTGGTGGACTCTGGGCCCCCAACTCGGTCAGGGTCCCCAGGAGAAGCAATTCTTTTTTAGAAAAACAAATTCCCATTTCGCTAGACCAGGCTCTCGCCCAGACCCTGTTTGGGTGCTGGAGATTCAGGTGCAAGGGAATTGGGCACTCATGCACAAACTAACCCGGTGCTCAGGGCTGAGCTGCAGCCCCTGGTCAGTGCTCAGCTCTCCCATCCTCTCCTCACGCTGCCCAAGGGCTGAGTGTGCTGGCCTGGGGAATGAGCTGCACCAGCCTGGAGGCTCCCATTGTGCCAAGGCAAACCAAGGCACAGAAAAGCACAGAAATTCAGGATTCCCTGAGGCCTGGCAGCTGTGATGTGGTCTCTGAGTACTCTGCTCCCCACTTGGCTTCCACGTGCTCTTGGGCTGTAACTGTGGAGCCATCGTGCTCCAGATCCCTGCCCAGCTCTGGCACATTTTCATCTGCAGGGGCTGCTTGTCCAGACAGAACTCAGTGCTGGCAGCTCCTGGCAGGGTTTCTTTGTCCAGCAGATTCCCCTGGAGCTGCATTCTGTCCCCTTCCTGAGCACTAATGAAGGAACAGAAAGACAAAGCAGGAGTGTCCGAGTGGGCCTGAGCTGTTGGCTCAGTGCTGCCCTGGCCAGGCCTCCTCTGCCCACGCTGCACAGAGGTGCATTTCCAGTTGCATCTTCCATTTGGTGCATTTCCAGTTGCATCTTCCATTTGGCATCCATTGCTGCCTGGCTTCCTGTGCCCTCATTTGCAGTCAGCAGAGGCAGCCGCTGCCCCTGGGAGAGAACGACTCCTCAGATGCCATCAGTCAAGTGCCATCAGGATCCTGATTCCTGGGCTTGCAGGCCACAAGGTCACCCTCTGTGGGAGATCAGCTTTGCAGCTGAAGAAGAGCCCTGCTCCTACTCCTCTCCCACCACAGCCCCAGCTCTGCTGCAGGGTGGACAGGGAGATCTGCAAGCTGCCATTGGGCCCTGACCCTTCCCTCCTGCGTCAGGGCTCTCAGACTATTTCAGGGATAAGTGGGAAGAAAAATCACAAACTTTTTATTTTGGGAAGGAGTGAAATGCACAGGAACATCTGACAGCATCAGATGCAGAGCTTTCTCCCAGGGCACTGTGCTCAGTTTGGCACTGTAATCAGGTCCCAGTCCTGCTCAGGACTTGGCAACAGCAGCTGAGACCTTATTGACATTTCCAGCTGCTACCCCCAGAGCAAAGGCATTAAACCCAAATTGTGTATGAACCGTGGGCTGCCCTGCTCAGCACAGCCCTGAACTCTGCACCATCAGCAGGGTTTGTACTTTATAGGGACAATTGACTTGTAACTATTGATCTTTCCCTGGAAAGCTGCTCGGTGTTGGTGGCCGTGTGACCCTGACAGAGCAGCCACAGACACCAGGGCACAGCAGCAGAGCACAGGAGCCCTGACAGAACTACAGCTGCAGAATCTTCCCCTGGGGGAGTGTCTGGGGTTTTGGTGTCTGTGTGCAATGCCAAAATTAGCAATTCTGTCTAATCCTGCTTTTCAGTGTAATAATGCTTCTGGCTGAGGGGAGTGTAAAGCTCGGTGGCTTGTGGGCAGTAATTTTCAGAGATAGACAATTTATTCCCTACTCTCACCAGAGACAAGGCTGAAATCACTCTGAAGCTGCACCCTGTAGGCTCTGCTTCCTCCCACTGGATTTTAAGTGGATATTTCTGCTTTCTCCAGCTCTGGTGACAGCCTAGCAGTGCCCCCTCCCCAGTTCCACAGCCAGGCCCAGCCACAATTTCCCTATTAACTCACTGCAAACAAAATTCACAGCCAATGTGGATTGGAGGTGCAGCTCAGCTGAGAAATCCAGCCTTTAGCAAGCTCCCATCTGTGAAGAAATTGGATATAGTACTTTTGGTCTCCTGAGAGGCTCAAACCTTCAACTGTGAGGCTGTGAAAGCCAGGACCCATCCTGGAATCCTTGATGTACACCTGGGAGGTGTGGATGCACCTTCCAGAGATGCATTTCATTTCATCTTTGAAGGTACAGATCCACACTCACTGATTTAGAAAAGGGAGAAATCTCATTAATTCAGTGATGCTAAGGAATATTTTCCTTCCCTTATGCTTTCAAGCTAACCCAGGAAATGTGGATTTTTGGTGGAATTATACAGGTCACAGGAGAGAGCTGCATGTACTGTCCTGCACCTTCAAATCAACAACTCTTGCATGAAAAATTTACCTGAAGAAGTCTCTAATTTGTTCCAAACCATCATCCTTTCTATCAGAAAAATCAGCTACAACCTCTCAAAGAGAGTTTTCCAAATCCATGGTATATACATGAGGTCTTCCATATAATGAAATGCTTTCTCCCAAAGGAAATTAATATATAAAAGCTGTTCTAGGAGCTTTCTCCCATGCCACATCCTGCACCAAAGAACTCTGATACAGTTTGTCCCCCTTTTAACCATGCTGAAGGCCTGATTTTTACAAAAGAAGAACTTTTCAAATATAGAAAAGGTTTCAAAGTCTCAACATCTTTGTTTACAGCCCCATAAAGAGGTTTAAATCAATGACAAAGAGGCATATTTGGAAAGGACAGTGCACCAGCTTACAAAGAAACAGGTTTATTTCTAGAAAAAGAAAATTGTAGACAAAGTTAAAGAAGCAGAGTTCTTTGAACATGGCAATCATCAGGCTTTCTGCTCACTTGCTAATCTGCAAGCCCAAGACAACAGTCTCATAGCTTCAACCTTAAAGGAAATAAAAGAAGAAATATTTTTTCTCTCCAAAGTTCAATTTATTTTGATCCCATTACATATCATAGGTAAAATAACTAGTTTTTAGCTTCCATTCTGTATATCAATAAAAGGAAGATACAAATTAAAATAAGAGCTACAGAGGGATGTCTTGCTTACTGACTTCCATCTAGGGGCATTTTTGCCTCCTTGCAAGCCTGTGTGAGACAAACCTGAAAGGAAAAAGAAATCAATCAGTACTCAGAGACACTGGTACAGCCCACAACCACCTGCAGCTTCAGCCTAAAGCATAACTTTGTTTTTCAGAGCAGTGACAGCAGCTCTTTTCCCCACTGTGTATTGAGCCAGATGTGATGTAAAGCTCCTGCTTCTCCCTTCCCTCCTCCACGCTGCTTCTTCACCTCTGACATCAGCCAAAATTCAAGACAAGGGGCCAGGGGGAAATAAGGAGTTTCTACTGCAGCTCAACAATCCCCTGACTGGTGACAGAGGGACAGCACTGCCTTACAGCCGTGGCTCACAAAAACACCCAGACTTACTGACAGCTTCTGCATGAGCCCTTGGGCCTTGGGGTTCAGCTGAAGAAAATTCTTCTTGGTCAAATCCTTTTCTGTCAAACGTATGCTCTGTGGAAACAAACTCAAATCTCAGGTTTTCTGTCTGGCCAGCTGCAGCAGCTGGAGACAGTAAAAAAGTTAAATAAAATAAAAGAGATTAAGATCTAAGTATAGACAGGCAGAGAACTACATTCAACTGGAACAGAAACTCATCTCACACTTTCCTGCAGAGCATTAATGCAATACTGGCTGTGGTGGTTTTAAATAGCTTGATTTGTGGTGAGGGGGGATAAAGCCAGTGAGTAAATGATTTTTTTTTGTGCGTGCACTGGCAGTTGGCCAGCATCAAAACCACTACACTGGCACTACAGCTGCTTTAAGTGTTTTAAAGTGAATGCACAGTGAAACATCCTCCTGCTCTGTTTCAACCAGCTTGAGCAGGTCCCACTTCTGGCTAAGAGTCACTTCTGGAGGTTTGTTTTAAACTCAGTCAATCCCTTAGATAAACTGCAGTGGCACAGCTAAAGAGTGGATGAACTGGTGATGCACCAAGAGGTGGCTGTGCACCCCTGCAGTCCTGCCTGAGCAGGTGAGGGGGCAGGAATTACCTCTCCCCTGACGAGGGGCACGGTGAGGATGACATCCTCAGGGTCAGCGAGGGGGCTGCCCTGGGCTAAGAGTCTCTGGAGGTTTGT
>QUSF01000067.1:1525488-1545291 GCA_003676055.1 Chloebia gouldiae | reverse complement strand
GCGGGCGCGGCCCCGCTGCTGGGCGCGCTGGGCGCGCTGGCGGCGCAGGTGCGGGCGCTGCGGCGGCTGCCGTGGGGCTCCGCGCCGCTCGGCGCCTTCCCGGACCTGCGGGCGCGGCTGTGGCTGAAGCAGCGCGGCGCGGCCGAGGCGCTGCTGGAGCAGCTGGGCGAGCGGCGGTGAGGAGGCGGCGGGGCCGGGCGGGCGGGGGTCGGGGCTGGGCTGACCCCGCTGTGCCGGCAGGGAGGAGCTCCGGGCCGCGCGGGACGCCGTGGGGGCCGCCGGCAGCGCCGTGCTGCGGCTGCTGGAGGAGCGGGGCCCGGCCGAGCTGCGGCTGGCGGCGCTTCTGCGGCGCGGGCCGCGCTGCCCCTCGCTGGCCGACGTGTTGGAGGGGCTGCAGGACGTGGAACGCCACTACCGGCACCTGTATCCTTCTGGGGGTGTCAGGGCAGCGCTGGGGGGGCTCTTTTGTCCTTCTTGTCCTTAACAGGCACGAAGGTACTTGGAGGTTAAACTGCTCCTGCAGCGCATTAGCTTGGACAGCCTGGCAGACGTGGAAGCCCTCCCGAAGTCCTGGGAGAGGATTTTGGAGCGTTACAAGGACGACGTTGTTCAAGGTAGTTGTGGGTGTTTCCCAGGGCTTTGATGTGCCCTGAAGACAGGCCTGGCTGTGCTGGCTCTGCTGGTCTCAGCAGCAGTGGGGGACCCTGCTCACTCGATCTTTGTGACCTGCTCTGAGACCTTGGTCAGCTTCAGGTGAAAGTACTCACCATCACACCTGGGCACAGCTGGAAACAGCATCCTCCCTCACAGTGTAGCAAGGGCTCATTGCTCAGTCAGTTTTACCCACACTTGTTTTTATTGCCTTTAGAAGCAAGTTTTTGGGAGTACACAATACAGGTAAAGCACATTCAACTGACAGGGTTGTTGTTTTCTCTCTGTCTCAGATACCCTCCTGAAGGTTTCACTGTTCGTGGAGAACCATCACGAGGTGAGCTGCTCACCTGGCTCCTGACAGGCAGCAGGGATTGGCACTGACCAGCTTCTGGCACGTTCTGTAGTGCTGTTAAGGGAGCTCTCCTGGTGCTTTTTGGAAGCTGAATGAGTTGAGTCTTACCCTCGGCATGAAATGCTTGAACTGTACCATTTTCAAGTGGAAATGGCCATGGTCTCTGAAGAAGAGGCTCAGCTGAAAAAGCCCTGAGGATAGAAGGGAGTCACCTCCAGCTGTGGAACTTTCCCTCTTCTGACATGCATGTCTTGTGTCATGGTAAAAACATTGATACTTACTTACATGAGGTGCTGCAGATATCTGAGTGTAATAGAGTCCTTCAGGCTGGTGCCATGGAAGACATTTGGGCTCTTTCCTTACAAATAAAGAAAACATGTCAGATTAGGGTTTAGAGACAGTGGTCACCTCATGTCTTTGAGCAGTGTGTTTGAATTCATCCCACCTGGGCATGGAGGAGGAAGGAAGGAAATCTGGCTTGAAAATGTAATTATGGAGGTGCATGATGCCGAGTTCTGACACGGGCACTTTTCAAGGGTGTTGCAGTACACTGCTCTGTTACCACAGAGCAGTCTTTAAATCAGGCTTAAAATATCACTGGTAGCCACTGCTGACAGCTGAGAGACACCTTTTGTTGGCCATGGCAGTGATCCTCTGAACGTTCCCAGGAAGCAGTGGGGTGGGTATTTGTCTCTCTGTTATGTATTTGGTAAGGTATTGTAAATGCAGGTGAACTCATGGGAAAAAATGATGATGTCTGACTCCAGTTCAGAAGGCTGAATGATTTCTTTATTATAGCTATACTATAATACATTAATATACTATTTAAAGGAGATACTAAAACTACAAACCTACTTGTTCTAACTACCATATCTAACTAACTCACAACTCGTGTCCCTCTCTGGAGAGCCCAGCCCCAGGTGGGTTGGATTGGCCATCAGGCTCAAACAATCCTCACCAGAATCCAGCCAAGCACTCACCCCAGCTAAACAGTTCTCCAAACACATTCCACATGGGAAAACAAGGAGCAGAAATAGAAATTGTTTCCTCTTTCTGCGCTCCTCTATGCAAAAATCCTGAGAGAGAGAAGAATGTGCCTGCCATAGTAAGGAGCTGCAGCTTCTCAGAGAGCCAATAAAGAGCTGCATGGCACACATGGGTGTGTTTGTGCTCATGTTTCTGTGTCCCCAACCTGGGACATCCCCGTGGCCACCTGTGAACACTGTGTGACCAGTGAGCACTGTGGGGGAGCAGATCAGAGTGCTGGGGGGTGCCAGGGGTGGAAAAGTGCTGGCTCAGGGTTAGGGCTGCCAGTGCTCCCATCAGGGATGGGGATCATGAGTTCTAGCTGCAGTTCTTCACACAGAGTTGTAATTGCAAAGA
Source organism: Chloebia gouldiae (assembly GCA_003676055.1). Taxonomy (NCBI): domain Eukaryota; kingdom Metazoa; phylum Chordata; class Aves; order Passeriformes; family Passeridae; genus Chloebia; species Chloebia gouldiae. Next base: position 1,542,902 of record QUSF01000067.1, on the reverse strand, counting down.
AAACCCACTCCTGGCGCTGGGTGTCCTTACAAGGTGTGCTCTGCTCCTGGCAGGGCTTGGTTGTCTGGTGGGGGCTCACGTGGCTGTACAGCCTTGTGCTCCTTACACAGGGTTTGGAGCATGGCTGATGGCTCCATGGGGGTGAAAAACCCAGCACAAACCGGTTTCCAGCCCTAGAGAATTCACCCTAGGGTGAATCAGGGGTGTCATCCCTGCTCAGGCCTTGGTGGGTCATCCTCGCAAACCCCTAGGTCATGGTGAGCTTGGAGGCAGAATTGTCTTTGCATGTGTGCATGCTGTACAACCCTTCAACACCCCTCTTCTGTCAGCCTCTCTTCAGGACAGCTGCCCAATGAACAAATGGATTTAAATTCTGGAAGATGTTCAGCACAGTTCAGTGGTGGCCCTTCTGCTTCTCGCAGATGTTTGGTCCCTGATGTCTGTCTTTGTGCTAACAACAGCCTTGCTAAAAGTGCTGAGGGAGCTTTCTGCATTGAAAGTGGCCATGCCCCGACTCTGACTGACTGAAATGGGGTGAAGGAGGTGCTCATTGAAGTTTTAGTGTGATTAATTGCTCTGTGCTGTTCTGGTTGATGGGCTGTGTCATCAGTTGCATTTGTCTGCAGCGTTCTGCGGGGTGCGAGCCAGTCTCTGCATCAGAGCGCTCTAATTGGGATCAGCTGTGGGCTTGTTCCATTGCAGATCTGCATCTCCTGTCAGGATGGCTGCCAGAGACCCCATTGCTAAGGAGGACACGGTTCCTCGTGTGGGCAGCCCTCCCTTCAGCTGGCATTTGCCCCGGAGTCACTGGGGGTTCAGGGGTTCCCCATGAGCAGAGCCAGGCTGGGCATTTGTCAGGCTCAGCTTAGCAAGACCCCAACCCTGTGAAAGTCCTTTTTTCCCTAGCCCAGCTGCTGAGGAAAAGGTCTGGAATGTGTGAAGCCGAGTTTTAAACGTTGTTTATTTTTTCTTATCTATAATAATTTCACCTGCCGAGGTCTGGCTAGTACAAAAGCCATGGCAGTCTCCCCTGAGTCCCAGGCAGCTCCCACATTATATACCCAAAATGATGTGTACCATGTTTACAGTTCCTGTACCAATACCTAGAATCTATGTTGAACAGTGTGTCCCTATCCTAAACCAACAGAAAAGTGTCACTATCACACCTAGACATGGAGGGCAAGGAGAACAAGAAGGTTAGAACACGCCCAAATCCCTCCATCTTGTCCTCTGAATTACATTCTAAAAAATCCCCAAATTCTAATTTTCCACCCTATGTCAACTCCTCTATTACATTACTCCAACTCTTTTAGCTTGTAATTCCTCATATAAGGTTGGCAGCCTCTCCCATGGGCTAAAATCGAAGCCACAGATGTTTTTGCCTTGCTGCCAAGGTTCCTGAGCCCTTTGCCAGGGTCTTGAGGCAGCCAAAGGGATGCTCTGGACTCCAACAGGCATTCAGCCTTCATCACACGTGTCAGCAGGCAGGTGGAAAGGCCACTGCTGCTCCTCCTTGCTTGCCAGCCTGCAGGGCTGAGTCAGACCCCTGCTCACAGCACAGGGATGTCTCTGGGTGCCAGATTTCAGCACCTTCCTGAGTACTGGGGCAGGAGGGAGGTGAGGGAGAGCAGCAGCTGCTGCTCCAGCTGCCTGCAGAGCCAAATGCAGGGTCAGGGTGATGCCTTTTCCTTGGTCCTAAAATTTAAGAGCCAGATACAGTTAAGGGATAAAAGGTTTTTTTTTTGGTATTTAATAAGGATCTTTATGGTGCAACACTTCATCAAGGTGGAGTGTGCTGAAATGTACACCCGAGAAACTGTGTATACAATTTTATAGATTTTGTAAATTAGTATATCTAATAAAGATGCTTCAATGAGATGCTTGAATGAACAGAGTGACATTTTCTCTTCTCAAAGTATTCTCTCTTACATGGGCTTAATATTAGTTTATAGGAAGTATTTTAGATGGGATCTTGGTTTTTCAAGTTAGCGTAGGGCCTTCCATCTTTCACCTACAAGGCCTTTAGGATGCTTGATTTTCTGACTTAAAAGAATACCAGGACTATATTAAGTTATCAGACTTCGGGAATTACAAGTACGTAGTCCAAGTGCACTGAGAATACATAAAAGATCTATAAAAGATATATAAAATATATATAAAAGAAAATGTAAACATTGAACATGGCATCAAGGGGCTTCAGCCTGTGCAGTGTCTTAGTGAGGTTATGGGTAAGGCAGCACTAAGGGCTCTGAGACCAACTGGTAAAATATATGTAACCATAAAAATAAATCCAAGTACCTTTATTTTTGGAGTAGAGCTCTTAAAGTATTCTTGCATGGAGATCTGTCTTTGAGGAATGCAATAAAATGCAGTTAGCAGCTGGAGCTACCTTGTTAAAGGAAAATTGTCAGGAAACACAAAGCTCACACTTTGATTTTCAGCTTTACCTCCTGCTAACTCCATTGGAAAACAGTTATTCTTCACTTACAGGGAAGGCACAAACTAAATTCAGTTACTAAATTCAAATGCCCACAAAAATTTAAAAGAAGCACCTGACTTGTGTATGGTTTTGTGTTCATCCCATAGAGTGAGCACTGGCTTCTGGTGCAGCAGGGCCTTTGCAGTTCTGCTTAGAAATGGGGACCTGCTCTTGGTAACACCAGACTTCCAAAACAAACCCAAAAGCTTTGCTTCAGCGTAAGCTCATGGATTTGAAACAGATTTCAAAACTAAGTGTATTACAAGAGTTATGGAAAAGGCAGAGGATTTGACACCTGAAGTGTAAAGTGCCTCGGAGGCAGAAATATGTGATAAAAAGCTTTGTGATTGATTTAATAAACCAAATATGGGTTTCACAAGTCCCTGTGGTTTTTGAGCTTATTCTTTGAGACTTTCATCTTGGCCTGAAGCAGAACTCCTTTGTGACTTTGCTGAGGGTCTGCCTGAGTACTTACTTGCTCTGAAATACAGCAAACATTCTCCACTACCTGTTAATTGGCTTTTTTTTTGCTGTTCCCCAGCCTTGGCTCAGCGTTTCTCTGGTGCCTATGACTTTGTCACAGCTTTTGCCCTGTTGAGCTCCAAGGAGGGGCAGATTCTGCTGATGTGATGGGTGTGCAGTGAGTGGGGACACGTCTGGCCTGCAGCAGTGAGGAGCTTTCCCACGTGGGACGTGCTCAGCACACAGCCATTGTCTGCCCTTGCAAGGACAGGCACGAGCCTGGTGAGCTCTTTGCCCCCCAGAGACCCTCTAGGGCTGCCTGTGCTGCATGTGGACAGAGCACTGCCCATCCTCCAGAGGTTTTATTTCAATCCTCCCTTCCTGCTTTCCCCCCAACCCTTTCCCTCCTCTCTCCTCCTGTGGACACAGATCTGCAGTAGGTGTCTCCTGAACTTGCCTAAGCTCCCTGTCCCAAGCATCTTCCTGACTAATTCTTTCCAGATGTCTGGGAACTTTTATGTTTAGCAGTTTTGCTAAAGTTCTTCATTCATTTTCTGACTGAGCAAACCTGTTTCCTAGCATTATTTGAAAATTATACACTGATCATGGCTTCCCAAGAGCTGCTTCTGTCTCGCAGTGGAATGTTTTAGGTATCACTGTGTTGTGGATGCAGGCGAACCCAGTGGGAAGAAGTGACAAGTCTGACTCAGTTCAGAAGGCTGAATTATTTATTTATTATAATTATGATGAATTACATTAATATACTATATAAAAGGAAGATACTAAAAACTACATACTGCTTTCTCCTACTGTAATCTATCTAACTCGTGACCCTGCTTGCTAGAGTCCAGCCCCAGGTGGATTGGATTGGCCACCAGGCTCAAACAATCCTCACCAGAATCCAATCAAGCACTCACTCCAGGTAAACAAGTCTCCAAACACATTCCACATAGGAAAAACAAGGAGCAGAAATAGAAATTGTTTTCTCTTCCATTTCTCTCTGTGCACCTCTAGGAAAAATCCTAAGAGTGAGAGAAATGTGCTTGCCACATCACTGCAGCCTTCCACCCCTGAACTAGAGCACAACAGATATCCATAAATAGCACAGAAGTTTATTTTCCATAGCTGACAGCTGCAGGGCTGTCCGTGAAGTCTTGAAGACACTCCATGCTACATTTATACCCAGCCAAATGTCAGGTTGTTGGCTTGGACTTTCCCAGCTACAGAGCTTGGAGAAATTAGGAGATCTGCCCAGTGTTCCTCTGACTGGAACCAACAGCAGAATGTAAGTGGTTCTGCCCATCCTCTAATCTAGTTTCCTGCTTAACTTTGTTTCTGGGGAGATGACTGCTCCTTCCAAAGGGATTTGACTCCCTTTGGGGAGATGCCTGGGCAGGGCCCGTGGTCAGTGGCTCCAGCTGCTCACGCTGTCCAGGTGAGCTGTGTCCTGTCCTGGCTGTTGGCACTGGGTAGCTGCTGCAGCTGCTGCAGCCTCAGGCCGTGCTGAAGGCTGCATTGGTGCAGCTCTGGGGACACTGGCTGTCACCCCACAGCCAAATGACACTGAATGCAGGATGGAAGCAATGCCTGAGCCACTCTGCCTCTCCAGCACAGGCTCTGGCTTGCCTGGAAGTCACATCTTGTGGCTTCCCATGTGCGTGCAGTGGCTTTTCATCCTTCCCCTGCACTCTGTGTGCAGTGAGGCTTGCAGCAGGTTTTGGCTGCTGGAAAGAAGCTTTGGGCTGTCAGTGAAACTGATGCCTTGGGAAGGCTGACCTAGAACAGAGACCAGACAGAGCTAAAGAATAAAGTGAGGATTTATTAAAAGGCCTCAATGGATCCACCTTGGGCAGCACAAGAGCCCAGCCAGGGCTACACCAAAGAGGAACCAAAATGGCCACAAAAAATGGACAACCAGTCATGGGTTCTCTCACTTTTATAAGTTCTGCTTCATTTGCATATTGGAGTTAATTGTCCAATTCCAGCTTTAGCTCATGCAGTCCCATCCTGCTTGTTTTCCTCTCTTCAGCCCACGTTGTTTGTGCTCTTGGGCCTGAGATTTGGATCACTTGTCCTTGGTGCCCAGCTGGAGAAGGAATTGTTTTGTCTCCCTACTCTGTACAGAGAGCTCAGCATCCCATAATATGAAGCTCAGACCCACACACTAAAGCAGCACAGAATATGAAAAAAACATAAAAGTTAAATCCTGCATTGTCAGAACTTGGGAAATTCCTGTCTTTTTTTCTTGAATTTTAATTTGCTTTAGGATTTGCCTTGCACGGTACATGGTGATTGCAAAATGCCTGTGGTGGGAGAGAGACTTGGCCTTCCCTGGGTTCAGATTCTTGTTATGGAATGGCTCTGTGCTGTTGGCACCCCGGGGTCCAGGAGTGGGGACATGCTGGAAGGACAAACCTGCCTTGTTGCCCTGTACTTCCACCTCCTCCCCAGGTAACTGTGCCTCCCCACACAGCAGAACATGCAGAAATATTAAGCATCTATTTAATTTCCCAACAAAGCACCCTGAGATTCACTTCCCCTCTGTCCCCCAGCATACCACAGCTGCCTCTTCACTGGGGCTGACATGGGATGGCTCCCTGCTCTCCCTGGTCCTTCTCTCCACAGCCCAGACAGCCTCCAGGCTGCCTGGGGAAGGCAGAATGAAGAACATCAAGCCAGTAAGTCTCCTAACCATTCTGCTATGTGAGGAATGAATCCAAGAGCCTTTGCACACTATTAATCTTTTCCAGTTCCTAAGAAAGCAAATGATCCCCTCCCGCTCCCATAAATTCAACCTCTCTCTCCAGTTTCTCTCCTGGTGTTTGAACTGTTCGCCAAGAGCTTTATTAAAACGTACAAGATGCAGTTTTGTTCCTCACTGAATCCTAAACAACTGTGCTAGATGGAGAAGAAACATTTGGTGCTGTCAGCCTTAGAGCATTTTTGTGTGTAGTCCATGGCCACTTGTCAGCCAGGGACCAGCCTCAGCCCCACACTGAGCCCAGCAGGACCTTTGCTCTGCTCCCCTGAGGCTGGGAGATAAATTGAAGCTGGCCAAACCTCATGGCCTCACGTCCAAAAGCACCTGGCAATGATCCATATGGGGGGCAGCAGAGGGGATGTTCCCCTGGGTGCAGTGTGGCCCTGTGGCACCTTGCCCTGCTCTGCCAATATCTGCAGCTTGTCAGTGGCCCTGGGAACAAGCTGTGCCAGGCAGCTGCCCCACCCTGGCAGCTCTCCTCTCCTGCTCTGAGTGGAGAGGCTTCTGCTACAAACCCTCTGCCTGTCCCCTTGGCATGACCCATGACCCACTGCTGGGGTTTGGGGCAGCAGGTGATGGTCCCCAGGTGCTGGTGTGAGCAGAGAAGCTGCAGCTGGTGCTGGCCAGCTGTGGGTGTGCTGGGACAGCCAGGGGGAGGGTGGAAGCTCCTTTGGGTGCACACCAGAGCAAAGGTGAGGTGCACACCAGAGTCCTGCCAGCTGCCGTGCACCACCACTGCTCCTTGGCACGTCATGCAATGTGTCACAGCCTTCTCCCTTTCGTTTCCTAACATCCCCTCAGTCTGAAACTCATCAACCCGTGCTGAGAGAAAACATTCACAGACAAAGCCAAAGCAGAAGTGAGCAAAGCTGTTCCTTTGGCTGGATTCCTCCAGCTCCTTGTGTGCCACTACGTGGCTTGAGCAAGAGCCACCTTCTCCTGCTCTGTGCACCTGAGCCATGGGGAGGGGACAGCAATCTTCAGCTGCTGTGGGGGAGAGCTCTTGTTGTGGCTTTGCCCAGGAGAACTCCCTTTCATGGTACAGTTCTGCTACCTCTGCCCAAACCCCAGGGAAGGGGGGAGAGCAGGTTGTGTGAGAGGGAAGACAAAGCTGTAGAGCATGGCTTGCACAAGGAGTGCTTTCAAACTCCACAAATCTGCTTGTGAGTCAGATGGCAGGAGCAGGAGAGGGAAGAAGTGAGGGATGGGAGAGCCAGTATAGATGTGCCCAGAGGAGAAGCAGCCTGAAGCGGCTCTGGGATCAAGAAGCCCACAGCTGCTCTGCTGGAAGCAGGGGCTGGGGCAGCTGAGGCAGTGACAGAAAGTTCTGCTCATGAGGAACCTGAAGAGGAGCCCCTGTGCAAGCCCAGAGCTCACAGGGGCTGAACCCTGGCACAGCAGGGTTTGGGCAGTGCTGCCCACCCCGAGCTGCATCACACCTGGCAGCTGGGGTGCCACACCCCTGTGCCCACCTGTGGGAACACAGGGACCCAGGAGTGTGGAACAGCCCCAGAGGTGAATAATGCAGCCCAGCTTTCGCTGGACACGGCTCCCCCAGCTCTGAAAGCCTTCTTGGTTTAATGAGATTAGTCTGCAAGCTCTGGAGATGTCATCCTGCTGGCAGCTCCCTGTTCAGTAGTTCCTCGTGTGCCAGGGAATGATGTTCATTCCATTGGCCTTGACTCTGCTGGATCAGGCTGTTGCTCTGCTTCTCAATTAGCTGCATCTGCGTGGCAGTAATGAGCTGGAGGTCACACAGCCCCGAGAGGGGTGCTGAAAAGTTCACTTGTGTGGAGGGGAGCCCTCCGTGCCCCCACCCAGTGGGGCTCTGCACCCAACCTGACCCTGTTCTCCCCGGGAGCCCCACCGGGGTCCAGCCCCCGCTTATCGCTGCCGTGGTGACACTGCACAGCTTGCTCTGTGCTGGAGAGGCTGTGCTTGTGAAAGCTCCAGTCTGGGTCTGTGCTGACATTATTGAAGCTACTGCTAATAAAACATGTCACTGCAGGGGCCAGGGCCACATCCGATCCTGCAAAGGGAAAGCAAAAATCCAAACAAAACCCAAGACTTCCACAGGGCTCTAACCAAGCACGTGCTGATGGTAGGGATGGGTTCCCAGGGATGCAGACCCCACTCCTGCCACCCTGCCAGGATGAGAGGCACCTCCTGGCCCTGCTGGGCTGGCCCTGCAGCAGGGACAAGTGGCACACGGGAGTCCCAGGTTCCCAGTGCCACATCCTCATGCATGTGCTGCACCCTCCCTGTGCAGGAACTACAAATAAATGCTGTTGATGCCTCTGCCCACCCGTCAGGGATTAGGACATGCTGGAGCAATTTGCATGGGGATGAAACTTGGAAGAAATGGCAAAGCTGAGGGAATATGATATTATTTATTATTGCCAGTTGCAAGGGAACAGCAGCAGCCTCCAAACTTGTATAACTCTGGAACACGACTATTATTAGAACGCAAAGTTAGCAAGCAATTAGCTAATTGCAATTCACATTGTCTGTTGGCAATTATAAGGAGAACAGTTATAAACCCCAACAGATGGAACTCAAATGGGTCAGTGTCTCTTTTTCTGTTTTATTTTTTCCATCCCCAAAGGCATTTGCTATGAGCTAAACTCAGGTTCTCAGCAGGGCTCATGAAAGCAACCAGCTGTGAGTCAGTGTGCACTGGGGTCCCTGCAGGTCACAGTCCTGCACCCCTGCCCTGCACATGGAGCTTGTCCTGTCCAGACCTTCCCAAGTGACCCAGTTTTGAGGCCAGAGAGTTCAGCTAAAAGCACTGTGGTTTCTGTAATTTACTGTCTGTGGTGGTGTTTTCTTAGTGGCCATGGAAAAGCGGGGAGCAGAGAAATCCAGCTGCAATATGTCTTTGTTCCCATCCAGGTCTTCACAGCTGTACAGTTCCAGGTAATACCTTCCCTTCCCTTCCCTTTCCAGCAGTGACAAAAACTGATGGTGCCTCCCTGAGCATGATTTCTAAATCTTTTGAGGTTATTTGAGGGATTTTCATTCCCTTCTGAGGCTGAGTCAGAACAGGGATCTCTGCAAGGATGAGCAGGCAACAAAGCAGAGCTCTGCTTCCCTTCTCCTGTCAGAGAGATAGCAGCAGAACAGCTCCCACAGGGCAGAGATTATCTCATTACTTTTGTTAGAAACGCCTGGGTGATGCAGCAGCAGGGCATGGCAGAAGGGCAGAACATGAGCCCTGGGCTCGAGGGATCACTCAGTGCAGGGTTTACATCTGTTTGAACCAAACACAGCTGCTCCTACCTGTGACACTTTGCTGTCCTGTGGGTGGGTTTTGTGCTCTCAGTGTTCAAGGGGTGTTGTGACAGGTGTCTGCTGAGGGTCAGTCCCCAAGTTTTAACTTTTATGTTTTTTCAGATTCTGTGCTGCTTTAGTGTGTGGGTCTGAGCTTCATATTAGAGGATAGTGAGCTCTCTGCACAGAGTAGGGAGACAAAACAATTCCTTCTCTTGCTGGGGACCAGGGACAAATGATCAAAATTTCAGCCCAAGAGCACAAACAACGTGGGCTGAAGAGAGAAAAACAAGAAGGATGGGACTGTGTGGGCTAAAGCTGTGATGTGACAATTAACTCCAATATGCAAATGAAGCAGAACTTATAAAAGTGAGAGACCCCATGACTGGTTGTCCATTTTTTGTGGCCATTTTGGTTCCTCTTTGGTGTAGCCCTGGCTGGGCTCTTGTGCTGCCCAACATGGATCCATTGAGGACTTTTAATAATCCCTACTTCATTCTTTAGCTCTGTCTGGTCTCTGTTCTAGGTCAGCCTTCCCAAGGCATCAGGGGGGTGAGGAATCATCATCTACCTGTCAATCATTTCTCTGCTGAAGCATGCCAGGGTCCAAGCTGTGCACACAGATCAGTGTGTTTGACACCAGAGGCATACAAGGGGCACACATGATAGCCCCAGTAGCCCAAGTGTTGCAGCCTGGCATGTGCCAGCCTGTCCCTCAGGCTTACAGCAGATGCAGGAGTGAGGCAGCAAGGCTGCTCTGGTATGTGGAAACTCATCCTGCATTTCAGATTCATGGAAACTCAACCTGCATTTCAGATACCTTTCTAGAGGGACCAGTCCAGGCAGATTTGGCCTTCAAAGGAAACATTACAGAAGGAATTCTGATGAAATATTTCACTAAAGAACCTAATATCTGCATTCAGATGCTTTGTGGCCATGGAAGGAGCTTTTCCCTTATCCATCCTGAGTGCTGGTGATGCCAGTGACTATGGCAAAAGAACATCCTTGTTTTGGGTCAAGCTGATACAAACACAGAGACAGCTGGGTGATCTGAAACAGATTAGGCCCAGCAATATGAATTTCATAAATAACAATACAAACCCACTGCACACCTTTGGCTGATATTAATGGGATGGGTTGGAATTCATCTCAGAGCAAAGGCATTATAATGAAATGGAAACATCAGGTTTTACTTAGAACTCCCAGGTTTCCCATAGGAGGCAGTTTATGTAGTGCCCATTTATTAAAGACAAATGCTATCATTTGGAGCATATCTCATGGAGAGCAGGGGACTGGCTGATGCAGGGGAGCAGTAACTGGAGATGGAGCTTTGCATTTACAAGCCGTTGTTTTCAACAGGCTCTGCGTGTCCTGCCAGGTGTGATGAAAGCTGCCAGGTGCCCCAGGGGCTGCCAGGAGCCCTGGCCCTGGCCTCCCACCGTGCACAGCCCCACGAGGCTCCGAGGGCCATGACCCAGGTGAAACATGCTGGACTTCAATGAGTATTTAACAGCAGACAGAAAGATAATCTGGTTATCAGGAGTCAGGCAATCATGGGCTAAAATAAGCAGGTATGGATGGGGGGCCCAGCTCTGGCTCCAGGTGCTGAGTTCTGCTCTCTGCTCCAGGAATCCCTTGAAATGAGAGCCAGCTCCTGCAGAGCATCTGCTGCTGATGCCTCAGGTTTTAGCTTTTGTGGTTTTTCACATTCTGTGCTGCTTTAGTGTGCGGGTCTGAGCTTCATATTAGGGGATGGTGAGGTCTCTGCACAGCGTAGGGAGACAAAAAAATTCCTGCTCCAGCTGGGGGTACAAGAACAAATAATCCAAATTTCAGGCCCAAGTGCAGAAACAACATGGTCTGAAGAGAGAAAAACAAGAAGGATGGGACTTAAAAACTTAAAGTTGTAACTGGACAATTAACTCCAGTATGTGAATAGACCAGAATTTACAGAAGTGAGATACCCTGTGACCAGTCATGCACTTTGTGACCATTTTGGTTCCTCTTGGGTGTAGCCCTGGCTGGGCTCTTGTGCTGCCCAAGGTGGATCCATTGAGGCCTTTTAATAAATTCTCACTTTATTCTTTAGCTCTGTCTGGTCTCTGTTCTAGCTCAGCCTTCCCAGGGCATCAGTGGGGCTGGAGGAGACTTTGGCCAAGGAACAGCAGGGCCAAGGATGCTCACCTGTGGCACCCTGCACTTGTCACCTCCTCACAGCTCCCGAGGCTCTGGTGTCTCTGATTTGGGGTTCTCACTCAAAAAGCTCCAGAGGGTTGTGCCTTTTGGAGGGAGACCCTCCCTGGCTCAGCTTGATCCTTTTGAGTCCTGCTGGGGTCAGCACGGGCTGGGCACCAGCCTGATGTTCCTTTCCTTTCATGAGGGAGTTGTTCTGAACTCGAGGGCAAATGCTGCACAGGCACAGCTGCTGTTACAGTCACATCTACAGGCACCTTTGGTTCAGGTATTCACCTGGAAAAAAAAAAAAACCACTGTCCAGTCAATCAATTGAAACAGTATGTTGCCCTTCTGAAAACTTTCTGGATAGGTCCTGGCATCCCAAGAAGATTGCTGTTTGTTCTTTTGAGATCAGAAGTCCAGGAGAGGCCTGTCCTTCCTGGGCAGTAGCAGGTAAAATGACATTCTTTGGGCAGTACAAATTCTACTCTTTGCACGTAGGAGAACTTTCTGCCTCAATGCAAGATGCAACCATGAATTTGAATAAATGCCATATTTATGCTCCATGCAGCTTTTAGTACATCAGACAAAGCATTAATATGGGATAGAACAGTAACTCCTGCATGTGTTTACCCTCCCACATGATCATCAGGGATCTGACATCTAATGCCACTGCTCCTTTTTCTTACAGAGCTCCCAGATGTCAGCAGGTCAGTTCATGGAGTCCTACAAGAAGCCATGGGTTCATTTTGGGTAGAAAGCAGCTCTGGAGCAAGAGGGGTTTGGGATCTCTGCCCATTCCTCATGCTGGGTACTGGGGAGGGGAGGCAGATCCCCCTGCAGTGTGCCAGGCAGGAAACGTGGGCTGTAATTTAGGGAAGAATATTGACATTGCTGTGATCCACCCCGTGAGCACTGCAGGCATTGGGGAACCTCCTGTCACGATACAGGCACAGAAAAACATGCTGGGCTCAAGAGCCATCACTTGGCATCCCTTAATGAGAAAATCAAACCTTGTCCCACAAAACTGCCTGCTCCAGGTGGCTTGACCCTGGGAATGCAGCTGAGGGAAGGTGTCCATCTGTGCTGAGCCTGCCTGGCCCCTGCACAGAGTGGAATAACCCCCCAAAAGGCAAATGGTATCAGACAAGGGATCTCCTAACTGCCTTGTCCTGCCAGCTCCACATCTGGGAGGAGAGCAGGAGGGCAGAGAAGTGCATTGCCTGCCTGCCTGCACCGTGCAGACAGGCTGGTGACAGCTCAGCAATGTAAATGATGCATAATCAGCCCCAAATAAAGTGTGAGGAACGTGTTTGGGATCAGCAAATCCATTCTGACAAGAAGAAGCAAAGGAATGAAATCTCTTTTCCCAAACAGACTGCTAAATCATGGAATAAATGTAATCTAGCCCCATTGAAAAATGGCTACTGAAGGCTTCTTGGAGTGTCCCTGCTCTGCTCCATGGGGACACTGCACCAGGGGACAGGGGCAAGGAGACCTGGCAGGAGGAGGCTTGGCACTGGGGGCCACATTCTCCTCCTCAAAATGCTCAGGTTCTATTGAAACCACGTTGCCCACTCACATTTACAGCCAAGTCTGTCCCATTTCCTCACATCCCCCCATCAGCCATTTATCATCAGCAAGGGGTGGCTGGAGCCAAATGTTCCCCTGACCTCCCAGAGCCCTGTGAGCCTTCCTTCTCTGCTTAAGTGGGAGACTTAAGATAAGCCCAGAGTAGTCTCAAATAAACACAGTGAGCTGATGTGTTACAGGCTGCATTGGCCAGCTGGAGAGAAGGGGATTCTCTTCACAATTCTGTGTAGGTCTCAGATTCAGTCAAAGAGAAAATGGAAAATTTCTAACCAGGCAGAAGCCTGAGAAAGTGCTGAGAAAAAAATGTGAATAAATTCTTTATCTCTCTTGTTGTTCACATTGTTTATAGTTAGGTTTTGCTACTGTGTGTCATTCACTGCACACCAATAGTCTGAGGTGTTTTCACTTCAGGACCAATGGAGTTGGTCTGCATGAAGCTCTGTATAAAAGAATGATGTATTTTGAAATAAATCAGAGTTATACTCTCAGCCCTCTGAACAAAGTCTATTCATTCCTGTCCTGCCTCAACAGTGTCAGTTCTGTTGGTGCTGTAGAGTTTCCTGTCCTCACAGGACGACAGAGAGCCTCTGGATCACTTCACAGCAGGACGAGCAGTGCCACGGTCAAGGGCAAAGAGCCCCCGAGCAGTGTGCAGGGTGACTTCATGATGCTCCTATCCCCATTCGTCTGTTTAGCCCAGAAATGAGTTTTGCACCTTCAGGACTCGTTCTGAGAGCAAAGGGGGACAGAAGAAGTGCACAGTTTGTTTTCATAAACTGCACTCGCTCCTCCACGCTCCTGCTCCTGTGTTGTCTGCAGCACGGACAGACAGAGCTCACCTTTGCTTTTAGTCAGTTTTTAGCTCACTGAGGCAGAGAAGTTCCCTGGACTGTGGTTTTTCTTTTTCTTGGGTCTGTTTAAACCTGCTCTGGACTCAACAACCAGAAGAACTCTGGCAGCTCCACCTGTGGCCCTTTGAGCCAGGCCCGTGGCATTTCCAGCAGCAGAGACTGATAAGAGACTGATAAGAGACTGATAAGAGACTGAGTGAGCTGAGCCACAGCCCATGAATGGGACTTTCTGAATTTGTCATCTCTTTTGGAGCAGCAAGAAATTTTAAAGTTTAATATTGTTCTTTTTTTTTGTGCTGGTGAACGCTTTACCTGTTAAACATTTTTTTCCACTTTTCGCCTAGAAAATATTTTTTTTTTCCAAATTAGTTAGGGGAGGGGCTGCTTGAATTGGTTCTCTAGAGGAAAACCTCTTTAAGGGTTTTCTCCCAAAATTGCCCTGAACCAAGACAAGCAGCCAGGGTGCAGCAGCAGTGCTGGGAAGAGCTGTGGGAGCAGCTGTGGGTCCCAGGGCTGTCCTGGGAGCAAGGACAGCCCCATGCTCCATGCAAAGTGTTGTCTGATCCAGCTTTGCACTGTTCATTTTCCATGGGTTTCTATGCCCACTCCCTCTGCTGAACCACCTCCAGGTACAGGTTTTCCAGGGAAAATGCATTTTTTTGTCTCTGTGCCCACGCTGGGAGGTGCTGAGGCTGCTCCTGTGGAGGCTGCAGGGAATGCTCCTCCCAGCTGGGACTGTGAGTCTTTTTTAAGCATTTGTTTTTTTTGTTCTTTGTTGCCCTTTCACTTGAGCAGGGGCCAAAAAGGTGGGCTGCAGATTGCAGGTGTGTTTCTGGCACCTCTTTCTGTTTTGGAGCTGCTGTTCCTGCCCTTTGTGGGCTGCAGTGAGGTTCTGTCAGCATCCCCAAACCTTGGGAACCTCAGTCCCCAGGCTCTGCAGGTTGACCAGGCAGTTGTCCCAGGACATGGGGCTGCACTGACAGCACGAGATGCAGCCTTGGAGCACAGGAGGCTGCCAGGACACCTCATCAGCAGGAGATTGCCTCTTTGTTCCTCTGAAAACCACGAAAAAATAAAAAGTTTCTCTCGTCACAGTTCACTGATGCCCAGACAAAGATGATGTGAAATCTGTGGAAAGACTTCTTTTATTACAATATAGGAATGCACAGAACCATATGTTTAAGCTTAGCTGTGGCTCCTCCATGTCCTGCTGTCCCTGCCCAGGGAGCTGCTCGCAGGGTGATGTACAGCACTCTGAAGGTGCTCGCTGCTCTGCAGGACTCCAGGAGCTGCTTGGAGCCAGGGCCACGGGCACAGCAGGTCCCCTGCATCCCTCTGTGCCACAGGGCTGCTGCAGAGGTGGCAGGGTGGGCACGGTGGGAGAGCAGGTGCCCCTTGGTCACCCCAGCAGCCCCCACTGGTGTGTTTTCTCTTTGAGCTGGGTCTTATGAGCTCTTAGAGGACTTAATAGACTTGGGATAGCCTAGTTACTTCAGATGGTATAAAATTAGTAGGGTGGCTTTTGAGGTAGTGTTAGAAAGAGAAAAGTTTTAATAAAAGGCGAAATAATAACGCTCTTACAGAGAAAACTCGAGTTAGGGGTAAGAGGTTCTCGCTCTTGCTAAAAGCACTCTACAAAAGTAATTATTTGTTTTGTTCTCTTCTTTTTAAGTGAATTACTTAGGTGGGACTTTTTGGCTTTTGTCTCATTGGCAGCCCTAGGTTTGAGGTGAAGTCTTAAAGGTCTTATGAGGTGTCTTTTTACCAAATTGAGGAGAGAAACTTCTGGGCTTTTTTCCTTTTTAAGGAGACAAAGGATCATTTGGCCACTCTGTCAACGAGGGGCACATCCCTACAGCCCACCCTCTGCCCCTGGCCCCTGCAAGTGCTGCTCTGAGTTCCCAGTTGCCTTTCCGTGGTCTCCTGAGGCCAAACCCTGCTCCTGGTTTTCTGTTTGTCTCTGCTGCTTCTCTGCTGGGTTAAAACGCTCCAAATCCCAGCCAGGGCTGTCCTGGTGGCAGCTGGGAGCCAGCAGATGTTTTGCAAGAGCCTGGGATAGCCTCCCCAGCCCGGCAGCTCTGCGTCCAGCCCGGCGCTGCGGCAGGGAAGCAAGGCTCACACGCACGTCCAGCCTGGCAGCCTTGCTTGTTCCTCCAGCAGCCAGAATTTCATCTTTTCCACCTCCACGCTGCCAGGAGAGCCCTTATCCACTGCCCTGACACCTCCAGGGTTTATTTCCAGCTGAGCCACGCTGCCTCCATATGTGCTCCTGCTGCTGGCTGCTGGTTGTTAAGTCGGTGCTGTTGTTGGTCCCCCTGCCTCCATTCAGAAGTTGGCAGTCATTAAAAGCTCATTCATCTCGGGATCCCAGTGGCAATTATAGCCCAGTCCTTCAGGATGGGTTAACTCCTGCTCTCCCAGCAGTCACGCCTGGTTCTGATTAACGTGATGCAGAAAATCCAGCTCCCCACACTGCTCGCGGGACACGTGGAGAGGGAAAGGGGTAAAACAGTGAAAATTGCCTGGAGGCAGGAGATCTGCTGGGTTATTGTGACCCTGCACGGAGCTGTGGGCACTGCATCCCCTCGCTGGGAAGGGCAGAGTGCTCACAGAGGGGCAGCGAGTATTTCCCCAGCAGGCCTTGTAAAATCAAACTGTAAAATTGTCAATATGATTGCCACTCATTGCCCTCCCGACTGTCAAGGTATTCTTGGCTGTTAGAGGAAGAACTGGCAAATGTTTGTGGAGAATTTCAGGGACTCAGGAGGTTTAGGCTGGGAGTAAGGAATTTGTTGCCTGGAGAAATGCAAGGCTCACACCGATTCCAGTTCCAGTGACAGGAGGGGCTGCTCCCCTGGACGTGGTCACTGTTTAACAGAAAACTTCAGCAAATCAAATGTTCTGGATGGCCCCTGGGTACAAAACTCCCAAAGCACGTGGCTTGTAATGACCAGGAAAGAGCGAGCCAAGGGTTTGTGGCCCCTGAGCAGGCTGTTTGCAAGCCCTGCTCCAGAGGTTCCCTCCAGGCTGAAAGTCAGAGCTAATGCTAAAAAAATATTTTTTATGCAAGATCAACTCTGAAGTGAACTAGAGAAACATACAAAGGAATCTCAATTGACTCTGGCTCTGACACTCCTGAAGCTCGTGGCTATTTATCCCTGTCCAAAAGTGTGCTTTAAAGACAAAACAGGAATCTTTCTTTGGGGAGAGAAAGGAGTGCATGTCTGGCCTTCAAAGGTCAAATCAAACACCAAAGATATGGGAAGCACATAAACACCAGAGAACAAACAAGCTCGCTCCATACCTGAGATGAAGCTTGATTTTGGATGCAGAAATGTGTTTATTTTCTTGGAAAGAAGCAGGCTCTGGCCTTTCAGCTGTTCCAGATTTTCTCAAGGGAATAATTTTCCTAGCAAACCTTGTTCCTTCTGTAATCCTTTGTAGCAAGTCACCGAGTCACGCTGCCCTTACTTTAAAAATACGTTTTCAAGGCCCATTAGCAAATTCACAGGTTTTTTTTTTTTATACTCTGAGAATTAAAGTGAAAACATAAGACCCAGCAAACTATTTTCGCTTTATATACAGCCTCCCCAGTAAACAAGTGTTGCAAGAGCCTGTGTGCTGCCGGCAGAGCAGAGGGATGGGAAACAGAATGTGGTCACATGTGGTTTTATTCAGCGAGTTATTTATATAATCTGAAGTATAGTAACAATGTCCTTGGATCCAGAGTCACCCAGCTCTGGCTTCTCTGCATGCTGATGGCTTCTCTACGTGGACACCCCTGAGCTCCCAGTGCTTCACTTCCACCTGACACTGCTCCATT
>QUSF01000067.1:1504886-1525478 GCA_003676055.1 Chloebia gouldiae | reverse complement strand
GGTACATCATCCTGCATCCTGGTACTCACTGGGTACATCATCCTTTATCCTGTACTCACTGGGTACCTCATCCTGCATCCTGGTACTCACTGGCTACATCATCCTTAATCCTGGTACCTCATCCTGCATCCTGGTACTCACTGGATACCTCATCCTGCATCGTGGAGCTCTACTGGTACATGCTCCTGTGTCCTGGTACTCCCCTGCTACGTCATCCTGGTGCTCCACATGGATGTTCAGCATCACCTGAGGCTGGGCAGGAGAGTGCTGGGACAACATCTGAAGGACAGCACGTCCCAGGAGCCAGCACGGCCTCATCCTGCCTGGTTCTTCCCTCCCTCTGCCTTCTCAAAGGCTCAGCTTGTGCCTAGACATGTCCAAAAGCACAGTGACTCCATCTCCTCATTCTTCTCCATCCCCTGGCAGAGAGCATCTGTTCCTCTGCCTCCCCAAAGCCAGCAGACGAAGGGGTGGTCCCTGTTTCCCTCGCCCCAGAGGCCAGACAGTGAGGGGCTGTGCTGCGTGCCCGGGTCCCCTGCCAGGCTGCAGGAGGGGCACCGAGCTCAGCTCAGCTGCATGGGCTCTGCAACACTGCAGACTAGTGGCACAGGAGGAGAGAGAGCAGCTGGGGCTGGGGCGAGGCCAGAGCAAACCTGAGGCAAACACCTGATCCATTCCCTCTGAAGAAATGCCTTTAATCTTGCTGGCATTAGAGGTTATGGTCAGCCATTCTCCAGCAGGTGAATGGAATTCTTTATTGTGCCTATTTGGTTAGATCTTGGATAGCAATAAGGATTATCCTCGGATTTTTGTGTCTCACTCCGAGCCCCCAGCACGTGTTTATAATTTTTCTCTTCTTTCAGGCAATGCCAGCAATCTCCTGAAGTTCTTAAACTGAACCTGTGAAATTGAATGGCTGGACAGTGTATCTGACATACTCCTCTAAAATTCAAATGTGCTTCTCATACTGATTTATGATCTTTTTTTCTCCAGCAAAGTATCCACTGTATTTTATCTCTAGTATTTCTCATGTGATTCTGTGTCAGGAAGGAAGGTCAGGCACAACACTGCTCTGAATTTCCAAGGAGCAGCAGTAGGTGGCTGGCTTGGATTTCTTTAGTCTGGTTTGTGCTTGTTTGTGCAGGCAAAGCCTTTTTCATGGCAGGGACAGTCGGAGCCTTGGGCTGGGCAGGTCCTGCCCCTTGGCCCTGGTGCTGCAGACACAGCAGGGGCAGGGTGGGGTCCGGGGCAGCGGTGCTGGCACTGCCCAGGCCCTGCTCCCCTGCTTTGGTGCTGCCCAGGCACTGCTGCAGTGTCCCAGCTCAGCCATCCTGCCCCACTCTTGGCTGCTTTCCCGTTATAAGCCAGGAGTTTAAAACTTGAAACAACCACAGATAATTGCTCAAATTGAGGGGGACCATGTTGCTTCTCTTCCTGAGCCAAAAGAAAGACAATTTATCATAGAAATTCCATAGGTTTTCCTACACTCACACAAACACACTCTGCTCTTGTGGAGCTGGTTGGGTGACTTGGGGCACTCAGGTGTCCCCATCCCAGATTTTGGTGAACCTTTTGTGTCATGCTGTCTCCCTGGGGTGCACCTAAGGCTGGTGAGGGCAGCCAGCTCAGCTCTGAGGCTGCAGAAGGGTTGGCTACAGGCAGTGCTTGGTGGCAGGCAGGATGCTGAGCTCCATGAATCCGTAATTGCAAATGTGGAGTTGTGGTACTGAGGGAATTCAGTGAATCCACAGATTTCATATCTCCACTGATCTTCTATAGCCCATAAATGGTCTAAATACTGGTTCCTCTTGTCTGTGGCCAAGAGCTAGCTCTTGGGTTTTTGAACAAGAACTGGCATCATTTGGCAGTGGATTTGAGGCTGTATGGAGTCATCAGCTCTGTTTCTCAAAAGCTTTTTTCAAAAGTAATTTCTTTCCCTGAGCCTTTAAGTGCTGCCCTCGTCCCAGCCCTTCCCTGCTCTTGTTGCATCCGCAGTCATCACGTCCGTGCCTGGTGTGGGGCTGCTCCTCTGCCTCTCAGCACTGATGGTCAGTGCTTTAAGGCAAAGGGGCTCTGCTTCCCCACCCAGGCACCGTGCACAGCTCCCTGCTCTCCTCCCTGGGGAGCTGGAAGAGGCAGGAGGAGGTGGGAATGCCAGGACAAGGAGCTGCCCCAGGAGGCTGCGCAAGCAGAGGCTTTGCAAGAGGGATCCAGTGGCAGCACCATGCACCAGCGTGTGCTGGGAGGAGGCTGGCAGAGAAACTTCTTTTCTTTTCAAGTGGTCGTCCCACCCCAGTCTCTGCCGTGGCCAAGTGTTTGCAGCTTTCAGAAGAAAAGGCACAAGGCATTGCAGCTCTCAGAAGAAAAGGCACAAGGCTGCTGTCCCCTCCACTGTGCCCTGGGGTGAGCTGCGGTGGCACCGGCACTGCCACCAATCTGCTCCTGCCACTGCTCATCCCTGTGCCCTCTCCTCCCTCCCGGTGTCCCTGGCAGAGGGGTGGCTGCTGCCTCCTTCAGTGCTCACTGCCCAGTGGCCCTGACACGGCCTCGGTGCCCAGCGAGCCCAGGACCCGCATCCAGGGACAGCCAGGCTCTTTTCCAGCCCAGCAGAAATCCAGGGTTTGGCTCTCTGCTTCCTCCCATTCTGCCCAAGTTTATTTTCCTTGTTTTCTGTTTATGAGCTAGGGGAGTATTGAATTTCCCAAAGTCACTGCCATCCATTGCCACAGGTCTCGCACACAAAGACTCCCTCGATGCCAGGATCCAAGTTTTGCAATTGGACCATTGGACCGGTTCCCTTTCCCTTCAACCATTGTGGAAACAGCCTTTGTTTTGCTTCTGGATCTTGTTCCTCAGGCCCAAATCAAGGGCCACTGTCCAAGCCTGGCTTTTTTGAAATCCGATTTCACTGCTTTAATGAAAACAGCACATTTCAGGGGATGGGGCTGAGGTCCTTGAACAGTAGGATTTTTTCTGCAGGACTTGTATATCTGCAAATGTTGCGCTGTCCAGCCCTGCCAGTTCCCTGCAAGCAGCAGGAACTGGAGGGACAGGGCAAAAATGCTCCTCAGGGACTTGTTAAAAGAGAAAGCTGGCTCAGAATCCCCATTCCAGCTGCAGACTGACAGCCAAGGTTGACCATCCTGTGCCCTCGAAGGGGCTGGGGAGCTGGGCAGGTGTGGGAGTCTCCCCAGTGTGTGTGGGGAGCAGCCTGTGGCACTGGCTGTGGCCACTGGAAGCCACTGTCACGCTCTGGCTCCTCCAGGGCCTCTCTGGCCCCCAGGAATGTGGCTCCTTTCACTGGAATCACACGTTGCCTCCAGTGGGAGATGCCTCAGCACCATGTCCTGGCAAAGGGCAGCCGTGCTCCTCTGTTCCATGCATGGAAGTCGCACCAACCTCAGCCTCTTCTGATGAAAACTCCATTTATTCTGGGCCTGTAGGAGAGGAATCCCCTCTAACTGCATGCTCAGGCATGTGCTGAAACTGCTCTTGTGTGTGTCAGAGCCAGGGAACGGCTCTGTAATCGCCCATTTTTATTTAATTGTAATGCCTCTGTCCCACGAACTGTTCCAGATGCTCTTATGGTTCCTAGCTCTGGGCTCTAAACATGCTGTTCTCCTCACCCTGGTCCCCACCCTTCAAGCACAAACAATGGTTTTGCTGGTTTTTGAGCCTTTTTTGAGCCAACGGGATGTGGGGAGAGAATCCCCTTCATGCCAAATTCAGTTGATAATACAAAACAGGAAGGGAGCTGGATGCCATCTTCAGAGGAGCTGGGCAGCCCGGGCTGTGCGGGTGCCACCGTCAGCCAGCAGCACCCCCAGGGGGATTGCAGGTGAGGGGGAGCCCGTGGGGCAGAGGAGTTTCAGGGAGGGATGGAAGGGGAGGCTGCACAGCCCTGCAGCAATGCTCCCAAAGCCCAGCTGAGGCACCCAGTGGGTGCTCGTGGTGAGCACCCAGCACATGCAGGGGCAAGGGAGCCTCCAGGTACCACGGCAGCGTGGGCAGGGCTCTGTGCTGGGCACAACCAGTGCTGCCATCGTGCCCTGGGGAGGGGACTGAGGGCTGTGGGGGTGCTGCTGGCAGTGCCAGCAGCGCCCTGTGCCGTGGCAGTGCCACCGTCTGCGTGTCACAGCCTGCCCAGGCAGCGCCTGTGCCCACGCTGGTGGCACCGCTGCCCTTCTCAGGGGCTGTGGCAGGTGGCCCAGAGGGACCCCTGAGCAGCTGCTCCATCCTTCCCTCTGCACAGCTGATGTGGTTAACAGCCCACTGCCACCTTTGCTGTTCTTGTCCCCGTGCTGAGGGCAGAGGTGGAGAGGTGCAGCTCCAGACGGAGCTGGGAAACTGGTGCCATCAGTGCTGGAGCCACATGGGGCCAGTGGCCACAGGAAGGGGACCCTTTGCTCCCAGGACAGATTGTTGCTCTGGTCTCTGCAGGTTCCCCCATCTCCTCTTTTATCCCTTCTTTATATATATTTCAGAATGATATAAATTCTCCGCTATGGACCCTGCTGGGTGAGCACAAAAGAGAACTTGCAGGCAGGCCCAAGAGAAAGGGAGGATGAAAAAAACCACAGGAGAAAATTAATAAAGCATTTGAGAAAGGGAGAGGATGCCTCGCTGGGAAAGTGTGTAGCACACAGGGCTCCCCAGAGCACATCAAAGCCTGACTCTGAAATTAGCCCAACTGATGGGAATGTAAAGCAGGGGATTCTCCCACTGAGCTGTGGATTGAGAGTCCCCCCACAGGCTGCGAGGCACTGACATTTGTATTTATCCAGGCTCGAAGCTCCATCATGGGGCTTTTCAAAGGGCACTGCTGGGACCCAGCAGGCCTCCTCCCCAGCATGGCAAACATGGCACATTTAATTACTGCTCTCTGCCGGCACATGTGCCCGACCCCCACACTAATTCTTGTTGCAATTACAGCGATCTAATTGAGTTTATTCACTCTCCGAAGCTTTTGTGTCTTTCTTCCTCGCACTCCCTGCCGGTGAGAGCCGGGGCCTCCATTGATGGGGTAGGTAGGGACAGAGGCAGTGCCTGGTGCTGGCCCTGAGGCTTCTTTGTGTCCCCTGAGCTGCTGGGAAATGCCAAATCCCCCCCGAGGCAACGCCCTGCTGACCCCGGCGCCGAGCGCCGCTCCGAGTCCAGCACGGCTCGTTTGGAGAAGCACTTTTACATTTTTATAGGAAAATTACTTCCAATTGACAGGGAAACCATGGCACCAAGGTGACAAATGGGCACTCCGGGCACAGGGGAGGGATGAGCGTTCAACAGGGAACAGAAAGGTCCAGATAGAGACTCTGGAGATCTCGTGTCCCCTGTGCCCACCTCACTCTCTGCAGGTGCTCGAGGCAGGTCTGAGACTTGCCAGGTCTCATTTCCCATGAAAATGCACCCACCCACCAGGGAGGAGACGCTTTTGGAAGGGGGTTCCTGGCTGAGAGGGGTCTGTGCCCAGCCAGCACCAGCCCTGCCATCAGCCGGTGCCCAGCAAGTGGCATCAGTGTCTAAATAATGCCCTTGTTACAGCCCCTGGCTGTGCCTTGCACCCGTGGCAGGTGTTGCAGTGGAGCCAGGACCCTGCAGTGTCCCAGGTGAGTCATTGGGAAGAGCCCCTCCAGCTTTTTGATACAATGCCAGTGTTGATGTCTACTGAAAACAAACAAACCCATCCACAAGTTTCTCTTGACAACCATTTGCCCAGAAAACAAAACAAAATCCACTTAATATTTTTTTTTTAATCCCCTTAGCTTTTGCACTCTTGGCAGTGATTTTTGCCTCCTCTTTTCCAGCACTCACCTGTTCTTTCTTTTTTTTCCCCTTGCTATCTCTCTGGGTTATATGGTGGGACATGACATTCCAGCTCCAGGGGCTGCTGCCACTGCTCATCCCACTGACCTCTTGCTTTTCAAGCTTACTTGATTAACAATAAGGAAAATAAAACTTGTTGGTGCTTGAAATCAAAATTTCCTCATGCAGTATCAGCTGCAGAAATGCTGGACCTTCTACAGGGGAATGAACAAGGCTGAACCTGAGACAGAGCCAGGCTGAGCTGGGGCCCCAGGGGCACCTCCACTCCTGGAGGAGAACCTCTTCTTGGAGAGCCTGATGGGAACATCTGCCGTGGCTTCTGTGGATGCTCTTGAAGAGGGAGTGAAGCAGACACATGGTGACTGGCACCCGGCCCAATGAGGGAGGAGGGGGAGGAATTAACTCTCATTTAAGTCCACTTTTGTTGTAAATAAACTATAATCACTTCAAACCTTTTGCTTAATCAGAAAAGGCTGTTGAACATTAAGTAAACCATCGGCAGACTTGTCTTACTGCTGGATTAGAGATATTAAATGCCAGCAATGCTTGATTTTTTTAATCTGTCCTGCAGCTGCATTATTAAAACAAACACATTTGCAGACCTGCAAAAATCCAGAAATGAAAACAAAAGATGAGATTGAAGCGTTCCCAGAGGCAAGATCAGAAATCTGGATAATTTAAAAATCTACGTTTAGTCTTCATCTTTTGAACCAAATAATGGAGGGAAATGACACATAATAAAATTACCACTGGAATTAGCAGCACATTCCCTAACAAAGCCAGGTTAAAACTTAGGAATCCCTCTGTGCAGAGGCAACAGCTCTGGAGCTCTCTCAGTGCCCTGATGGCACAGAGGACTCCAGGTTTCTGCTGAAGAGAGCAAACAGCTCTGGCTGTAAAAATGATGGGTTTTTTTACAGGAACTGGTGGGTTTTCTGAAAGCTCCAACTTCTTCTGGACTCCAGAGGCTCTTGCAGTTCATTAAGTCTCACCTGTATTTGAAAAGATGAAGGTTTCTGGTTACCTTGGTGGCAGAGAAAAGCTTGGAAGGGTGATGCCCAGGAGCCCAGCTGGAGCCTGAGAGCAGCCTATACTCATCATCTACTCAAGGTCTGAGCCCTCGAGCTGCCCAGGGAGCAGCTGGTGGTGCTGCAGGAGGCCACAGGGAGTGACTCAGTGTCTGCTGGGCCACAAACCCCCCTGCTCCAGAAGTGTCCCCCAGCTAGGTCCTGGGGACCCCTGAGGATGAGGCATGGCCAGGAGCAGAGCGTGGAGCGCTGCCCTCAGTCAGGGTGTGTCAGGAGCAGGCCCCTCCTTGCCTCACCACTGCCACCCTGCCCACAGCTCTGGCATCCTTTTGTTCCTCCCTCCAGCCCTGGGGACAATAAAACCCGATTTTAAGGGAACCAGAGGAAGATGCCAGCTTGGCAGGGCTGGGCACGCTGGGATGTGCTGCTGTCTCAGGACTGCAGAGTTACACAGAGTGTCTGTCACTGACAGGGATGCCAGCCAATAATTTATTTTCCACATTAGTTTTGATTATGAGTTCTTATATGGTTGCAGAGTCCAATTTTCAAAAGGGAAGTTTCCACCCCCTACACACAGGACAAAAAATAAGATTGACCTAAAGTTGTTCTTTCCTAAATTTCTTGTGGAATCTTGGCTGGATACAAGTTGTCTCAAATGCAATTACACTGTCATAAATAATTTTCCACCTCTTTTTTCCGTCTCAACCATCCCGCTCCCCTGCGGTCAGTGGAAATTTCCCCCTTTTATTAGGTTAGACTCATTGGCACTGAGAAAAAAAACTCTGCTTATGGCATCATTGTCTGCTGCGAGCCAAATCCTCGGAGATTTCCCTCCCACTGACACAAAAGCTGGGGCCAGGGCTGGATAACGGAGCCTGGAGCCGGGTGCCGCCCTTCCACGAGGCTGGGGTGTCCTTGTCGCGATTTTGGAAACTCCCAGGGGATGTCACCGCCCGGAGCCCGGGGGGCTCGGGAGCAGCAGCTCCCCGCGGCTCGGAGCCGGCGGTGCCTGCAGGAAACACAAAAAAGCCTTTCTAGAAACCCTCGGCTGCAGCGAGGTGTTGGCGAGGGGTTATCGGAGGCGCGGCTCTCAGGGTTTTTGGGTGGTTCGTGCCCGCTCGGCGCTCCCCGGGCAGTCCGACATCCCGCGGGCATCTCCTCCCGCTGCCCTCGGCTGTGCTCGCATTTACCGAGCTCTTCCTGCGAGCTGCGGCCCCAAAACCACTTCACAGAGCCGCTAATTGCAATCATGGGTGCGGGGAGGAAAAGCTCGTGGAGCGGGGCCGTGCTCCCTGCCCAGGGACACATCTGTCCCCGGGCTCTGCACACCCAGGCCACGGCCGGGCAGATCCCCTTCAAGGGCTGCTAAACAATTTTTAAGGGTCTTTAGAAGTATTATTTTATAGATCGTGGGATTTGATTTTTTAGAATGGGTTTATGGTTCCTGGGATGACCAGTGGGAGCACAGAGTGGGATGGCTGTGGGGGGACAGCAGAGGTTGTGGTGCTCCAGGTTCATCCCTGACCATCTGCCCAGCCCCTCCTCGCTCCAGCACCGCCTCTCCTGCCAGGTGAAGCGGGCAGGACTGGGGACCCCAGCCCCCTCTGCATGGCCCCTAGGCCTGCTGGCACTCTGAGGGCATCTCAGGCCACAGAGCCCATTTTGCAATGCTGCAGCAAGCCTCAAACACTTGGATGTATCTTCTGCTGCAAGAAGTTTGTTTCTTGACACTTCAGTGCCTTCCCAGCGACGAGGCCGTCTCGCTGCAGCCTGACAGGGTTCTGGTTTGTGTCTGCATGAGGAGTGCTCATCCTTCTCCTGCTCCTGTGGCTGCGTGTTTTGAATTAAATCGTATGGGAGACATTCAGGAAAGTGTGAAGTGATTTTTATGTAGCGGATGAAAAAGTTTCGGGGGAAATAGAATTTGATGAAATTGCACTGTCCAATATTAGTGACTGGTTCACAGGAAAGTAGAGAGGAGTCTGCAACCCCGAGTCCTGTGAATGCTGCCAGGACTGCGAGCCACATTACTCACTAGTGGAAAGTCCAGGTAAAGCCCAACCCCAGGCTCCACATGTGGTAGTGATTTGGGCAGATCCTCAGTCAGAGCGGCTGACATCATGACGAGAGGTATTTACAGCCGACAAGGAGAGCTCTGAGCAGACCTTGCCCCCCCCTCCCTTTTTTTTTTTGTTTTATTCTGAGCTGTTATTATAAAGTATTATTTATGAAGTGGTGAGAGCATGAGCAGCACAACCCTGCCAAACTTAAAGCACTTTTCATTTAACAGAATGAAAATTATTTTAACATGAGTATCTGAAGGAAAGATCCACAGATTCTGGACAGCTTTATGGAGGCAGGCTATAAATTCTGAGCTCACAAAACTATTTTTCTCACCAATAGACTTCTCTTTACCTCTGAAAGTTTACTTTCAATAAACACAAGCTGACTCCTCGGCAGTCTGCAGAGGAGGATGTTCACGGCTATCACTGTGTGCAGTCCCTGTGATGTGGGGATCATTCCAGAGAGGCACCTGGGGACACGTTTCCATGAGTGCCAGCACTGCTCCTGCATGGGGCCCGAGGCTGGCCTCAGCTTTAAACCTGACCCAAGGCCACCCCAGCCAGCAGGGCTCACCCTGCTGACATGCCTGGACTGTCCATCAGCTGGAACAGACAAATCTCTCTCCGGGTCACCCACTTAACTCTCGTAGCAGAGGTCAAGTTCCAAGCCATGGGAATGGGCCAGAGCGGGGGTGAGCAGCGCTGGCTGTGCTGGCCCCAGTGAGACAGAAAGCTGCCCAAAGAGGGGAGGGACAGGCACCCTCTGCCCCTCTGCTGTGTCCCATCGCTCCTGTGTGCTCTGCCAGCAGTGATGGCTGCTTGCCCCTGGAGTGGAACACCCACACATCCCCCCAGACCTGCTTGGGGCTCTGCTTTGCTGCTCACCTGGCCACACACAGCCAGAGGGGGGTTGTGGTTCTTTCTCACATAGCCCAGAACGCCACTTGCCGTCATATTATTTTTATTTGTGATCTCCTGTCAGCTCAGAATGCTACTGTGTCCTCCCCTCAGACGAGGGCTGTAGGGAAACCACAAGCTTTTTGAAATGCAAAACTGGTAAGCAACAAAATTATGAAACCACAGGAAACGAAATGAGCGATTCCTGCAGTTCAAGCTTTCCCCCTAAGCTCCTCCATTGCTCTTAGAAAAATGTGCATTACATGGGGGTTAGCAAAGGCTTCCTGTCCTCCAGTAGGATTCCAGCTTCCCGAGTGCTGAGAAGGATGGAGGGATGAGTTGCAGAGGGTAATGCTGAGCCACTGTAACAAACACCACAAATTAAAAAAACCCATCAGGACCTCTGGGCAGAGGCTGACAAGGACCCCCACATGACAACAGGCAGTGACATCTGGGACCTGCCAGCACACCCTGATGGCAGCCTGGCAGCACGGAGAGCCACGGCTGGCTTTCTGCTCTGCTCCACGGTTATGGGGTGGTTCTTTGTCTCCTTGTTGGCACCCCAGCAGTGGGACAGCTCCACAGCCCCTGGTCTCTGCTCAGCCCGGGGTGCAGGGCAGCTCCATGCCACCTTCTCTCTGCCTGCTGCCAGCCCCAGGCCTGGCATTGGCCAAGGGGCCTCTTCTCCTGCTCACAGGGTGCTGATTCTTCCCAACCTCATGAGGAGAAAGCTGCACAATTTGGGAACATTCGCAGTGTTGAGCAGAGCATGGCCCACAGCACATCCCCCTGCCCAGTGAGCCTTGTGCCAGGCTGTGGAGCCCCAGAGTTCTCCATCCTCCACACAATCCTCACTGCAAATGCAATTACAGAGGAAGTGCAAACAAGTCACTGTGGTTGACTTCAGAGTCGTGTGGTTTGTGTTTCACTGATGACACGTTTATGGGGTGCCACGCCAGGGCAATGACCCCTGAAGGGAAATGAGAGGCATCAGCGTTCTCCCCCGTTTGCAGAGCACGCATTTGCATGAATGGCCAAAAGCTGGAGGTGGCTGAGCTGTCAAGCCCAGTCTTCACGATGCTCAGAGGCATGATCCACACTAAAAATATCATAATAATCATAATTTCAGTGACCAGAGCAGCTTCAGCCCTTCCATCCCCTCAGCAGGTGCAGCTCTGCTGGCTCCAGAGCAGCAGGCCCACACCTCACATTCATCTTGCTCTTGGACAGTCAGAGGGTGATGGTGCTCTGCAGATCGCTCTGAATCCTTCCCCAAGCAGCCCAGCAAGGGCAGCTGCCCCAGGGAAGGCTCTGTACCCTTGGAGGGACTGTCATGGTCCACGGAGAGTGCAGCAGCAGCTCCCAAGCCCTTGGCAGCAGGGCAGGAGAGCAGCTGCCTGCACATCACGCTGCTGACTCCAGTGGGGTGTCCTGGTGCCTCCAGTGAGCTACAAGTCTCCAGGATTTCCCCAAGAAATGTCAAGGGACAGTGCAGAAAATGATGCTTTTCAATAACAAGGAAATATTCCATGAATGAAACCAGTTCTGTTTATTTTGAGTTCACTCTTGCAAGTCATTGCACAGAGAACCCAGTCCTACAGAATAGGTCCAACATGGATGTGAACCACATGAGGTGCAGGTTTGATCCAGCACAGAAACTTTTTGAATTTGCTTTCTTTAAATCTAATTTCTTATTGAAACAATGTGGTTTGCATTAAGGTTTTGATGTTTTGTTTTAAAACCACACATCTAATTTTAAATGTTTAAGACTTATAAATAATACAGTAATTTTGATGCAGCCAAAGAAGATCTCATGCGAGAAACAGATAAATCAGTAAATCAGTACCTCATTTACATGTTTAACATGTGCCACATTTCATTCCCCATCCTCCTTGGATGAGACTCAAAGGGACTTTCCAAAGAATTTGCCCCCACATCCCTGCTTCATCCTGAGATAGAAACAAATTCCCGTTTGGAAAAAAACAGCTTTTATCACAGATGTCAGCAATTAAATTGTCCATTAAATAAAACATTCACTCACCTTATTTTTCCCTTTCTTCATTTGCTAAGATGAGAAATATTTCCCTCTGTAGCTGCAATCCTCTGGGAAGGCTTTCCAACACATCCGTGGGGCAGCTCCCTAGGAAATGAGCTCTCCTGAGGGAGTCAGAGCTGCTCCAGGGGGCCAGGACTGCAGAGTCCATCCCCCTGCCACGGGATCTGCCTGGGGTGCCAGCAGCAGTGTCAGAATGAGAAGACAATGGGATTTATGAGTGGTGTTGGGACACCCTGGGGGCCAACACTTCCTCCAGGGCCACCTTTGCCCACCCAGATGCTCCGTGGACATCAGGCACGGCACACACAAAGCCTTCAGTGAAATCAAGAACGAGCTGAGGTTGCTCAGAGTGCCCCACACCCCTCTGCTCTCTGTGCCAGCGCCCACGTCCCCAGCAGGGCCACCCACACCACGTTTGTTATCACCTAGGCTTGCACCTGGCCTCAGTCAGATGATCATCACACCAAACCAGCTCATTTCCTCTGCTTCCTCTCACCAGAGAGCTTCTGCCTCCTGCAGAAGGATTAATTCCAGTAATTAATTCAGCCACTCTAGCCATGAAGAGAAAATGCCCCAATTACTGTCTCTCCTCCTGTGGTGTCACAGTGAAATCTCATTAGCACTTGCGTACAGCCAGAGCTGCACTGACGGGGTGTGAGATGTGTTAATGGAAAACACTTTCCTTCATCCTTTGGCAAATCCAGCTGTTTCCACCAAATCAGTGTGGAATTTGATCTGGAAGAGTCTGCACGGCCTGGCTTTGGGGTAGTGAAGCATTGAAGGGAGCAGAGCTCTGTCAGAGCCCAGCAGCCCTGTCTGCCCCAGCACCGCTGCGATTCTCACCTCGGATTTGTTCAAGGTGCAAGGACCCAAATCTTGAGCCATTTTATCGGCTGGTGTGCATCAATGTGTGGCTCTCAGGCTGACAATGTTAAGGCTGATCTCTCAGGGCCTTTCAGGTCTAATTTGGTCAGCTGGGAGACCTGGCCCCTTGCAGCATTTACAAGGACAAAAGTCACAGACGAAAGGCGCTCTTCTCCTCCGGAATAAAATCCTGTTTATTCAGGAGCCACCTTGGATCCAGGTGACACCTTGAGGGTAACAGAAGCTGAGGCGTCTGGTGGCATCCAGAAAAGAAAAAAGAGCCCAAAGGTGTCATCCAGGGGGGTTTTGAGCCCAGGGAAAAGAGGGGGCAGAGCCGAGGGGCCACATCCATTGGGATACAGGTGAGGAGAGGGAGAGGGGAGGGGCAGACTGGGGAGAGACCACCACACCTGAGGCTTAGTGGGGAGAGGGGAGAGCATGTGATACCAACACCCAGTGCAAAACAACAACAACTAAATAAACTATTTAATGCAATGCAACAGCTGAACAGCATACTGCATGCTGAAAGGGCTGGTGCTGTGGGAATGTGTGGCAGGAGCTCCAGGGGCCGTGGGACAGGCTCCCAGTCAGTGCCAGTGCCTGTCCTGGGGGTGCCCAGGCAGTGTCCTCCTGCCCATCCTGCTTCTGGGCATGCCTCCACCAGGCCTGCTGGAAAGGTTAAAAGCATTCTTCATCTGATCCCAGTGCAGGTCTGAATTAGAAATAAATGAAAAAGGAAAGAACACAAAACTATCATTTGATTTTATTAAAAGTTTCAGGAGGGATACAGGCCAATAATTCCTTTTTATTGATAAAGGTACTGTTAACAATGCATTCCCCCATCCCTTTCCACTTTTGGCTGTAAGGTGTCTGGCACTGACGGGCAGAGGAATGTGCTGTCCCTCTGGGAACAGGGACATTCTGGTCCAGTCAGGTGCCCCACACCTGCCAAGGGCTGCTGCCCCACGGCTGTGGGGTCATCGGGAGAGCGGGGAGTCACAATGTCCCTGACCACTGGTTTCACAGGATGCTGCAGCCCTGACCAAGAAGATCCTGTTTGTTTGGTTTGGCAGGGAAAAGCGCTTCCCTTGCGCTGTTTATTGACACATGAATCAGCGCTGGCACGGCAGCGAGGGCTCGGCAGTTGTGTACAAGCACGAGAGCGTGTGTCAGGCAGCGCAGTGAAAGCTGCAGTAATGAGCCCATTAATCTTGTCACTCCCAGGCAGGGACAGCCCCCAGTGCCCCGTGCGTGGGACACTCGCCACTCACCCGGCCAGGGGAGCCCGTGACACGGCCGCCGCCGCTGCCCGCGGGCTCCCGGCCGCTTCCAGACATCCACATGGGAGCTCATCCCCATCCCTGCCCTGCCACAGCCGTGGGGGTCCCAACAACCACCCCAACCTGGCGTGGGAGCTGCCTCAATCCCCCATGTGCCACATCCTGCCTCAATCCCCCGTGTGCCGCATCCTGCAGTGCTCCTCTGACCTTTCCCGAGGTGCCCCTGACCTCCCTGGTGGGACTGGCAGGATCCTGGTGTTCCTCCTGGCCCTCCATGCCCAGCTTCACCTCACCCAGCTCGCTTGGGTCCGCATCCCTGTGGTCCACTGCACAGCTCTGCCCAAGCCAGTGACCCTTTCTGCTTCCACATGTGCTCCTTGCCTCTGCCTCCACCCCTGCTCTGCCTCTTCAGAGCTAGCAGGACAGCTAGTAAAAACCCCAGCAATTTTTATTCAGGATTAATAGACACTTTTGGTCATTATTTTTCACGACTTGAGAGGATTTATTTTGTTTGATCCTGGGATATAAAGCCTTCCCCTTCAGGGAAATTTCCACTGAAAGTACTAACCTAAATAAGAAGTTTTCTTGTAAAATCTCAGAAGGAGCTTTCTTTTGAAAATGATGACACTTCAGAGAGAGTTTCCAATGAGTTTTACTTTGAGTGCAACACAGCTGGACCTCAATTATGGAGCTGTCCCTGCTGCTTCGTTAAACAGATAAATAACAATAAGAAGCAGATTTGCTTAATGTCACTGCAGAGTTTGTGGGCCAAGTTCAGAACGTTAAGTGCTACACCAGTGTCTGTGCTGACACTTCAAGCAGGATAAATAACGACAGACATGACATGTGGGGGACGTGGTGCTGGTGGAACATCCTTCCTTCCTCCATGAGGTCCCCAGGAGCTGCTGCTGGTGGTTGTGCCTCAAGAAGTGGATACAGGTTTTGCTGCATTTCTACAAGCTGGTCTGTAACCCAAACCAGGCCACGTGCAGCACAGGAAAGCTGAGCTCCTTGTGGCACAGGGAAATCTCTTTTTGTGTCTGCCCTGTGCCAGCAGCAAGACTGACCTCTCCTCTGGGCTGCAGCTGCTCTGGTGCCACTTGGTATCAATAAACTACTGGAGGAGGTTGGTGCAATCAGGAAAGCACCAGATGGTGAGCACTGCACTGGGTCACCCTTCAGCAGCCTCCTGGCACACGGAGCAGCCAGCACAGCGTGTGTTTCATTTGTGGAAGCAGAGCCTCGGCACGGTGCCCGCAATGTGCCCGGGGTGGGTGCAGCGAGGTCCTGCTCCAGGACAGAGCTGTGCTGAGGGCTGGGGCTCAGGGCTCGGCCTCACACAACGCCTGGCCTCTTCTGCCTGCACCTGCTGGGGCTCCTGGAGCTCCTCTCCCTGCCTGGCTGCAGAGCTGTGCCCAGGGGAGGGAGGTTGTGGAGCACGGGGCTGGCACCTGCAGCGCTGCAGCTCCCCAGCACCTGCCCTCCCACACCCAGAGCCAGAGACAAATGCTTGTGTTGTAGATATTCTCATTAGAACAATGAAACTGATTAATGCAAACCAGAAATGCAATTCACAGAGAGGAGTGGGAGGATAAAACTGCCCATTACCCCAAGCCTGCTGGGATTCCGGGGAGCTGGCTACAATAACCTGCTCCTGCTGGGCACTCCAGCCCCGAGTGCCAGGTGTGATGTGCCATGAGGGCAGTGCTGGTGCTGGGGAAGCTTTGAACACAGACCATGGGCAGAATTGTGTGTTTGGTTGTACTGCAGCATGTGCTTCCGTGAGGTCTGGGCTCTGAGGGAGTGCAGAATGCAGCCAAGAGCATAAAGTGAAGGAGACGTGAGACAGAGAAAACCACCCGTTCCTGATCTCACTCTCTTGGACTCAGTGCAAAATCTCTCCAGTCTTAGCATGCGAATCAACTGGTAAATTAAACAAGAATTTTAAGTTGATGACATGCCTTTAAATAAACAACAACATTGGTATCTTGCTTGCAATCAGCTCCTGATCAATTATCTGTGTTTTCACCAATGTGCTGTTGCATAGTGTCTGCATTTCCTTCCTGCACTGCAGCATCCTGAATCAAAGAAACCTTTCACACGAACATCATGGGCTGAAAACAATGGAACTGAACACCACTTCTTCAACTTAAATTGCTAACAGACGACAAAATTAAATAGATTTTTTTTTCCATCAGAGAACTCTCAGCAGCAAAGTCAATCATGGGGGACCCAGTAACATCTCTGAGTGAGTGCTCAGGAGGTGGATGTTCTCATGGAGCTCTTGCTTAGGCATTGGGGAGCAGCAGCAAACAAACCCCAGAGCTGCCGTGTGTCCAGTGACATCTGGGTCAGATGGATGGATGGACAGAGGCTGTGGGAGGGTGGTGGGCTGAGATGAAGTGTGGGACAGGCTGGGAGGTGACATCACCAGAAGTCCCAGGGGACTGTGATGAGCTGGCTCAGCACCCGGGTGTGGCTGGATCCTGAGGACTGGGGGCCCTTCTGTTAATCTTTGGTCCTAAATCTCAAAATAAAAAAGACGCTGAGTTAAAATTTATCCTTCCCCTCTGAATTACGTTCTTGGCAGAAGTATGATCTGTGTGACAGCTGCTACTTCAGACACTAAAAATGCTCATTCATCACAGAAAATAAAACCCCTCGTTGCTGTTCAGCCGAGAGCCCATGTAATCACCATGTAACTGAATTAGAAAGGGGTGACTTTGCTCAGCTTCGGTTTCACACAATCCAGACAAGACCTGCTCAGTTGACTCCTCTGGGAACTGCACTTTATTACAGCTTCAAAAATTCAATAATGTTCAGAAAAAAAGCTAACTTTTATGACCTCAGCCAGTGCCCACCATGCCTTGTGCCACATAACATTTATATTCTGATTTTCCAACAACAGCGTGAGGCTCTTTGAACTCAGCTTTGCTGGTTTTCTCATTGCTGGGATTGACTTTCTGCTACTCAACTGGAGGTGCAATGTCCAAGATCTGGGGTGCAACATCCAGGACGGGGGGGTGCATCACCCAGTTGTTGGGTGTACAAGGCCGAAGGGCTGTGAGAGCGGTGCCCGGGAGCTGTGGGGACAAGCCCCAGGATCCAGGGGTGCTCTGGCCAGGATCTGGGGTGCAGCAGCAGCAGCCACGGGGGGCTGCAGTGGCGGGGCTGCGGGGCCGGGGCGAGTGCCAGCAGCTGCGGCGGCTCCGGCTCCGCGTGCCCGCGGTGGCTCCGCGCCCCGCAGGGAGCTTTGCGCAAGGCGAGCTGCTGTCAGGATTTGCACATAAGTCACAGGGTTTAACCGAAATCCAATTTGCCGGAGAGAAGTGTTGGTTTAGATTATGGAAGAACAATTCACTTGTGGGTGTGCTGGGAGGGGAGCGGGGAGGGCAGGGACTGGGGGGGGCCCTTCCCTTCCCTGCCATCGCCAGGTTTGGTGGAGACTCACTGAGCCTGAATGAAAACAAATGTAAAACTGATAGGTACATTTGTAACCCATTACCAGGCTGACTTTATGAAACTCTAAACTTGCTGGCAAGTGGAGGGAGGTGGCGGCTTCCAAAATATTTTTTCTTAAATGAGAAAGTTGCTTCAGATTGTGCTGGTTCTCCTGCGGGCGCCTGGCCCAGGCTGAGCCCCCACACCTGGACCCCGGCTGTGCCTCACTCTGATCACCTGAGCAGCACTTCCAAGCCCCTGGTGCACGTGTGGGTGTCACATCCATGTCCCCCAGTCCCTGATCCCTCCATAAGGAGAAGCTGATCCATTGCCATGGGTGGGAATTAACCAACAGGCCCCGGGGAAGTTTGAGGCAGGCGAGCTGGAGGCCGTGGATCCTGCCCACGCTTCCTTCACGGGAGGGGCACCATGGCCTCGTGGCATGGCAGAAGCATCAGAATTGCATTAGGGACATCTGTGACAGCCCCAGCACTCCCCAGGGCCCACCACACCACCAGCTCAGAGGCGCTGGGCAGTGCAGACATCAAAGGTGTCTCCTTTATTTCTGAGTCATGTTCTGGTGACTCACTGTGCTCAGAGCACTTGTAGGCAATGCTGTAGCCATTCCTATAAAGTATTTGTGCAAAAACAGAGCCCAGGTGTTCCACAACACAGCTCCCTGCTCTCCCAGGGACAGGGATGGTGTCACTGCAAGGACACCACAGCCCAGTGCTCTCTCCACGCTGAGGCATTAGCTGGGGGTCAGTGTGGGCCAGTGAGTGTCCAATAAATCCCCATAGGATCATTTCCACCTTTTCCCATCAGGGTGATGATGTGATGGTGGCAGCTGGGGCTCAGGGCTCCATCCCCATCCCCATTCACTGGCAGCTCCATCCAGACCAGGGGATGGAGTGTGGGTTCCTGAGCACAGCCAGAGACCCAGCTGTGGTCTCACAGTTCTGTTTCTATATTTACAGCTCTCAGTGATGATTCTGAAATCCCCTGCACCTGTCTTTTCCTTGGTGGGGGCACAGTCAGGAGGGGAGCAGGAGGGCATTTCCCCCGGAGCACCAGGCCTCCTGCAAGGTTGCATCTCCCTGCACTTGGCAGCACCAGTGCAGGGTCTTGTATTGGGTTCCCATGTACAAAAGAAGTCACAGGCCCAGGGGGAAACTTTTGTGGATGCGCTCACACTTGAAAATCTGACCCTCAAATCCTGTGCAACCCATATGAATTTTGAAAGGAGAAATACTGGGCTTTATTTCTGAAAGGAAAAATAAATGTGATTTCAGAATAAATCAATATAACACCGCTTTGCTCAGTGGAATAAACCAAGTGGAGACACAGAAAAATAAACGTTTTCTGATGACTCCTGCTGAAAGATCCTCATCTCTGTAGGTCATGGGATCAGCACTGGAATGGCAGCACTTGAACCCTGGCAGGCAGCCCGCAAGCTCTGGCAGATGTTCCTGGCACTGAGGCACGAGGATGCTGTGCTGATTGCTCCTGGGCAGCCACAGAGCCCCCCGTGCCACGCTGGGGTCAGCCTGGGCCTCCCCCTGTATCCCACCCCAGCGTGGAGCTGGTGGGCTGTGGCAGCACTGGTGGCCCAGGGGGCAAGGCAGGTGTCAGGGGCAATGGCTGAAGAGCTGGGGACCCACCAGCAGCATCTGGAGGTGCTGAAGCATCAGGAAAGGCTGCAGAGGCACCAAGGATTCATCTGCCTCTGTCTGTCCTGCTCATGGAAGTGGGTCCCGATGTCCTGTGAGATGGCAGCTGCCCACCCCTGTGCAGCAGCACCTGGCTGCTGTCCACGCAGCCAGGGCAGAGCCTGGGTGCCCTTTGGGTCCCCACTCCCTCTGGGGTGGCCACGCTTCTCCATCCCCCTGCACTTATGGGAGGTGACAGTATGAGACCATGGAAGAGCAATTTGAGAAGGCTGGCAGGATAGAGCCTCACTGCCAGCTCAGGAGGTGATACCTGGAGTCCCAGCAAAGTCACTAAAATGGGGAGAAATTCTCATTTAATTTGGTTCATTTGTTATAATGATTCTTCACCACGGTCCATATTAAACACTTCAGTGATTTTTGCCTCTAAAACCCTCTTGCAGGGATCGTGATGAAAGGTATATTTATTGTACTTCGGCTTGGAAAGTTGTTTCAGATGTTTCCAATTCATCAACCAGTTCAGACATCTGTTCCTGGTTGGAGTAGAAAAGCTTAACTCACACACACACACACAAAAACTGCTCATTTTGGAGGGTTTTATGATGAGCTTTCTAATCCTGACAAGTTGTCAAATAGTGCTAATAGCCACATCAGCTGTGGCCCCACCACCCCCAGCCCCAGAGAGGAGCCTGTGGTGACCTCTGGGCTCAGGGGGCTCGGAGATGTCCCAGCCCAGGGCTGCCCCTGGTGAGACCCCCCTAGTCTTGCCCTAATTCCAGCAGGACGTGCCCAGGACTGCACAGCCAGACTCAGGCTCTACTCAGGATTGCAAAATCTGGCTCTAAGTTGGAACAAAATGATAATATTTAGAAATACTCTGGTACAGCAAATCAAACCTCAAAGAAGGTTTAGGGGAGGAGGTTGAGATGTTTCAGTGAGGGAAAAAATCAATGACTTTGTTTGGTTACAAGTTGTCAATAAACACAATCCATTGCTGTACCAAAAAAGGCAGCGAGGTCATTCCAAACAAAAAGAAAAAAAATCAAAGTGATTCATTCAGAAAATGTCAAAACAGGATGTTTTGATACTGCCGGAGTCTATTTCCAGATTTCTTTTGAAAGATATTTTGGTTCAATGGACCAGGTTGCAGGAAGTGCTGTGATTTTGGAAGAACCACATGCTCTGACAGGACAGGGCAGACACATCGCCCTCCCTGTCACTGCTCCAAAATTTCCTTCCAGCTGCACTAATCCAGGCAGGCTGTGCTAGCCACGAGTCCCATGCTGCTGGCCCGCTGGCCAAGCCCTGAGGCCAAGGTGGTGGCACAGAAATGATCCCTCGAGTCCGGACAAGGTGTGCACAGCTGGGTACACGTGCACACGAATGTGTGTGCTCATGTGTGCACCTGCATGGACACAGATACACACAGGTACACTGAGGTACAGAGATACACACAGATACACACAGGTACACACA
>QUSF01000067.1:1472588-1494886 GCA_003676055.1 Chloebia gouldiae | reverse complement strand
TCCCATCCCACTGATCCCATCCCATTGATCCCATCCCATCCCACTGATCCCATCCCATCCCATTGATCCCATCCCATCCCATCCCCATTCCCATCCCATCCCCATTCCCATCCCACTGATCCCATCCCATCCCATTGATCCCATCCCATCCCACTGATCCCATCCCATTGATCCCATCCCATCCCATCCCTCCCAGTGCGCGCCCCCGGCACAGCCCCGGGCAGGAGCTGCTGTTTCTCCCTCCTGTTTACGAGCTGTGAGTGGGGATCCTCGCCGTGACTCACCGCCCGCAGCCACGGCTCAACCACAACTGTAACTTTCCAGTTTGCCTCAGAAACAGCGGGGAGGGCAGCGTGGAGGGGGAAGAGCTGGAAAATGTTAGGAAAAGGCAGCAAAGTCTCTAAAGAGACCAGAGGCAGCTGAGAAAAACAACAAATGGCCTTAGTAGGATACTAACATTTTAACGAGAATTCCTTTAATTTAATCACAATAAGATTCACCAAGAGGAGGAAGAAGCAGAAAGCTTCATCTGAGCATTTAATGAAAAAATCTCCACAGTACGGGCCAGTGCTGCTGCAATTAATTGACCTTGGTGGAGTTTCCATGTGCACCTCCGGAGTCGGAGATTTCACGCCTTGGCATTCGCAGAGCAGCCAAAGGCTTGGCAGAGATTAATTTGCTTTAATCTTCTGTGTCTCCCTCTGATGTTTGTGGCATCGCAGCCATCACCTCAGACACTCTCTGGGATGTCCCAGGAGGCAGCAGGAGGTGAGAGCAGCATCCACGAGGGCTCCGTGTCCCTGTCCCCTCGGTGACCCCCAGGGTGCTCACAAGGGAACTCGCAATGCCACGTCCGCAGTGGGCACGGGGCTGTCACAGCTGGTAAGAGCTGCCCTTGCCTTACAAATAAAAGAAATCCATTTGGGTTGGACGTGGAGAGGGGTTTTTACTGCCCCCGTGCTCAGCCGTGGTGCAGAGCGGCCCGAGTCAGACAATGCAAACGACACGTCCTAAACGGCATTTTTAAAGGCTCGCAGCAAGCTTGTAAAGATTTTATTTGTGTACGAGGCTGCAATGAATAAAGGAGCTGGCACTGCCGCCTCCGCCACCCTCCAGGAGCCCTGTCTGCCTTCCTGAGGGGAGCAGCGGCCGTGACGCCAGAGATGTGGTGGCTGGGCAGCCCTGGCACGGGGGACAGGGGACAAGGGACAGGGCATGGGGCTTAGGGGACAGGGGAGAGGACACAGGGCTCAGGGGACAGGGCATGGGGCATGGGGGACAGGGGACAGGGCACAGGGACAGGGCACAGGGCACAGGGTATGGGGCTCAGGGGACAGGGGATGGGGTACAGGGGACAGGGCACAGGGACAGGGGACAGGCACAGGGTATGGAGCTCAGGGGACAGGGCACAGGGACAGGGCACAGGGCATGGGGCACGAGGCACAGAGAATAGGGCACAGGGGACAGGTTTTGGGGCTCAGGGGACAGGGGTCAGGGCACAGGGCACAAGGCACAGAGCTCAGGGAACAGGGCACAGGGTGTGGGCCTCAGGGCACAGGTCTCAGGGCACAGGACTCAAGGCTGCACAGGGCACAGAGCACAGGGCACAGGCAGATGTTCTGATGGGGTCTCTTGCTCCCCCTGCTCGGGGAGCAGGGCACCTCTCCCTGTCACACTGCAGGTGACAAGGTGCTCTGTTTTCAGGTTTGCTGTTCTGGGAATATCTTAACAGAAA
The DNA here is from genome assembly GCA_003676055.1 of Chloebia gouldiae. Taxonomy (NCBI): domain Eukaryota; kingdom Metazoa; phylum Chordata; class Aves; order Passeriformes; family Passeridae; genus Chloebia; species Chloebia gouldiae. The sequence continues at coordinate 1,493,151 of QUSF01000067.1, read as the reverse complement.
CCTGCTTTGCATTTAAGCGTTTTCCTTGAGAAAAAAAAGCAGGACACGGGGATGGTGAGAAGCCAGGGAGGGCTGTCCTGAAGCTCTTGTCCAGGACAAGCTGGAGCAGCTGCACATTGCCCTGCTCTGAGCCTGGCTGTGCCCCCGTCATGCCACACCCGGCTCCCTGGGCAGCTTCTGACCCCCCCGACCTCCTCAGCACAAAATCCAGTGCTGCCCTTTCCCAGACGCCCTTCCCAGGCTGCACAGGGTGATTTCACCAGCTAATCCCGGGCAACTGCTGAACCATTGTCTGCCCAGCGCTGAGCTAGGATATTATGGCTGGGAAAACTTCCTTCCGATCTGCAAGCTGTGTGAACAGAACTTGTTTAAAATAGCTGCTTTGCCAAACAAACAGAGCCAGCTCCATTTTCATCAGCATCTCCCCTCCTCAAACATCAACATTTGCGTTTCGGTAACAGGAGATGGCCTTTGGAGCAGCCACAGCCGAGGCCGTGCAGATCCTCGCCAGCATTGCTGGCAAAGGGCAGGACTGAGGAAGATGCTGAATGGCCAATTTGGGCAGTGACAGAATCCCTGTTGTCCCAGCAAGGCCCTGCCAGCAGCCACTCTCTCTGCCCAGATCGTGGCCCCTCAGTGTGCCTGAGTGGCGAGAGGCACCTCAGGAAGGGGCTGGTGCTCCTGGGTGCGTTCCCTGGGACGGGAAGGAGCATTGCTGTCAGAAATAAGAGCCTGTGAACCACAAAGCACCCTGAGGACAGACTTTGAAGCCCACGTTGTTTTCATTTGGATGTCATTATTAAAAAAGCCACTCGCATGTTTTTCGCAAAAACAGTTTGTTGCAATGTTTCCTCTTCTCCTCCTGCTCCAAGGAGAACCTGATGGGAGCACCCGTGGGGCCTGACTGTGGGATGGGATGGGATGGGATGGGATGGGATGGGATGGGATGGGATGGGGTGGAGGTAGCTGTCTCATCAAAAGCCAAGTGACCAGGGTGGAGATGGGGACAGCACCCTGGGCACCATGATCTACTCAGCTGATGCTGGGTACCCAACCTGCCATCTCCCACAGCTGGGGCTGAAGCTGAAAATGGGCAGGAAGTCTCTGGGTTTCCAGCATGGTGTATCCTTGCTGCAGGCAGTGCAGAAGCAAAAGGAAGAAGTTCTCTGGAAGAAGGAGAAGGCAGCCACCATTGGTCTGCAGCCACTGCCACTGCTCAGGGCCACCCAGCTGTCAGCACACCCTGCACAGCCATCACAGCCATCGCCGTGGAGAGCCTTGGGCCATGGTGCTGCAAAGAACCAGGCTGTATCTAGAGGTGTCTGATAAAGCCAGAAAGTTAGGTGTGTCCAAAAATGAAGCAGCACGGCACTGGGGCAGGCGGGAACCTAGGAGTGCTGCAGCTGCCTCTCCAAGCCAGCTCTTGAGAGGAAAGGGTGTCCTGTGCTTTGGAAATCACTTTCGCTGACTTTTAAACCCAGAGGATCCCTGCTTAGCTGGAAACTACCCTTCCAACAGAGAAAATTAATTATGTCCCAAAGACAGTGCGAGAAGCAGCGAGGAGGCCAGCTGGAAGCAGCCTGAGTCCTCTCGCACCCAGGGCCAAGTTCCATTTCACATGACATCAGTGGGTGCTTTGACTGCAGTGCCAAAGTAACCAAGGTCTGTCCCGGGTGCAGACAGCTGCCTCACAGAGAGGAGAAAACCCAGGCCTCTGGATGGTGCTCCCAGTGCAAACGGTTCCCTCCCTGCTGCTCATTTGTAGGGATTTGGAGCGTACTGCCCCGAGCCACAGAGCAGCCTGCTCTGTCCCCACGCTGCCATGGGGACAGTGGCACCCAGCAGGCCTGTGCAGCCCCAGAGAGCCCCAGCAAAGAGGGGAATGCCCAGTTTGGGACTGGGCATCCCCCTGCCTTGTCTGCTGCTGGCCACAGGCGGCAGCCCCAAGGGGCTGGAGGAACAAGGGGGCCTGCCTTGGGGGTGGTGGGTGAAGAAGTCCCTTTGCCCCTGGGAGAGGGAAAGTGTGGCCATGGGAGATGCTTTCAGACTGGGCATGGACTGGCAGAGAACTGTCCCCAGGGCCTCTCATCCACCCAGACCAGTGACAGGACAGGTCTCTGGCTGAGGGAGATCATTTGCCTGCAGTGGCAGCCCTTGGGGCTGGCTCCTGCTGGGGTCAGTGCCCCGTGGGTGACACTGTGTGTGCAACCCATGTGTCACACAGCAGCCCAGGATGGATGTGTGCAGCCTGAGGCAGACACTGTGAAGAAGGTGAAGTGATTCAGCAGAGTGAAAAGAAGCCTGGGGACAGCCTGGGAACAACCAGCCTCAGCTGCAGCTGTGTGCCATGGATGGTCCCTGCCCAGCAGGGGTATCTCCTCTCCCTGCAGCACCAGTCCTTCAAGCCCAGCTCACCATGGGGGCCATCCCCCCTGGGACTGAGCAGGGCAGAATGGATCAGGGGCACAGGTTCAGCTCAGCTCCTCAGAGTCCCTCCCTGCATGGCTCTCAGGCTCCAGCACAGCCAGGCAGCCTTGCCACGAGCTGGGGAGGCCTCGCACCGTGCGCCGCTTCCCCGGCCAGCAGCGCTCAGGTTACACTTGACATAGTGAAGTGGCAGCAAAATGAATTTAATTTATTTACTTTTTAAATGCAATGGTGGAAAACAAAACATGTTGCAAAAGTTGTTTGTTTCGGAGCAGCCCTGCACAGACCCGCTGCAGAAGGAGTGGCTCCTGGCAGCTCAGCTCTTCGGAGAGCGGCAATGGCTGGGCTGACACGCCGTGCCAAGGAGCAGATGCCTGTTGGAGACACCCTCCCTCCCTCCCTGGGGGCACGGACCAGCCCAGCTCCCTGGCCAGGGTGCCCACATGGGCTCTCAGGACCACTGGGCTGCAGAGACGGTGCCAGGCAGAGCCCGAGAAAATGCTGAGGCAGAGGTGCAGTCAGGGGTGCTGGCAGAGGTGCAGTCAGGGTGGGGCGAGCTCCTGCCCACCACCCAGCAGTGCCCTGAGCTGTTCTGCCCCGTGCCTGTTGCCTCCAGAGCAGGCAGGGACAACAGGGAGGGTGCCTGTCCCATACCTCTGGGGAGAAGGGGCACCCAGCAATGCCGCTGGCAGCTCCCCAGGTGGGACAGGGCATGGGCACGAGGTGGGAGCCATTGGCAGGGCTCACCCACCCCAGCAGCAGTGACGGTGGCTGCTCTGGCAGGGGCTGGGGCTGGTGTGTCCGGAGAGCCCTGCCCCGTGATGCACCCCCAGGCACCGCCCCCCGTGGCCCAAACTTTCCCATGGCACCGTCAGCGCTCCAAATTTATGAGGGACCACCAAGCCTGGGCATTGTCAGGCACCTAATTGAAAACACTGTAAAGGCAACACGGCAACACGGCCTGGGAGCCGATGCTGATGGCCACCCAGGTGCCTCGTGGCACTGGGGCCCCAGCAGGGCACAGCTGGCATGCAGTGGCAGTGCCAGGCCAGGATTCCTCTTGGTGGGCACCGCTTGGCTCCGGGTCCATCCCGGTCAGGCATCTGTGGAAAGGGGAGAGGCCCCAGGGAAACCTCCCACAGATGTGCTGCCTCCCACGCAGGAGGGTGCTCTTTCCCAGAGCTTTGGTGAGGAGATACTCATGAGTTAATTAATCCTTGAGTTTTTAAGCAGAGACATATTTATGAGCCCTGTAAGAGGCTGGGGCCCAGAGAGACATTTCTTTATTCTTCCTCCAGCTCAGCTGAAGGAAACCATAAGGGGAAAGAGCGACTGAGCCACGAAATCATGGAAGATGGACTTCAGGCTGGTGATGGGGAAACAAGCCCCAACTTGCCAGGGTGGGAACAGTGGCCAAATGACTGCTCCCTTCGCTCTCCTTTGTCTCCTCATCCTTTGGCCACCCTTGGTCAATGGGCGCTGGGGTATCTCCAGTTTGAAGTGCAGATGTGAAGCCCATGTGGAGTTTGAGCACCCACCATGAACCTCCCCAGCTCCTTCAGCTGGAGGAAGATGTCCTGGTCTCATTTGTCCCCTTCCCTGACACCTGTGGGGAGCACTGGTCCCAGATTTCCAGCTCCCCATGCCAAGGGCATCTGGCAGGAGGTGCCAGGAGGTGTAGGACATGTGAACATGTGGGAGCTGCCATTGGTGCCAGCAGCCCAGAGCAGGGTGCAGCAGTGCTGAGAGCATCACCAATGTAAAACCGAGAGTGGAGGACACATCCACTGTGCTTTTGTTGGGCTCTGCTGCATCCCGAGCAGCCGAGAAAATGTGTGATGGGGATAACCAGATGCCTTCCTGGGCAGGGAACATTTTTCCAGGCTGAAAGCTTGGAACAGAGGCCCTTTGGCTTTACCAGTTTCCTCAGAGTGAGCTGCTGATGGCATTCCCTGTCTCTCTGCAATCACCAGTTTATCTGTCCACCTCAGATGATGCTTCCTCAGCTTTACTGCGCATCTTGGCCAATAGCAGTGGAGAAATGTGGCCACCACATGTTGGCAGCAATTGAATCCTGGGCACATTTTTTCTCTGCGCAGCCTTTAAGCTGTGGGAACCATTTCAAAGGAAACCATTCCCCCTATAACATGCTTGTGATCTGAAGATGTCTATTTAGATGGCAGCCCGGCATTAATTTAGCAATTCACTACAGAGTTTGGCGTGATGTTTAAAGCACTAAAATAAATTGTGGTGAAGTCGCTTCCCTCAAACCAGATTGTGTGGTTTACATTATTTGTCAACCTTAAGTACAACTGGCATGTTTGTATCACTCATGCAAAGCCCCATTGTGCCTCTCTAGAAGGGGGAAGAATCCGCACAGAAATGCATCCAAGTTCCTGCCCCGGCAGTTTCATGTCCCTGGGAGATCTGCCCCGGAGGCACGCAGCCCAACCGGCTGGAAGAGAGCCTGGGCTTTCCTCACGATGATGGGTGTTAAGTGCAGGCTCATATAGGTTATATTACAAAGGGCCGATTTAATCAGAGGCAGATTTGCGCTCTCCGCCCGCAGTGCCTGAGCGATGGCTTCGACACACCCACGAGAGCGCACACACGCACGGTGCCATGAGAACGGGCAGGGGGTGACTTGGGCGGCTGCTCGCCCACCGAGGAGGGTGCCCAGGGCCAGCAGTGGGCACAGCCCACCCTGCTGCCCCGCCGCTCGTGGCCTCCTGCCCGGCCCGGTGTGCCCAGGGTGCGGTCGTGGCCGGGAACAGGAGAGGGAGGGAAGGGACAGGTGAGGGAGGGAAGGGACAGGTGAGGGAGGCAAGGAACAATTCTCAGGAGCCCCACGGGGATCTGGGTCAGCCTCTGGCAGCTCCCCTCTCTCCGAGGCGCTGGTTTGGTGACATCCCAGGCGCGCAGACAGCCAAGGGCAGCGGGGATGGGCTGCAGGCTGCCGGCCTCACGCAGGGACACCTGGAGCGGTGCTCGACTCTGTGCGGGCTCAGAGGTTGCCCCGGGCTGGATGGAGCAGCAGGCAGCGCTGAGGGGTCGCTGTGTGTGTGCTGGCCATGCCCGGCTGGCCCGGCTGTCCCGACTGTCCCGGCTGTCCCGACTGTCCCGACTGTCCCGGCTGTCCCGACTGCCCCGACTGTCCCGGCTGTCCCGGCTGTCCCGACTGGCCCAACTGTCCCGACTGTCCCGACTGTCCCGACTGTCCCGGCTGTCCCGACTGTCCCGGCTGGCCCGGCTGGCCCCGGCTGCCGGTGATCCGCGCTCCGGGGTCAGGCGGGGACAGCACGGCGGCACTTTCGCCAGCGCCGCCGGGAGCAGGTTGGCGGGGCGTGCTGTGGTGCTGCGCCTGCCCCTGGGCGAGCAGGCGGGATCTCGTCTGTGATCTCAGTGCTTTATCCCTTCCTTCCCTTGCCTCAGTCGCTCTGCAGCCAGAGAAATCCCCGGATGGCTGTCACAGCTCCCCGCACACAAGCTGGGCTGGCAGCGCCGAGGGTGTTTCATTCCTCCACTTCCCAGCGACTCCCCGATGCCAGAAGGAGCGTCCCATGGAAGCGGCCGGTGCTCTGCACTGACACAATTGCGCTCGCAAAATTCAGCTTGAGGTTAATGTTGAAGCTAAACAAAATCCCCAAGGGAGCCTTGCAACTGCTTGCGCATCTCTCCCAGCCCCCGGCAGCTGTCGCAGGCTCCCAGCCCAGGGCTCTCCCTACCCCGCCGAGCCCACACCCCGGGACGATGGGGCAGGTCCGCTCTGCAGGACAGCGGCTGCTTCCCCTCCTCCTGGACGGTGTCATCACCCTTGGGATCACTGTCCAGTGACCACGGTTCTGCTGTTCCCTTCTTCCCCAGCCCCTCGAAGCCCCCCTCCCTCCCTCTCCACCTGCCCCTCTTCTGCCGGTCTCTGGGCCCTGCTTGCAGCCTGTTCACCACCGTGCCCCCGGGACAGCTTGGTAGGCGTGTGCCCTCCACGTTCTTCTCGCAGCCGCTCCTCGCTGCATTTCTTCTGCAGCATTTCTGAATTGTAAGAGACACCCGATTTTCTGGAAATTAACTTGAGACAACAAAAAGCTCTGTTACTCCCCAGAGCCGCCTGTGCTCTGGCCATGGACTTGTTTGTGCTTTCACTGGGTGATGGCAAAAACTCCTTCTCTCGAATGGGAATTCCAAGGGACGAGCAGAAGCCGAGCCAGGCTGAGCAGATGTGGCAGCACCGGCTGCAGCCCCCTCTTGTCGCAGGTACCGGGCAGCGCCTGCCCTCGGCAGCGCCTGTCCATGAGACACTGCCCAGAAGGGCTGCACAAAAGCTCCCAGCCACGGCATTAAGTAATTGTCACATTTTTCTTCTGTAAGGATTAACGTTCCTGCTAACCTTGCAAACCTTCATTGAGCCATTGTCACCCCCCGAAACGCGGCACAATCGCCAAGGGATTAGGGTGTCTGCGGAGCAGCCTGTCCCCGCTATTGTGCGCTCCCGGCGCGGGGAGGAAATCCTGCGACATCAGCCGATGTCCCTGCGGCGGGGACGCCAAATTCACTGCCGGCCGGGCACACGGCAGCCCCGGGGAGCCGCGGCCCGACCGCCTGCGGTGGCACCTGGGAGCTGTCCCTGGCTGATGGCACCTCCAGCACGGGCAGCCCCTGCCCGGGGCACCAGGGAGCCAGGCAGTGCCCAGCCCTGTCCCATCCGGGCAGCAGCTCTTCCCGCTCGGCTTTGCCAGTGACCGAGCTCTTGGGTGCTGAGGAAATCCCATAAAAATTTAACAGGAAATACAGAGCCATAAAGAGGATTTCCTGGCGTTTTTGTCAGCTGCCGGCAGTGCCCGCTGTGTGTGCTGTGCTCAGGCACCTGGCAGCCACAGCAGGACTGTGGCCAGGCCAAGCTGCATTAGCAGCTCATTCCCAAGGCCTTCCCTTTGAAGCAAGAGCAGATGAGCATGGCAGCAGCACAGAACGATGTTCTGGGGAACAGGGCTCCAAATCCTGCAAAAAGCTCAGGCTTGCAGACAGGCAGGACAGGCAGAAGCTGTGTTGCAAGGATGCAAGAGGAAAAAGGAATGCTAAAGCAAGCCCAAGATTTATGTACGTGGGTCCCAGGAGGGTCCTACAGAGCTTATAAATGACAATACATATTGTCGTTCAACCCCCATGCTCAGTAGCAAAGGGAAAGGAGTGGGAAGTGTCTCCAGCGCTGGGGCCATTGCACAACAACAGAGAATGGAAAACAAACTCATCTGCTTCTCCCCATCATCAGCATCCACTCCCATGGCTCTTTCCCAAGAGACAGAACCATCCCTTCCAGAGAGCCACGGGGAGGATGGGGATAGGAGGGTCCCGAGTGTGGTGCCCAGGGAACAGAGCCTGGCATCCTTCTGTTGTGCCCAGTTTGGACTGCTCATCCAGAAAAACCAAGCTGCAGCCCTCTGCTCCAGCCAAATAAGGACTCATCCAGCCAAGACAGAGTGAAGTCTCCATCATGGATGTGTCTCTGAGTCCTGCAGGTGCTCATTTCTGGAAGAGTTTGCTTATGGGGAGGCTGGGCTGGGGCTGGTGTCCTGCAGACCTGCTCCAAGAGGATCTGTCATGGCAGATGTGGCATCTGGATGCCTCTGCCCAGCAGGATCTGGATTTGCCAGCCCTTTGGCAGGGCACTCAGTGTTTCAAAGCCAGGATTGTTACTGCTGTGCAGTGGGATTTCATGGCAGTTTTTCATGAGCTTTGCACGTGTTTGATAGTACAAATAGGAAGTGAATCTCCCCACAAGTGACAGCAGCCTGGCTGCCTGGGACCCGTTGGGGCTTGAGAAGAAAGATGTCTATTCACATTCAGAAACTCTCTGTATTCACTGGGCACATGGGACAATTTGGCTTCTCTTCTCTATCATCGTGGCAGGGGAAGGGCTTCCCACTCTGCCTTGAGGATGTACAGGTGATTGTGCACAGAAAAAGAGCACGCCTAAAACCTGGAGCAGACAGCAACCTGGAGCTCCTCTGCTAGATCCTGCAGTGGGACCTTTCCCTGGACACATCTGCTGAAGGAAATAAATGGGTTTTGTATTTTGATCTCTTTTGCTTCATCTGGAGTAACTTTGAGAAACAAGTCCTGCAGTCAGGCTGCCTCTCCTTGGTCTCATCTCCTGAGGCTGCAATGAGTCCCCATGGACAAGGAAGGACTATTGAGGGCACTCAGAGTCTCCCTGTGCCTCTGTGGGACTTCTTCTCATTGAATCCTCCTCAGACCACACCTTCTGTTCCAGCAGGGTGTCCATTTCCAAAAAGCAGGTGGTGCCTCTGGTGACCAGGATCCATCCCGAGACATCTGGAGGGAGGCTGATCTTCAGAAAGCAGCAGCAGTTGGGTTCAATGCCTGTTGAAAATCAAGCTCTGACTCTATATTCTATCCTTAAAACACAAGCAGCTGCAAGATTTTTGGTCTTCCAAAGGTGGGAGGTGGCGATGCCTCCACTTTGCTGCCCTGCCTTGTTCTGACTGTGGCCACGCACGCGCAGCGGCCGCAGTGAAACCGGGAAAGTTTCAATGAATTAATTTTTCACCAGCAAAGGTCACGAGGTCTGGGATGGGTGTCCCACCCTGGGAGCAAAATTCGGCTGATGGCAGCACAGCCACCACCACCACGGCGGTCTGAGCCACCGCAGGCCCTTCTTCGCTGGCTCAGCATGACCCATGGCTATTGGCTATTCCGGAGATGGTTTCCATGAGGACTTTTTTTTGTTTCTCTCTTTTTTTTTTTTTTTTTTGTAAAAATGTTGAACAATTCTGGTTTCGTCCCCATGTGGAGCGGGAAAAATTTTGAAATCTTGAACATTTTTGAGGGCTTAAAAACAATTTCCCACCCAGTTATAGCCACCAGTCTCATCAGGATGTGTTTGAAAACCCTCCAGCAGGAGCTGAGCAGAGCTGGTCTCAGCTGGATACCACTCTCAACGAGAAATGCCGTGGCAAAGGGTCATGTTTCTTCAGAAAAAAAGTATCTTCAATAGCTCAGGAAGTTATTAGTGTCTGCTAACAATAAGAGCTTTGGATAGATTCAATAGATGCTCATTTTAATTGTAAAATGCCAGTAATGAGAAATGTGCCATCCAATGACTCATTTTTCCCTTGTAAAAATTATTGGACATTTTTATTAGTTTTACAAATGACAGGACCTCGTATTTCTGAGAACACTTTATACAAGCCTTGCACAAGCCCACTCTCATAAAAGCGTGTCTGTGGTGACATCCAGAGCCACAAGAAGGGGAGCGGTAGAAAGGCCCAAAGTGGTGAGGACAGCCCACAAGTGGAACTGGCAGGACCGAACCCCAAGAGGGTGGGAAGGGGTGGATACAGCACCGGAGACATGAGCCCCGGCACTCCTTCCCAGCAGTGCCTTTCTGGAGAGGCACGGGGCAGGCAGGGGGATGGGTGCCAGCCGGCGCCCGGAGGTCTGCCCGGCGCGGAGCCCCGGCGCGGGGCAGCCGCCGCGGCGCTGAGCGGCCGCCGGGGCGGGCGATGCGCGGGGCGCAGGGAGGGCAGGAGCCAGCCAGCCCGGCCGAGCAGAGCTGAGCCAGGTAAGCGCCGCTCCACGGCACCACCGGACAGAGCGGGAGCGCGGAAAGTCCCGCGGAGCTCCCGCGGAGCCGCTGCTTTGCGCGCCGGAGTTATCTGCGCTCGCAGCGCCGGGCCCCGTGCGCCCTGGGCGCGGAGAAAGCCTGCCCTTGGTTTGGGACAAACACGATAAGGGGTCAAGGAGACGGGGGCTGGGATGCCGGGACATCCCGGAGCAGCCCCGGCTGCGCTGCTGGAATGCGGCTGGACGGGCTGGAGGGGAGCGCCGGCGTCACGTTCCTCCTGCTCCGGAGAACAGCGGAGCTGCTTTGGCCAGACTGTGCTCTCTTAAAAAATCCAAGCGATTTCCCATGGAGAATTAATTTGCACAAGGGGGGAAAAAGTAGTTTTAGAGAATTTGTCATTTCAGCGTTTCGTTTCTCCTCCCTTGCTGACATTATTTGTATTTTTGTTTACATCTCCTCGTGAGAAGTCATCTGTGACTCTGCATACTGTACTGTGAGCTGGCATGATATGACATAATGCAAGAGCTGAGATAGCCCAACGGTTCTATTTTAGTTTGGAGGATATTTTAAACTTTATGTTATCCAGGAAATTTCTGAAATATTTGTCTTCATTCCAAGCCAGAATGAAAACAATTTTTGAAATGTCGGAAGTTCCCGTGAAACAAGTAGCGAGAGCTTCCAGCTCTGCCACCGTGCGTGGCAGGGCAGCTGGAGGGGAGGCCCCAGCCTTTTGCAGGAGTGTGGCAGTGAGCACTGCAGAGCAGGGAATTGGTTTCTGTGTTCCACGACATCCCAGGAGGGACCTGGGGTGAATTTACAAACCCTCTCTGGTTTGTGGGGCTGCAGTCTAGAGAGGGAGAGGCTCAGCAGGGCTGCAGGCAGGAGCCACCAGCCCCAGAGCTGCGCTTGCCAAGGCTGAGCTGCTGTGGGGCAGGCAGGGCTCCGTGGGGCCGCAGGAGGCCGGGGTCCACACTTCTCCGTGTCTGGGTGGAGAGTGCTATCAGGTTCCCAAAGTCTTTGCCTTTGCCTCTGCGCTGAGACACTCAATCCTCAGAGCTTTGTTTTGTGTACTCTGGGAACTGACAATTTGTAAAGACACGCTGCTGGGCTAATCCTCCATCAGCTCCTGGAGCGGAGAGCAGCTGGATCTGGCAGCTCTCTCCCTTCTCCCACTCCAGCCCGCTGTAGCAGCGAGTGTCTGCAACCAGTAGCTCACAGGTTTTGACTTATACGCAAAGCAGAGCAGCAGCTTTCGCAGCCGGCAGCCGGGACCACACAGGCACCTTGTCCGCGGCCACGGCGGCCGTGCCAGCGAGCCACGAGTGCCACGGGGGTCCCGGCCGTGATGCTGAACTCAGCTCAGCTCCCTGCTGCCCTGCATCCCCGAGATGCTCTCAGGGAAGGGAGACCTTCCCACAGCATGGCTTGCTGCTGCTGTCCCGCACGAGCTGGTGCGTCAGGGAAGCGGTAAAATTAAGGCTCTAAAAAAGACACTTTCCTCTTGGTGTGAAGGAAACCTCACAGAGGAAAAGGGCCGGGGGTCCCTTGACTGTTGCTCCACTCACAGAGTTCGCCCACAGCCCAGTGGGGTCTTCTGTGTTTGGGGGCTCTGGGAAACTGTGGGAGCTGGGTGTCCATCAGACTATCCCTGGAAAATGGGATCACCCTGCAGCCCTCGATGGGAAGGCACCAGTGCCCTTGCTTGGCATGTGCAAGGCCTCAGATCTCAGGAAACTCATTTTTTAAGCTACTTGGGCTCTGTCAGAGCAAATGAGTTGCAGTTTCAGCAGCCACTTGCTCCTGGTTTAACCCTGGGAAAGCAACTGTGTTACAAATATTTACCTGATGAGGTAAAGCATCAATATCCTTGAAATTTACATTAAAAAATACTGGACGAGAGCATCTTGTGGGTTTTGCTTTTTTCCCCTGCTGATTTGTTTCACAATATGCCAGAAGCATGGCTTGAGTTAGGACTTTGGCAGGGGCTTTTATCATGATTGATATAGTGGAGGATAGAAAAGAAACTTGGTTATCAGAGGATGCCAGAACTCAACTTCCTAGCACATACATTCAATAATGCAAAAATTCTCCTTTAAAGGTCTCCTTAGAACAAATCCCAGTCATCACAAAACCCACGGAGATAAATTAAATTACATTTTAATAGTGCAGAATTCATTCCTGGGCCAGGCGCAGCAGTGAAAGTATGTTCTCTCTTAGGCAAAAGTAGCCTCATCTCCCATCAAAATTCTGAATGTTACCATATGAAAAACTTAATTGGAAATGAAACCCCAAAGCTCCCAGGGCAGAGGCACCGTGAGACTGCCCCACCTCCTGCTCCCCTGCCCTACAGCTGCTCTGGCCGTGTTCTTGCTTGTCCTGCCCTGTGCTGGGACTGGTGCTCCTCCTGAAAAAGACCTGTCTCTCCCTCATGCTGGTGTCCTGTAGATATTTAAAACACATGCAAATGCAGGCACGGGTGTCTGAAGTGTGTGGTGTGTGCCCTTGGTGCGGGGTGTGGGGTTATTGGGGTGGTGGTGCAGGGGCACGGGGATGATGGGCAGTAACAAGGCTTGGTGGCACGGGGTGACCTGAGGCAATTCAGGGTGCTGCTGTGGGGGAAAGGGATTTGTAGAAAGTTCTTAGGGTGAGACAGAAAGCTCCACAGTACACATCTGTGTGCAAACTTTGAGATAAGGAAAGGGTGTTGTCCGACACTGCTGTAGGGTGCAGGCTGGGCCAGCCTCACCTCGAGGTTCCAAAAACTGGAAGGGGCAAAAGGCAGAAAGAGAAAGGGCAGAGCTGCCATGGTTGTGCTGCCGGTCCCTCCCACCAAGGGAGCCTTTCACTCCTCATCCTCCCCGTCCTGGCCTCCCCTTGCCCCAGCTCTGGGAGCCTGAGCCTTGCTCCCTGCCCAGCCTCCTCCATCCCAGCCTCATCCCGCAGTGCCAGGCTGGGCCTCTCTCTTCTCCATGTCTGTACAACGACCAAAACCCCCGGGCAGAATTAGCTCCTTGCTCAGCGCTGCATCCAATTAATTATATCGTTTAAGACACAATATGCAGACATTCCCCATCCACAGCAGCAAAGCCCTTGGCTCTGCTGGAAAGTCCTGCAGAACTGCTGCATGGCAGAAGGTGGCTGGGCATGGCAGACATGCACCCTTGGCAGGGGCATGGCAGAGTCCCAAGCTGTAATTAAAGTAATTACATGTAATTAATACGTTCTGCCAGTGGCTCAGGATACAGCAGAGCGAGCACATCACTAAGTGCTTTTGCAGTTAGGAGCTGCACAAGGTTCCCCTCCACGTGTTTGCTGCTGATCTGCTTCCAGTGCAGTGATGCCCCTGGGCCAGCCTGAAGTGGTCCCTGCCCAGGGGACACCATCCACTGTTGGTGAGGACACACAGACAGGCACTTCCACCCATTGCTGTTGTGTCAGGACAACCCAGAGCACCAGCATCTATTCTGTGGGTAAGCAGGAACCTCCAGCTCATGCCTGGGGCATTCCCAAACTACCCCAGCATCCCAAAATCACCCCAGGGTCCCAAAAGCACCGCAGGTCCCTTCTGCTGCAGCCTGCTCTCCGTGGGCACGAGGAGCTCACAGTCACTGCCCGTGCCAGCCCAGGGTGCAGGGCTCTGCTCTGGCTGTGGCAGGTGGCCCACGGGATCCCAGCCTGTCCCCCCACGGTGATGGGAGCCCACCACAATTACAGGTTTCCTGCATGTCCCGCCTGTGGGGTTTTGTCACACATGATGTCCCACATCTGGGACTCGCCAGTTGGACATGGCAGTGCTATTTCCATGTTGAACTGTAACTTTTTTACCCCCAGCCGTTCCAGGGCTTACAACTATTGTGTGGGGTTTTTAATGTTGCAAGAATTTATATTGGGAAAAAAGTGTTTTGCTTTTTTATGTTTGGTTTTTTTTTTTTTTCTCTATGCCTTGGGAAATGTCATCCAGCAGGAATGTTCCCAAGAGCTGATCATGGCTGAGAGAAGGATGGGCTTGAGCAGGGGCTGCATGCCCAGCTCCCATCCCTGTCCCAGTCTCCCAGGACTGGCTCACAGGGCTGTGGCTCCCTTGAGTGCCCCACCCGTGCTCCTCAAACTCTGCCCCGTGGTCCTCAGGGACATCTGCAGCAGCAGCAGAGGCAGGAGGGAGGGAGCAGATGCCTGGAGAGGGACAAGCTGCTCACAAAGCCACTCCTGCTGCAGAGGCTCTTGGTTTCATGTCCTCCTGGCTGTGCCAGTGGCCTCTTCCACTTCCAGCTCTGGATGGAGTTTACAAGAAATGCTGGAAGACCCAGCCCTGCGATGTGTCATCATTCAAACTTCTCTTTAATAGTATCCCAAAGTGATTTATTTTTCCCAAACATAAAAGCCCCCTGAGCAATACCGGAGAGGCAAGGCTTCCCCCCAAACTCTGGTGGCTCCTGCAGCCTCTGCCCTGCTCGGGGGGCTGGACACCCTCCTTGGCTGTGCCAGGGACAGGATGGGTCCAGGTGGGGCTGTGGGGCCAGGGGAGGCAGAGCTTCCCCCTGAAAATACAAGTGAGGTGGATATGGATTGCCCTGCTGTGAGGGTGCTGAGCCTTTTCCAGGTTCAGCATCACATCACAGATCACTTTGAGGAGCAGGAACCAAGGGAAAAAGAATAATAATGAGAAAGAAATAACGAGGAGATGTGAGTCTGCATCTCCCTCTCTTCTGCTGGGATTGAGAGTCACCCTCCACCCTCTGGCATGCCAGGGGCACTGAGGATGCAGGCACAGCATCTCCTCACACCTCTGTGCTCAGGGGATCCCCCTGTTCCTCAGTGTTGATGTCCTCCCCTGCTGCATGAGTTTTGCAGAAGGAATTTAACAGAAAAATCTCAGCAGCTCCTGCTTCTACAAACACAGCGTGCTGCTGTCCCTGCCAGAACTCCATGCTGCTTTGCCTCAAGGAATCTGTGACATCCGTCCTGCTGTGATCTGTAACAATATTGGGATTAAATTAGCTTCCCTGAGCTGCAGAGAGGTCAGTGTGTAAGGCCCCTGGTTAATCCAGCAGGCCAGAGAGAACAGAAGCCTCCCTGCATTGGGAAAGGAAAACAACGGGGTCTGTTTGCAATCCGTGCAGCTAATTCAAACAGCATTCCTCAAACAACAGGGGAAAGGGCCTTCGGAGCAAATGGGAAGAGAGCATTTCCCAACATGCACAGAACGCTGCTCCTTGGGGAGAGGGAAGTGTCCAGGCTGCACGGACGAGGGGCCAGGAGACGTGGCAGGCCCTAGAGAAGGCTCTGAACAGCAAGGCAGCTGCTGGGGTGCACAGGGGCATGGCCAGCCCAGAGCAGCTCGGTCCTGCTGGAGCAGCAGGGCAGGGGCGCAGGCAGGCACCAGCTGCTGCCAGCCCCACATCTGGGCTGGGATGGGGCATCTCCCCCAGCCCCGGGGTGACAGGTCCCGCTGTCCTGCCACCTACAGAGGTGTCCCAGCGAAGGAGCAGCCGCGGCTGTCGGCGGCAGGCTGGGATGAGGATCTGGGGACAATCCCAGATGGAGAGGCTCCCAGCAGGGGCCAGGCTGCCAGCGCCTCTGAGCGCAGCCCGCCAGCAGCACGGACCGGATGGAAGCCCGGGCTTGCTCGGGGAGCAGAGGCATGCCCGGGTGATGCTAGCAGGGAGGCAGCTCCGCATCCTCGGGCTCGCACCTCTCCAGAGCGGGCGCGGTCCCGGCGCCCCGTGCCCGACCCCAGCCGGGCTGGGAGCGCCGGCGCTGCTCGCAGCCAGAGCGAGAGCGGAGGCAGCGCAGGGCAGAACCGAGAATTCGGTTAAATTCCCTGCTCCCGGCACTCGGGATGCTGATATTCAGGTGTTGCTGCAAGCAATTGCCTGGGCTATCAGTCACCCTGCAGCAGAGACCCTCAGAGCAGCCGGCCAGAAAACACCTCGTGTCCAGTCTGGGAGTGTGACACACACTTCAGGACGTACTCGCTCTCCTTCTGCTTTCTCTGTCAGTGCCTTTCCTGCTTTCTGCTCATGCTGAGATGTTATCAAAGGCTGATGAGGCACCAGGGATGAGTAATGCACCTTTTGTGCCAGCTGGGAATTTGTAGGCGCTGGTAGGGTTAATGTGGGTCTGAAAGAAGCTGCGGTGCTCAGTGCTGGATCTGCTTGGTGCAGAGCTGGGTACACCCACAGCCTCCCTGTCCTCAGCTGCACCAGGAGAGGGACACGGCTCCTGGTTGTCCCTGCAGTCCCTGGGCAGGGTCAGCCTTCCATGGAGACACCTTCCCCCTCTTCAAGAGAGGCAGGGGGTTTTGCAAAGCAGGAACTGTAAAGGGATGAAATTGGACCAAAATATTGCAGGTTTTTAATGTAGAGGAGAAGGATGTACTTTAAGGGTGCGCTAGGGGATGTGAGGGGATTGGCATTTCCTGTACAGAAGCAGAGAGTGGGGCTGTCCCCTCAGCTTTGTGCAGAGCCACTTGCCCATGTCCCACTGTGGGTGTCATGGAACCCTCTGCTTTCCATCTGGAGCAGCTTGGCATCTTATCCTGCTAAAACAGTGAATTTCATGTCCTTTTGTACAGGAGAGAAACAACCTGTTGGGGATTAATATAGGATCAGCCTCAGGAGCCATTAGTTAAAGAAAACCAAGTCTGTAAATGAGCTTCTGTCAGAGGGGAAGAAATGCAGGAGTTGGTGCTGGGTTTATTGTGCAGGGCATTAAGGCAGGTTTTAGTGTGATTTTCCATCCTCTGCAATGACACCTCTGGCACCATGTGAGCACATCCCTGTGCCTTCAGCCTGACCCATGCTCTGTTGGCTAGTTACTGCTGTGCTGGTAGCCCTGCTGCTGCATCTGGGTCTGGTAGCATTGCCAGTACAGAGCTCTGACTTTGGGGTTTATTGCTCAGCTGGAAACTTGACCTACAGCTGTCAGCAGAGGCTGCACCACTCCAGTATCAGAAAGGAGGTTTGGCTGTTCAATGTGCATGAAATACACATCTTGGGTTCACCAGACTTTTTACTCATACAGTCAACGGAGTAATGTTGTCCCTGACATCATTTGATGGCACTTGAGAATTTCCTAGAATAGAAAGTAAAAAAAAAAGCTCTAAATATAAATAGAAAAATGTCTTAGATATGGAGACTTGCAGCAGTGACTGCTCAGCATCTGCCAACAAGCAGCACACATTCAGCACACTCCTGTGAGATAGCAAAGATCTCAGTGACATCACTTTCAAATAGGGAACGAGGGACATTTAACCAGGTGCCAAGTGAAGTTCAGGATGAATAAAACTTCCATATGCATGAGCACTAACACACACAGCACAAAGGAAAAGCTGCAGAAAGGGTGAGTTTTCCCTCTTGCCTGTGTTTGGGTTATTTTGCACCTCTGTGTTCACAGCTGCTCCCCACACAAGCGCTGTGTGGGGAATTAATGAGGCTCTCCCAATCTCCGTGTCTGGGAGCTGCTTGGTGCCATGTTCTGTATCCATACCCTTGCCCTCCTCTTCCTCAGGGCTGTGGGGTCCACGCTGAGTCCCAGGGAGCTCTCCAGGGCTGATGCCAGCAGCTGTCAGGGACACTCAGGGACCTCTCTTCAATGGGGGCTCGTGGCCAGCACGGTGTTGAAGGCGAACTGCCCTGGCCCCAGCAGGGGACCCAGGAGGGATTCAGGAGCCACCACAGGGCTCCTCACATTGTTTGAAAGAGCCTCTGGCTTCCAGCTCAGAGCTCTGCAAGCCTGGGGAGTCTCCCAGAAGATTTCCAGGGTCGTGCCAAGGGGCTGCCTGGCAGCTTGTCACACACCCCAGGGACAACTCTGCAGGGCACCAGGGCTCTGAGCATCACATCAGCCCTGCAAGAACCAGGGACGAGGGTCACTCGTGGCTGCTGGCCCTCGGGAGGCTGGTGGCCACCAACTCCTCTGTATGGCTCGTAGAGGAGCACTGGCCAGGGTCCAGCAGGGCTCCTGGGAACACCTGGCTGCTGCCTGAGCCCCGGTGCAGGATCTGCTCACCCCACCAGGCACGGCGGGGCTCAGGGAAGGTGCCTGGGCACTGATGTCCCCTGTTCCCCTGCTCTGCCACGTGTCCAGCCTGGAGTGCAGGGGGAGGAGGCAAAGGGAGCTGACAGCACAGGGAGAGCTCCCAGGCTGCTCAGGTGTGCTGGAGGGCAGGACCCCAGGCAGTGCCCCCACAGTCACGCTGCTCTCCTGAGCAGGAGTGTTTCCTCCTGCTGCACAGCCAGCAATGGGA
The DNA here is from genome assembly GCA_003676055.1 of Chloebia gouldiae. Classification (NCBI taxonomy): domain Eukaryota; kingdom Metazoa; phylum Chordata; class Aves; order Passeriformes; family Passeridae; genus Chloebia; species Chloebia gouldiae. Next base: position 1,474,894 of record QUSF01000067.1, on the reverse strand, counting down.
AAAACAACCAGGCTCTGAGCTCTTTGCCTTCATGCTTTCCCCCCTCCAGAGGATAATAAGCTGCTTTTAATATCTGACATGTTTATTAACAGATGCAGTTGTGACAGCTGATGACTTCATATGCCACTTACCACTAAAATGTTAGTAATAACTCAGAATTAGCTGTCATAAATAAAAAAGACTACAAAGCCAACCCGATGGTGTGTCACTCTGCAGTAATTTACAGAGACCCTGTTGGCTCTGGATGCGAGGCTGGAAGGTCCTTTGTGGAGCTCCAGTCCGGGTTTTGCAACAGTCACAATATTTTGGCTGGATATTGTCTTAGGAGGTGGTACTAGTGGGGTGGAATTCCCTCATGCAGGAGTTTGCACTGGATGCCTTTACAAAGCTGGATACTCTGGTAATAATAATAATAAAAAGCCCCTACCCGGTGGATGGGGACGGAGTCTACGGATTGAGACCAGGATTTATGAACGTGCAAATTGCTCTGATATGATCACATACTTTCTGCTTTGCATACGCAGGGAGCAGCGTGGGCTGATGGAGCAGGAGCTAGCCTGAGCGATCTTTACGAGCTGAGATCCTGCACATCGCAGAAGGGTTTGTTTCTCTGTGCAAAACCTGGGACCCCGTTAGAAACCTGCTTTAAAAAAACCAGTGACCAAAATATCCAAACGCACCAGACTTCTCCATGAACTCGCCATGAATATATTTTTCATTTTTTTTGACAGAAACGTGTGCGTAACTTTCTCTGGAGCATCTGAGGAATTTTGTAGTTGTTCTTATAGTATTTTAAATCTGAGAACCCAGTAGAGTCTTTTCCGCAGTGATGAGGGAGTGACAAGTCGAAGGTAAGGGCTTCAGCATGCATGTTTGTGTCGATGGAGCTTTTGCAATGCGGGCTGCTGAGGAAGAAGGCGAGCCGTGTCAGCATCTGACTGCGGGTTTGCCTTGTGCAACGTGGATAATGAGTTCAGACAATGCGAGCTGTGCGGAATCACGGCGCGATCTCTGGGATCCCCTTCCTCCCTCCCCTCCCCCGAGGTGCCCGGGGCTCGCAGGGAAGCCGGGCTGCTCTCTGCGTCCCCTGGCACCGTGCTGCCATCCCGGGCCGGGGAAGGGGGCACAGAGAGCCGGTGGGGATCTTGATCAGCGGGCTGGAGCAGCTCCTGGCTGATCCTGGGCCAGCTGCGGGGTGCAGCGGGCGGCCGTGCCCTCTGCCCTCCCTCTGGTGCCAGGCACGGGGGCAATGGGAGCAGGGGCAGCGAATTTGCTGCTGTCTCAGCCCCGCTGAGTGGCTGCAGCTAAGGCAGGGCTCCTGCCACGCACCCATGGGGGCACGGAGAGCGCGGGGCGAGTACGGATGTGGATGGGGGATCCATGGGGAAACGGTTCACGGGGATTGTGGCAGTAATTTATGGAGATTATGGCAGTGTGAACAGCTGGTGCTGATGTGCAGGCTGCTGGATCACTCCCACGGCCAGGCTGGGACACAGCTCCCCAAGCACAGAGTGGCTCGAGGTGGCTTCAGCCTCGGTGCTGATGGACGTGGCTGGAGGTGACTGGGGCTTGGGCACCCCTGGGTTGCTGGAGTATTTTATAGGCTCAGGAATGTGTGTTCCCTTGAACGGCCCTGGGTACCGAGGAGGGGTGTTCAGGTGATGTGGTTTGGGTTTAAAGAGGCACCTTACAGTGAAGGGCGTTAAAATAAAGTAATACTGGCAGGAGAAAATGCCAAGGCATGCATGGAGCCTCCACTCTGCCGCACAGGGGTCAGCAGGTACCCAGACAAAAAAATCCCTTTACCTGAAGGTCTGTGAACTTGGGGAGTGCTTACAGCGCTGCTTGGGGTGGCCAGGTCTGTGCTGAGATCTCCCAGGGGCTGGGCACTTGCAGTGAAACCTCTGCCTGGAGGGTTCTCCGTTCGGAGTGATTCTGTCTGAGCTCTGCTGGTGACCCCGGAGCGGGTGAACTCCCGACTCCATCCACTCACCCCGCTCTGGGGCCAGGACCGTGCAGGCTGGGTGGGAGGATGGCAGCAGCACCGCGGGCCTGGGAATGCCAGTGCTGCAGCACGCCTGGAAACCACTCTGGAAAAAAGGCTCGTTTCAGCTGGATCAGCTCCCCGGCCCCTGCGCGGCCGCTGCGAGAGCAGCAGCACCACCCTGAGGGACCCGGCAGGGAGGAGCCGGGTGCAGGCACCCGCTCTGGAAATGCAGGGCAGCGATGCCCTGAACACGGCCAAAGCCCTGGAGGTGCAGGGCAGTGATGCCCTGGGCACAGACAAAGCTCTGGAGGTGAGGGCA
>QUSF01000067.1:1454244-1472578 GCA_003676055.1 Chloebia gouldiae | reverse complement strand
TGGGCACAGACAAAGCTCTGGAGGTGAGGGCAGTGATGCCCTGGGCAAAGACAAAACTCTGGAGGTGCAGGGCAGTGATGCCCTGGGCACAGCCAAAAGCTCTGGAGGTGAGGGCAGTGATGCCCTGGGCACAGACAAAGCTCTGGAGGTGCAGAGCAGTGATGCCCTGGGCACAGCCAAAAGCTCTGGAGGTGAGGGCAGTGATGCCCTGAACACGGCCAAAGCTCTGGAGGTGAGGGCAGTGATGTCCTGGGCACAGACAAAGCTCTGGAAATGCAGGGCAGTGATGCCCTGGGCACAGACAAAACTCTGGAAATACAGGGCAGTGATGCCCTGGGCACAGACAAAGCTCTGGAGGTGAGGGCAGTGATGCTCTGGGCACAGACAAAGCTCTGGAGGTGCAGGGCAGTGATGCCCTGGGCACAGACAAAGCCAGCTGGCTGTGTCACCGTGTGCAGGCAGCAGCTGAGCCAAGCAAAACCCCGAGTTTCCATCAGCCAAGCCAGATGTGAGCTGGCACAGCTCGTCCTGGACGATGAGGCTGGGACTGTGGTGAGCAACAGAGCCAAGGGCCAGGTCAACCCTCCTGGCCTATGGGGACAACCCTGGAAGGGGACAGAGGTGACCATGCAGCTGAGACAGGTGGCACTGGCAGCAGAGACCTTTCCCCGTGCGGTGTGAGGGTGACCTGCCATCTTGCCAAGGATGGAAGTGCCTGCCTAATTTGCCTGGCAAATACTGACAGGTTTCCTGTCACCCCCACCACCAACCTCCTCCAGGAAGCTCCTCTGGGGCTGCAGCTTCCTCACGTGCTCAGGGGCAGCGGGACAGAGTGGGCTGGCTGCAGGATGCAAACCTTCTTTGCAAACCACCCTGAGCACTGCCTGGCTTGCAGAGCTCAGAACTTGCTCCCCTGTCCTAGTGCTGCAGGGGGCTGTCATCCCACAAAAAGGCAGAGTTTGGGATGGGCTCAGTCCAGGCTGGCAGCAGCAACTGGTCTGGAGGACACCCTGGCTGCCTTCTCACTCCTCCTGCTCTGTCCTGCCACACGCTCAGAGCCAAGGCTGAGGGTTATTTTTCCCAGTTTGTTTTCCTCTGCTGCTGGAGTTGGTGCTACTCCTGGCTCTGCAGGGCTCAGGTTTCCCAGGCAGTGATGTCTGGGAGAGCCAGAGCACTGGGAATCCCTTCAGGAAGCTCCTCTTGGCGGATGGTTCCTGTGCACATGGCCATCAGAAAGCCCCAGGTGCTGCTCAGGGCTCTGCCCTGGACTTCAGGCTTTGGCAGCTCAGCACAGCAGCTCATGGCTCATCGGGCCCCTGTGGGCCTGGAAATTTGTGTTTGCAAAGCTGGCAGGCAGGGTCTGTGGTGGAAGGAGCTGTGAGCCCTTGTTTGCATGCATTTCCAGAGAAATAAGAGGAAAATTGGGTATTGAGCTGAATGTGTGCACTTGTTGTAGGATCAGCACCCCTGACTGTCCTTCTGGGTGTGTGTTAGACCCCCTGCTCCCACCCCAGGGCTATACCTGACACAGTGTGTGTCCATGCCCACCTCCTGGGGCACCTGCCGAGCATCTCCCTGCTCAGCAATGGGCCTTTTGGGGGAAGAGCCAGATTTTCAGTGTCCTGCTCTGTGCTACCCCAAACTGGGCTGCTCTGTTTCCTGCTCTGAAATGTGCTTGTGCTGTTCTGGTGAGTTCCTGATCTGTAGGAGGCTGAAACCCACCTGAGTTGTACCTAACAGACACAGGTTTGCTGCTCCCACGACCTCAGTCAGACCCCAGGCACGGAGCTGTGCCTGCCAGGATGATCCCAGCGCAGCTCCAGATGCTGCTCTGGTTCTGTGGAGACGCAGCAGGCGCAGATCCTGCAGCCTGCCTCAGGGCTCTGCCTCCTCCTCCTTCTCCAGAGCATCGTGCTGCCTCTGCTGGCATGAGGGCCATGGGAATCCCCCTGTAAAACGTTTCCTGATGTTTTACAGCGCTGAAGCACTCCGCTCCGGGAGGGAGCCCTGTGGCACTGTGCAGCACAGCGTTTCTTGGAGCAGCACTGCGGGGGCACTGAGCTGGGGCTGGGGTGCTGCTGAGCCCAGAGCAGCTCCCAGTGCCAGGGCAGGGCAGAGGGATGGCCCTGAGCAGCAGCCTCTCCTCTGTGTGCTCCCCACCAGCACGGGGAATGCAGGGCAGGAGCTAGTGGAAGAAGTCAGACCTCAACAATGCTGTGGATAGCTCTGCTGCCAGACTGGGCTTTTATTATTTTATTTTTTTCAGTGAAGTTTATGGGTTGGGGATTTTGCAGAACTTGGCGCTGGGATCTAATATCAAATGAAGACCTTCTGGTTCGGAAATTTGACTTAATGCAGCCGTCTTTTATTGCTTCAAGGATTAAGCAGAACAAAGTGGCTCTGCCTGTGCATGTGCAGAGATGTTTGCCAGAGGCACGTGAGACACCCTGTGGCAGCTGTGATGGCCGAGCCAAGCCTGGTGGGACCTTCCACTGCGGAGGGTTTTGCAGCGCTGCTCCTGGAGCCCAGGACAGGAAAGCATCCCTCAGGAACACAGCAGCAGAGAGGGATTTTCCCAAAGAGAATGAGGGCCCAAACCTGCTCCTTCAGCCCTTCCCTCCCATGGCAGGGCTGGAGGAGCAGGCAGGGAGCTCTGCCATGGGGTCACCAGCATGGGGAATAGGGCACAGGCAGAGCAGGCAGCAGGCACAGGGAGCACCAGCAGCGTGGGCACATCCCTGTGTGCCTGTGGAACAGGGACAAGGGATTACCAGGGCCATGGCTGGTGTTTGAGGAGCCTGTTGAAAGCCCTACAAAGGCTGGGGAATGAGCCAGCAGCGTGGAGCTGCTGCTGCCACCCACAACCTTCCAGAGCTGGATTCTGCACTGGGGCTGGGAAACCTCAGGGTGGTGTGTCCTGGGCACTGGGAAACCTCAGGGTGGTGTGTCCTGGGCACTGGGAAACCTCAGGGTTGTGTGTCCTGGGCACTGGGAGGCCTCAGGGTTGTGTGTCCTGCTTGCTGTCCCCTGGTGTGGGGCTGGGAGACCTGGCACCAAACAAACCCTGCAAAAACCATGACTCCTCCTGCAGGAAGCCACTTTGTGCATACTCACACAGAGGAAATTCAAATTCTCTATCCAGCTCCAGGACCTGGAAACCCAAATTGCCCACCTCACAGCTGGGCTGGTGGCAGCAGCCTGGCAGTTCCCAGGGGTTCATTCCTACTGCTGCTGTAACCAGGCCTGTCCAGCCTCCAGCATCTGGTCCTTCTCTCCAAGGCTCAGTAAACCTTTGGAGAGCCTGTTTACATTTGGGATCCCTGGTAAGTTCAGCAAGAGGCAATATATCAGCAATTTAGTTATTGTGGATTAGGTCTCAAATATCCTGGGGATATAATGTTGGTCTTTCTCACCTTGTGTGTGGGAGGACTAATGGCAAATTATCTGGATGGTTTACATTTTCTGGTTTGTATTGGAGCTCCCAAGGACCAATTTATCCTGATTGAATTGCAAACAAGGCTTAGTGCCATCTCAGATTCAGGGGCCAGGTCTCTCCATAAATGAATTCAGAACAATTCAGGTTACCCCAAATTCTTCCTGTAGATTGGATAATGGCATAAATCCTGTGAATGTTTAGACTGGAAATTGTTTGTAGCAACCTGAGCCTGACCGATGGCTGCGGTAACAGAAAGAATCATAACTCGTGTCCTGCAGTGAGGGTGGGAAGAGCTGGCAGTCCAGCCAGACGGCTCACCACAGACCCCCAGGTGCTCGTGGGGGGGTTTGGAGACCTGTGGATCATGTGTGACCTGCCAAAACACTGATTCTGCAGCACCTAGAACGCCAGCGGCCTTTCTGCGCTGAGGCAGCAGCTGTGGCCAAACCCAGGCTCTGTTTGGGCTAGAAAGCAAGGAAACGAGGAGGGAAAAGTGTGTGCTCGCTCGGTTTGTGCTGCGGTCTCGAGGTTTCCCATGGCACTCCCCCTGCCCCAGCCCAGAAATGGGGTCTGTGCTGCTGGCACGAGCTTCGCGCTGGCTCTTGGCACGCCGGGGCTGCGTTTGCTCCCTGCGGACATCCATCCCTGCTGCTGTCCCCACGCCGGGGGACTGTGCCCAAAGTGCGAGTGTTGTGTAAACACGGCGTGTGCTTCCTGTGAGCGCCGCAAAGCCGCCCCAATTAAAAAGCGGGGGCGGCCGGAGCGGGCGGCGGCTCCGCGGTGCCTCCGGAGCCGCTGGCGCTCGGGAGGGAGGGTTTGGGCTGTGCTGCGCTGACCGCATCGCCAGGCTGCTGTGGGCATGGCCGGAGTGTCCCACACCACCTGTCCGCAGGGATCTGACCCGCTGCCCCCCAGGCGCCGTGCCCAGGTCCCCGCACAAGTGCAGAGGAGCTGCGGGGATCCCCCTGCGCACAGCTCCGTAAATACTCCCAACAGCCCGGCTTAAGCACTTGACAGTGTTTATAAAGCAGCTTGCAGCAAACAGGCTTGGAAGTGCAGAACAAGTTGGTGTTTACACAAGTGACTAATTATTTATTTGAAAATCCTGCGGACGAGCCGTGGGCTGTAACGACAAGCACATGGGGAGCGCTGGGCTCCTGCCCCGGCAGCCGCAGCAGGGACACGGTGAAAAGTTCAGAGCCACCAGGGCGGGGGGACGGTGGCGATGGCCCCGCAGCACCCGGTGGCCATCAGGTGAGCCGGTGCTGCCGGGAGAGTTCGTGCCATGGGCTGCCACAAGGCTCAGTACCCGGGTCACAGGTGCCCATACCTGCTGCTGGGGCAGCCCCCTCCTCCAGGTGCTCTGCTGTGGGGCCATAACCCCCCTGAGGTGGGCTGTTGGGCAGTGCCCCTTCCGCAGGTCCCCTGCCCAGGGTGGGCCAGGGAGGGGACCGGTCCCCTGGGCACCGGGTCCATCCCAGGCTGAGGCTGGGCTCTCTTCCAGCACTGTCGCCACCAGTTGTTTGGGGCATCGGTGATTGCGCAGTTATTATAAAGGGATTAAAACAATTTTCTGTTCCATTTGACTTCACAGAGCAAATGTTGTCGCCTTTATTCCAGCACAATGTCTGCCGTTGGCAGGGCTTTGCTCTGCCAGATGCAGAGAGGAGCGGGGCCCGGCTTGGCAGTGCCGGATCTCCTGGTGCAGCAAGGAACTTGCCCTTCCTTCACGCCGGGCACAGGGAAAACCACTTGAAAACTACAGGGAAAATGCCCTTTCGGGAGCCAGCTGGAGCAAGGGTTTGGGCACTCTCAGGAAAGGATGGTACATATGGAGTCCTGGCTGCTGGCTGGCAGCTGGGCTCCCCTTCTCTCTGCCCAAGTTCATGCAGAGCCATTGGTTTGCTCCCCAGCCTGTCCTGCTGGTGTTGCCATCTCATCGCTCTGTCCTGCCATGCACAGTGGGCCACTCTGTGCCGTGGCTTGGTGAGGGCAGCGTGGCACTCACAGCCAGGCTCTCTGCCCCATGTTGGGCTCTCTGCTCCATGCCAGGCTTGCTGCCCCATGCCAGGCTCTCTCTGCCCCATGCCAGGCTGTTTCTGCCCCATGCCAGGCTGTTTCTGCCCCATGCCAGGCTCTCTCTGCCCCTCGCCAGGCTCTCTCTGCCCCATGCCAGGCTCTCTCTGCCCCATGCCAGGCTCTCTCTGCCCCTCGCCAGGCTCTCTCTGCCCCATGCCAGGCTCTCCCCATGCCAGGCTCTCTCTGCCCCTCACCAGGCTCTCTCTGCCCCATGCCAGGCTCTCTCTGTCCCTCACCAGGCTCTCTCTGCCCCATGCCAGGCTCTCTCTGTCCCTCGCCAGGCTCTCTCTGCCCCATGCCAGGCTCTCTCTGCCCCTCACCAAGCTCTCTCTGCTGGTGAGCCCGGGGCAGAGCAGCTCCCATGCTCAGCCCAGCGCAGGCAGAGCTGACCCTGCCCTGTGCTTCGGGGGGAACGGGAGATGGGAGGTTTGGAAACTCCCTCAGAGCAGAAACGCAGCGTTGTGGGCAGCTCGCAGAGGATCCCACCCCGTCCCCAGACAGCCCTGGCTGGGGACTGCAGGCTCGCTCTCTGCTGGCCTTGACTACCAGCCCCAGAGGTGCCCACTTGATGGGAAACATCTTGTGTGCCTGGCACCCGCAGCAGCCATCTGCTGCTTGGGGAGGGCAGCCCAGGGGTCTGGCTCTATTTTAAACAAGTTCCAGCTCTAACTACTGTTTGCAGCACTGGCAGATGGCAAAGATGCGCTGAGCATTCCGGCGGGTGCTGATTATTAGCAACAGGGATTTATGGATGAGGCTGGAGCACATTTCTCCCCACACCACTGCGGGTGCCACTATCTGCCAGCACCCCCAGTGCACCCCACAATGTGGCAGGCACATTCCTCTCTCTCAGGATTTTTTATAAAGGAGCATAGAGGAAAGAAAGAGAAAATAATTTCTATTTCTGCTCCTTGTTATCCCATGTGGAATGTGTTTAAAGAATTGTTTACCTGGGGTGATTGCTTGATTAGATTCTGGTGAGGATTGTTTGAGCCTGATGGCCAAGCCAATCCACCTGGGGCTGGAATCTCACCAGAGGGCCAGGAGTTGTGAGTTAGTTAGATATGGTAGTTAGAAAAAATAGGTTTTTAATTTAATATCTCCTTTAAATAGTATATTGATGTATTAAAATATAGTTATAATAAAGAAATCATTCAGCCTTCTGAACTGGAGTCAGACATCATTTCCTCCCACTGGGTTCACCTGCATTTACAATACCACAGCCCCCGTGCTCGCCCCCAGCCATTGTGGGAGCGATGCTGTCTGTCCAGTTAAGCTGTTCTCCTCTTCTTTTGCAGTTCCTGCCAGCATCCCTGGGAACTGCGAGCAGCTAACGCCCACTGCCGAGCCCCCGATGGGACTAGGGCCGAGCTCCTGCACTGCTGACAGGGATGAAGGTAGAGCCATGTTACCTGCTACCTAAGCTGGCTGGTGCTGATGTAGCTTGTGGATATGGTCCCACACCTGGCTCTGTGCACAGACTCTCAGCTCTGATCCCACCCCAGAGGATTTAGCGGCAGCAGAGACCCCAGCTGTGGAGCACGCTCCCCCAACCACCCCAGGACGGAGGGGCTGCAGCGCTGGAGAGTTACTATGCAGCTTGGACTGCTTGTGGTGGTGGTTTTTCTAAGCTCCATGGATCTAACAGGCAGCAGCAAAGTGGTGAAGGGCAAGAGGCAAAGACGAAGTATGTATGAAATGCTTTTCTTCTCTTCTTCCTCCCATGATGCCATGAAGGTCATGCTGGTGTGAATGTGTTAACAGCTCAGGGAGCTGGGCAGGGCCTGCGGTGGCCCAAAATCCCCCAGTCCCACTCCCCATGTCCCCTGACCTGCCACAGCTCCAAGCTGGGCTGTCCCCTGAGGTCACGGGGGGTCAGTTATGCCTCCAGCCCAGAGGGTCCCTGGTGGGGCTCCTGCAGCGCAGCCAGGCAGAATTGGCACAAGAGCAGCCAGAGGCATTTGCCCTCCTTTATGTAAGCTCATGTTAGAACTGTTTTACATTAAAACTGTTTTAAATTAAATTATATAAAATTGATTTTATATTAAAACTGGGACTGCTGAGCCCTGGGAGAACAAGGAAAACCTGACGTCATGGCTAATGCTATAAAGGGCAATTTCCAGTGAGAGCCCAGTTTATATCTCTGCCATGGATGCAGAGCTTGGCACCAGAGCCCAGCGCTGTGGGAGGGATGGGGCTGGATCCCCGGGGGTCTCTGTGTAGAGGGGCCAGGGCCCACAGTGCCAGGGGGTCCCAATCCAGACCAGGGAATCCTCCAGGCAGCTGGGGGCTGAGGATCCCCATGGCTTTGGTGTCTCTTCCTAAGGCTGAAGCAGCCCCCACAGCCACAGGCCTGGCAGTGAGGCTGGGGCAGGCAGTGGGGGCTGCCAGGCTCTTGGGTCATGGTGGGGGAACTGGGCAGCTCTCTCACCTCTAGTCCTGACACTTGAACACTGTGCTGCTCTGTGCTTGCTTTTGAAGTGCAGTAAACATGGTATTTAAAAGAATACATCTTTTAAATACACAGATTTTCTATAAACAAGGACATGGCTTGCATAATAAACTAATAAAAATAACCTGCATTCTAGTCTGCAAAGAATGCGATTGGTTTCAAAACAAGCAGCATTTTCTATGGTAATTAAAAGCAGAAAACTCTCAAGACAAGGGATTGAGTATTTTTCTTGGACTGAATGTAGGAGCTGAGAACACATCCCTATTTTGGGGGCAGTGACACCTCCCGACTGCCAGAGAGAATTTAACATAGGCAGGGTCAGAGTGAGACCCAGCATGGACAGAATTCATGGAACAGTTTTGCTCCAGGGCCATGCCCTGATCCCTGCTGCTCCTCGGCATGGAGGCACCGCAGGGGAGGCGGCAGGAGGTGCTGGAGCCCTGGGCTCACACCCATGGTCCGTGTCTGCCCCACACGGGCTGGGCTGGGCAGTGCTGGGGCCCTGGGCACAGCTGCTGGCTCTTTTGGGGTCCTGCTCCTCAGCACGGCTGCTCTTGACTCTCGTGGCTGTGCTTGGCACAGCTGTGGCTCCTGTGGCCTCTGGGGACGAGGCCAGAGCAGTGCTGTGAGCGTGCCAGTGCTGCAGGACCCTCGCTGTGGCCCAGGTGCTGCCCTAGATGCCAGGGGTGCCGATGGTTTGGGGTCACAGCTGGTGCCCGCAGAGCCCAGCACTAACCACTGCCTCTCTCCTGCTCTTCCAGTCAGCACCGAGCTGAGTCAGGGCTGTGCCAGAGGTTGTGACCTGTGCTCTGAGTTCAACGGGTGCCTGAGGTGTTCCCCCAAGCTCTTCATCCTTCTGGAGCGGAACGATATCCGACAAATCGGGATTTGCCTGCCTTCTTGTCCGCTGGGATACTTTGGCCTTCGCAATACGGACATGAACAAGTGCATCAGTGAGTGTGGGGCTGGGAGGGAAGGGGTGTGGGCAGGAGGCAGTGCTCTGCAGGGCAGAGCCTCTGCTCAGGTGCAGGAGGTGCTGTGGCTGTGGGTGAGGCAGGGTTGAGCACAGCAGCCCGAGGAGAGCCCTGCGCAGCACTGCACGGCCCTGCTGTGGATGTGGGATCTTGCAGGACCTCTGGGCAGTTTTGTTATATAGGTTGCCAGACTGGCAGCCTTTGGGAAGAGGGAAATCCTTCCAGGCACTGAGTGCCTCTTTTCCTGCTCTACTGCTCACCGGACTTGGGCGGCTCTGAGCGAAATCCCTGACTTTCATCTTGTAGCCAGAGCACCAGGAAACATGTGATCACTCCCCTGGCAGGTCCATGCACAGCACCCTCACAGCCAGCTTTCCATCTAATCCCTTTCCATGCAGCCTGTCCTCTGGCTGCAGCTGGAGCTGGGACTGTGTCCTTTGCACCGTCCCCTTTGGCTGACTGATGCTCAGCTGAACACCAGCCCAAAACCTTCCCACCCTGCCTGATTCTGTCCTGGCAGTGGCTGCTGCTGGCTGGCTGTGAGAGCTGCAGCACAGGGCTGTCCTGCACAGGGAATGGTGCAAAGAAAACTCACTTCTGAGGGCCACAGCCAGGCCTGGCAGGATGCTCAGAGACCTCTGGGTTGGCAGCGTGGAGCCTCTTGAGTCTTCTGTTCACATCGGACTACATGATGGCTTTGGTGATTTTTATTTTTTTTTTTTTCCCTCCAGAATGCAAAATTGAGAACTGTGAGTCCTGTTTCAGTCGAAACTTTTGCACAAAATGTAAGGAAGGTTTGTATTTGCACAAAGGGAGATGTTACGTCACGTGCCCCGAAGGCTACGCTGCTGCCAACGGCACCATGGAGTGCAGCAGCCCTGGTAAGCAGCCCTGCACTCCGCATGTCTGCTCGTGGGTTCTGCTGCAGGGGGGTTTAGACGATGAACTGGACCCCTCATGGTACCTGTGCCAAGCCCTTTATGGGGCAGAGCCCTCTGGGAACCAGCCTGGATGGGGAGCAGCACAATGTTTGTGAACTGGGAGCCAGAGTTGGTGTGGTGTGGCAAGGAAGGAGTGCTCAGGGACTGAGGAACCTGCTGGGGAAACACAAACTCCCTTGCAGCCTAAGGTGGGGGAGAGATGCAGTGGTGGGCTCTGGGATGGCCTGGGCTGGCAAGCCAGGAGCAGGAGTTACAGCTGGGCTCTCTTGTTACCTGGCAGCACAATGTGAAATGAGTGAGTGGGGGCCCTGGGGGCCCTGCTCCAAGAAGAGGAAGCTCTGTGGCTTCAAGAAGGGCAATGAAGACCGAACACGGAGGATTCTGCAGGCTCCCTCTGGGGACGTGTCTCTGTGTCCTGCAACCACGGAGGTGCGGCGGTGCACGGTGCAGAAGAACCAATGCCCTGAAGGTGAGCAGATCCATCCCCACCGTCCCTCCCACATCCTGCAGAGCTCAGGCACAGTCAGCCAATTGTCCAGTGTCACAAATGTGCTGTGCAGTTCCTGACCCCTCTGAAGTGCAGGGGATACGGATGTGAGGGCACCTGGAAGAGCTGCAGGGGGTGATCCTTGGCACAGCTTGCCATGTGTGCCACAGGTTTCAGCTGTTTCACAGAATTCACAGAAGGCAAGGCTGGAAGAGACCTTCGAGACCATTGAGTACAACCCATGCCAGAAAAAAAAAATTTAGTTTCTTCTCTGGCCAGAGAGCAGCCAGGCGTGCATGCCTGTGTGCTGCCGTGATGGGAGCTCTGGACCAGAATAGGTCTGTTTTTCCCAGGAATTAGAGTGTCTTTAGGATAGAATGGTGGTTTGGTTATCTTTTTACAGAGTGTTCAAGGATTGCATCTGGGAAAGAGTTCTGAGCAGCACAGGAATTAACATGGGGGGCAGGGTGAAGGGGACAGGGCTGATCTGTTCCCCCATGCCTCGTTCCACCTCATGCTTCCCCTTTGCCTTACTGCAGGGAAAAGGAAGAAAAAGGAAGAGCAAGGAAAGCAAGATAATGGGAAAAGAAATCGGAAAGACACCAAAGACACTAAGTCTGGCACCAAGAAGAGGAAGAACAAACAGAGAGGGGCCACGGTGCCCGCGACGCCCGCTAGCCCTGCCCAGTAGCCGGCCAGTGCGTCACCGATGGCAAGACTCCATTGCTGCTATGTATATGAAAGCTTTATTGAACAGAGCACTGCTACACCATGTACACGTGTCCAGAGACAGACATATACTCCAGACTGACCCACGGACTGACAGAGGCCACACACACAGTACTGAAGGAGGCTGCACACACACCCCGCCCAGGACGGTGCAAGAACGCTGCTGAGGAGTGGGAGCGCACACGGAGGCAAAGGCCACAGCCCCTGGGCTCTGGGGGGACACTGCAGGGAGGAGAGGTGCAGCATAAGCCAGTGAAGGACCCAGACATGGGATTGATTTCATGATCCAAGGCCTCAAATGGAGCCCAAGCACATAGCCCCAGCACAGCCCCACTCAGCCAGGGCATGAGACTGAACCCACATGGCCACTCTCCCTGACCTGGGACCCAGACACACACAGCAGTGGCCTCTTTCTCTTCCCTCTCCCCTTATTTTGTGTTTTAAGCTGTATGACTTTATCATTGCGAATACATGTTTGTGGTAAGAGGTCAGTGGTATCTGCCCTGAATCTGCTTCAATGAATTATTTCAAATTAAAAAAAAAAAAAAACAAAACCCAAAATCAAAATGACAACCAGCTTCCTGAGTGTGTGGTTCATACCTTGGCCCCTATGGAGGCTGGTGTCCCACAGGACAGAGACTCACTTGTGGAAGGGAAACTTGCCAAAGCTTTAAGAAAATCCCAGGAAATGCTGCCAGCTGCACTGCAGCCACAGATCAGCCATCCTGCGAGAGGGACCCCAGCTGCACCCTGCTGAGCCCCGAGGAATTCCCCACTGGAGGATCCACTTCATACACAGCAGGTTGAGAAAATGAGAGCTTACAACAAACCACAGGTTGCTGAAATGTTGTGACTCTGCTCGGACAGTCCCAGCTGGGGGACAATCCCAGGCTGGGGACAGCTGGTGCCTGCCACCACCCCCGGCCTGTGGTGGGAGGGGGAAGGCACAGCTCAGGTCCTGCAGAAGAGAAACAAATATTTGGATTGGGTAGAAACTACCAGTCTGCATCCCACAGGCTGGAATTCCCTGGATTCTCCTGCACTGTGAGAGCTGACACCCGAGCAGAGGAAGTGGGACAAGGACTGTGCAAGACAGACCTGGCGAGCCCTGCGTGGGTTTGCTGCCTGCTCTTCTCAGGGCAGTGTCCCAGGGTGGCTCTCACCCACTGCCCTGGCGTTTTAAAATGTGATTTCTCTGTATAAATATGTAGAGACACATTTCATTTCTCAAGAGTTGAGCAGAAGCTCTCTGGTCCCGAGGGATGGTGCTATGGCTCACAGGGTGGATCAGGGACGTGCTGCTGGAGCTCCAACTCCCCTGGTAGGGCAAAGGGCAGGGGAAACCTCACCCCAGATTAACCCTGGTGAATCCAATCTTCGCTGTACTCACTTCCATACCACCCTCTGTGGTTCTGGAGGGCAGAGTGAGCCTACAGGTGTGCAGGAGAGAGCTCCCTGTCCCTCCGGGGGTCACCTGCACACACCCACAGCCCTGATTCTCTCCTGCAGCTCACGGTGACCACCGAGGACTCAGCTGTGGCACGGGACACCCCAACTCCCTTCACCCAGCCGCCCCAGGGCTGGCCTGGCTCGGGGCAGGATGTGGAGGCTGCACAGTTGTTTGGGCTCCAGAGCTGCACCAAGCTCTCCGTGACTGCTCTGCTGGCAGAAAAACCTTTCAGCCTATCATCCACTTTGTGTTTAAGTAAACAAGCTGTTACATTTTTGAAAGGGGATTCCATTTCAGCACCATGATAAATGACCAGCATACCAAGCAGGGGGAGAAAGAGGTTCTTAAAAGTCATCCTTTAAGTTGTTTACGGATCATGTTCATATGATTCCTGAAAGCTTCCCAGCTGAATGATCCAACCTTTTTCTATTTCTAGCCTGTGAGAGAAGTATTTTGTTTATTATTACGGCATTGCTCGTAAGCAGAACCATTTTCCCTTCCAGTTGTACCAGCACCCACCAGTCACCCGTTGGTGAAGCTCAGCTGCCTCCCTCCTGGTGCCACATCCCCACCGAGCTCTCAGTGAGGATTAAGGAAAAGAGAATGCATTAGGGAAGTTTTCTACATGAGGCTTTGGTAATGACTTGATTCCCTGCAGTAACTCCTGGCACTATTAGCACAACTATTTCAAAACTAAACTGCATGTAATAAATCAACAGAACCTATTTTAGAGAACTCTAGGGATTATTAGAAAATCTGACCAACTTCTTTCTGTTGTAGCCTTTCCCCTACTTTCTTTCTTTTTTCAGAGCAAAATGGGAAGAAAAAGGGACAAAGGCAACAGGAAGTTTAAGATGCATATTAAGAATATCCAAGATTTTCAGTAGGGGTGATTTTAAAATTAAATTGTTTTAGAACAATTAGGAGAAAAAAATATTAAAAAATAAATTTATTTTCTTTTTTTTTTTTGAGTCAGCTCAAGAATTGTGCTTATTCCCACTCCCAGAGAGCTGGTTCAGTTATGAATTTAGGAACATTTTGCCTTTTTCCCGATGTGAACTGCACACTGAGCTCCCCAGTCCAAGCTGAGATGTCCTTAGCTGGGTGATGTCACCTCAACTCACATACATGTGAATGCTCTCTTTCCATGCACTAAATTACCCTGTTGTGGTGTTGTCTCCATGGCATCACTGTAAAATACATGTCTTTAAACAAATAAATCAATAAATGGGATTGCTGAACCAGCTTCATTTGTTTATTCACCAAAACTGGAGTCAAACCCAAGTGATTCAAACTGTCCACAGACACAGTGAGCATCTCCTGAGAGCTTTCTGAGAGACAAAGAACCATGTGGATCATGGATGGGAACATCACTGCTCTGACTCCTGCACGTATTCCCACCCTGGGCTTTGATCAGCTTGATGCTGAGCTGGAGAAGCAATTGCTGGATGCACAGAGAGAGATGTTTTGTGAGGAACTCCACTGCACAGGAAACAGCTTCATTTTCCCTGCTGAACAACCTGGTGTTATTTGCTGGACAGAATTCCATCAGCTCAGAATCTGCAGGATGGTTTCTAGCCCGTTTCCTCAGATTTTGAGCAATACATCCCATGCCATAGGGGGAACAAAGGGCCAGGAATAATGGACAGCTTGCAGTCGTGGGTTTGGAACTGTTTCATTTCTCTCTTATTTGCTGAGATTTGGAACCCAAAGAAGATGAATGTCACCAAACACACGTTGGTTCTATCACATTCTTAACCCTCTCTGGGTAATATAAATCTGTATTTTTCATCATCTACAGTCAATGAACTGTGTGCACACACTCCTCACACAGTAATTCACTGACTTTCCAGCCCCAGGGAGGTGGAGGTAATGTATATACTCCTTAGCCTATGTTTATGTTTGAATGATTTCTCACTCAGGAGAAATCTTAGCTTTGATTAAAGGAAACAAAGCAGGATAGTGAAAGAGGTTATCTCCAAAACTATTGTTTGGATTACATTGTCTGAGAACACTAAAGGGAATAATTCAGATTTATATTTACATATTTTATGAAGTCAATAGACTTCACAGATAGACATGATAGGCATCACATTTACAAAATCTATATTAAAAGTACAGAAATACCAGTTGTATTTAATCAGTCACCATCAATCAATCACCCTGATGGCATTTCTGTACATGGAAATACATCACACCCAACTGAATGCCAAACCATCATTTGGATGGAGCCGCTTGCTGGAATTTCCAGGATTTTTGAAGAACAGGAAAAGAGAGGCAGCGTGGTAGGTGGTATATTGTCATTTCCAGCCTGAAGCGCTGGTTTGGAGGCACTGACAGGGCCACAGAGGAGCCAGCCCATAAGGGCAGAAGTTCCTTTCCATGGCTGTTCAAATCCAACCACAGGACAATGTTCCTCTTGAGCTGCTTTACCTGCGGAGCGCCGGTGCACGCCGGATCCGCAGGGCTGGCAGACGTTCCCAGGGTGAAGCCCAGGGCTCTGCAGCCCAGCTCTGAGCTCCCCCAGGCTCCCAGAGCTGGACCCCGCTGCCCCAGCTCAGCCTGGCCTCTCAGAGCCCTCTTACACCTTTCTGCCTTTTTTCTTCACTTCAGTTTCCTCCTCCCTCCCGAGTTGCCCTCAGTCACCATTTTGGGAACTCCATATTCAAGGCAACAACCCAGGATCACTTTGTCTTTCCTGTCACACCTGGAGCCTTTTGCCAAGGAGCCCTCCCTCCTGCTCCTGCCAGCTGTATCCCTGGAAGCCATGCCTGAGGAACTGAGCTGGGAAAGCTGCTGTGGAGATAAACTGCCTACAAGAGCTTCTGCTGTGATTTTGGAGATGAGCTACAAAATCCACTTGCATCCTTGTGCTCTGCAGGGAACTGCTGCAACAGAGGGAGATGGCAGAGGCTGCTTTATCCTGTTAAATGAAACAGAGGAGCTCAATACCACACTGAAAAAGGGCTCTGAGTGCAAGTCTGATCTTGTTCTGAACTCTTGGAAATCTACTTTTCCTTCATTTAATTGACAAAATCTGTAGATCATACGAGGAAGACATCCCTGCCAAAAATCCAACATCACTAGTTTTTAATAATACAATGGGAATAACCCCTCAGAACATATGTAATTATGGGAATGAGTCATTCCAATGGCATCATGTAACCACATTCACTGGGATTTGACAAAGATGAGGCCACATAAAACTCAAAATTATTTCATTTCAGCCCTGGTCAGGCAGCGGTGCTGAGCAGCTGAGGCCACGTAGCAGAGGCGATGGACAACGATGTGTGACCATGTTGTCCTTGCTGGCTGTGGCCAGGACATGAATGTGGCCAGGAAAGAATGAGAAAAAGCTAAAAATTGAAATGGGGGGATGCATCAATAGCAAACTGTGAGTCATAGAGCAACAAAACATCAGTTTAGTGGAGCAAAATGTCTGACCAGCACGTTATCAGATACACAATAAGCAGCTGCAGCCTCAGGGATGCTGCAAGTTCAACACCAAGTGCTGGAATTTGGGTCAGGGGGTGTGTGAGAGTGAGGGAAGTGCTGCAGGAAGGTGCCAGTTTGAATGCAGGTCCCACACGTTATCAGTAGGATCTTATGACAGAAAATCCAGGCTCGTAGCCCATCCCAATGGGGGCATGGATGGATAAAGGGTCTGAGCCCTCTCACCAATGCTTCCAACCTGGGAATTCAGCACCCAACTCTGGGGCATCCCCAAGACAAGCTCTCCCTGCCACAACCTCCTGCCCAAAGCTGGCCAGGTCTGTTCTCTCACAGAAAAGAGACAGCGACTTTCTGGCTGCTCCCCAAGATCTCCTGCTAACAATAAAGAAGGAGTTTTCTTAAGGGAAAGGAAGAAAGAGTTGGGGAGAGCAGAGCAAAACTATTACTCAACTATTTAGTCTAAAATTCTGAAAATCAAAAGGCTTTTCTGACAGATTGATATCAACTCTAATAGAAAACACACTTGTCCTGGGAAAACTCTTCTGCATGAGCCTCGAGTCTGATAGCTTAAACAATTATCTACAATTTGGAATTGAATTTTTTTATACCCACATCAATGTGTACTTTTTCAATGCCCAAGGCACAGATAATTCTATTAAGAGAAAAACCAGAACGTGTAGGCTTAAGCCAAACAGCCTCCAGCTCCAGACTCAGTCTTACAAAACATGTCCCAAGGCCTGACTCATGGCTCCCTTGTACAGCAGGGACTCTACACCTCACAGCAAAACACTGAAAATCATTAGGAGAACAAAATCCCAGCAGCTCTGTTATTGTTCTGGGTTTAAAGGAGCATTAGCAGCACCAGAAGGACATTGCACTGGCTGGGAACGCTCTGCTGCTAATAAGTGTTTAGGAAGGATGGGCCAGAGCTGTGTTTTGGGCAAGTATTCCCCAAGGTGCTGAGTTTGGCCCCAGCCCAAGCTCTGCTATCAATTAACAATGTTTCAGCCCGGCTTTGTTCATTTCCCCTAGGTGAGGAGCTTGCAAATTGCTGTTACAATCTGGCAGGAACAGGAAGGAGGGCTTACGCTTTGGACACAGACCTTGCACAGCTTCGATTTGTTCACGCGCCATCCATGCAGTGCTTTACCCGCACAGGAAAACACGCCGTGCTGTTACTGCTAATTTTTAAAATTCTTTGCCAGTAACCCATAAAGAACAGCCCCGTGTGCCTGTAAACACCCACCAGCACTGCCTTGTGCTCGAGTCTCAGCTGCAGGAGTGCCTCTCTGGCTGCCCCAGTGTCCCACCAGCCACCCCAGTGTCCCACCAGCTGCTCAAGTGTCCCTCCAGCTGTTCCAGTGTCCCTCTGGCTGCCTCAGTGCCATTCTGGAAGCCCCAGTGCCCACCAGCTGCTCAAGTGTCCCACCAGCAGCCCCAATGCCCCTCTGGCTGCCCCAATGTCACACCAGCCACCCCAGTGTCCCAGCAATCACCCCAGTGTTCCAGCAGCCACCCCAGTGTCCCATCAGCTGCTCAAGTGTCCCTCCAGCTGTTCAAGTGTCCCACCAGCAGCCTCAGTGCCCCTCCGGCTTCCTCAGTGCCATTCTGGCAGCCCCAGTGCCCACCAGCTGCTCAAGTGTCACGCCAGCTGCCCACACATCCCACCAGCAGCCCCAGTGCCCCTCTGGCTGCCCCAATGTCACACGAGCCACCCCAATGTCCCAGCAGCCACTCCAATGTCAAACGAGCCACCCCAATGTCAAACGAGCCACCCCAGTGTCCCAGCAGCCACCCCAGTGTCCCAGCAATCACCCCAGTGTTCCAGCAGCCACCCCAGTGTCCCATCAGCTGTTCAAGTGTCCCACCAGCAGCCCCAGTGCCCCTCTGGCTGCCCCAGTATCACAGCAGCCACCCCAATGTCACACGAGCCACCCCAGTGTCCCAGCAGCAGCCCCGATCCATCAGCAGAGGCAGGGAGCGCTCCTGCCGCTCTCCCGAACGACTCCCATGACGTGCCAGCGAACAGACACCACTTCCCCAACCATGGGGACACGGGGGGACACAAAGGGACCCGGGGGGACACGGGGGGACACAAAGGGACACGGGGGGACACGGGGGGACACAAAGGGACACAAGGGGACCCGGGCCGGGCCCGCGCGTTGTTGCCGTGGCAACCGGGCCCGGAGGCGGTGCCTGCGCCGGAAGTGCGTCACACGCTGCCGCGCGCCGGAAGTGCCGCGCGCGTGTCCGCGGCACGTCCCGAGCGCTCCGGGCCTGTCCCGGCACCGGCACCGGAACCCCCACAGCGACACCGGCACCGAGACCGGAAC
>QUSF01000067.1:1440947-1454234 GCA_003676055.1 Chloebia gouldiae | reverse complement strand
CCCACAGCAACACCGGCACCGGAACCCCCACAGCGACACCGGCACCGGCACCCCTACAGCACCGGCACCATGGTGAAGCCGCGCTACAAGGGCCGCTGCTCCATCAACCCCTCCCGAGCCAGCACCAACCCCGGTACGGGCGGAGCCGCGAGCCGAACCACGCTGAACCGGGCCGGACCGGGGCTGATGTTGTCTTGTGTCCGCAGATCGCGTCGGCGGCGAGGGAGGGAACAACATGCGGGACCGAGCGACCATCCGGCGCCTCAACATGTACCGGCAGAAGGAGCGCAGGTGGGGCTGAACGTGGCCTGGCCGCGGTCCCGGTACCGGCCGGGCACGGCCGCGCCAGGGACAGGCGACAAAACGCCTGAGTGCCGGCACGTCGTGTGTTCTGTAACCCCGTGAGCTGGGAGCTTGATCCCGAGCCTGGTCCTGAGCCTGATCCCGAGCCTGGTCCTGAGTCTGGTCCCCAGCTTGGTCCTGAGCCTGATCCCGAGCCTGGTTCCGAGCCTGGTCCTGAGTCTGGTCCCGAGCCCGATCCCAAGCCCGATCCCGAGCTCACCCCAGTCCAGGGATATCCCTGGTCCCAGCAATACAGCTGGGAAACACTTGATACATCTGCATGGAGAGACCCAAAGTACACAGAATTCCTGAATTTCCCAGAGCAGCACGGCTCAAAAGCTCCCCCCAAAACACCTGGAGAGCCTCAGCTCCCCTCAGCATCTCCACAGAGGATCCCTCTGTTCCCTTCTGTGCCACACTGAGAGGTCCATGGCAGGGAACAGCACTCACATGTCTGTGCCGTGGCAGGTCTGAGAGCCCTGTTTCACATCAGCACATCTGGCTGCTTTTGCCAAATTTCCCACTGTTTGGAGAGCAGATGGGGAGGAGGGATTTTCAGATATTTCTGAATTCAAACCAGGTCTCACCCTATGTGAGCAGGTGGGCAGAACTGGTTAAAAGGCTTTGTGAGAGAACACAGTGAGATTTGCCAGAAAACAGCACTTTTGCAGCCCCAGGAGCCCTTCCTGGGCTGCACCAGCAGCTGCAGGGAGGGTCTGGCCAGGCTGGAGGGAGATCACAGGCTGTGACTGCTGTGGCTGCCTCTCAGGTTGGGATAACTCACCCCCATGGAATGCAGGGCAGCACCACTGCAGGGGAAGGGTCCCTCTGCATTCTGTGCCTCTGCTTTTGGCCTGGTGCACACAGGGGCTGGAGGAGTCACTGCTGCCCTTTGTGCACTGATGTGTCTTCATTTGTCCCCTAGGAACAAGCGTGGTAAAGTGATCAAACCTCTGCAGTTTCAGTCGACTGTGGCGCCAGGCACCGTCGCCAGAGTGGAGCCAAATATCAAATGGTTTGGTGAGTTTTGGCCAACTTCCAGGCTCAGAGAGCTTCAAAGCTGTTGAACTTGGGGTGTTGCAAGGTGTTTGTTTCAGAATGGTGGTTTGAGAGCTGTGTGGGAAGGTGAGGGACTCCTGCTGCTCTTGATGCTACCTAAAAACATAGGCCAGACAAAATTAAGATAATAAAAAGCAGTTCTATTTATTGAAGGGCTTTCAGGTACATTTTGGGCAGACAAAGCCTCCAAAGGGCTACACCCAAAATGGACAATGGGTCAGGGGTTTTCACACTTTTATAATTTTGGTCCATTTGCATACTGAGGTTCATCTTCCAATTACAGCTTCAGCTAATGAAGTCATTTACCCCAAGTTTGCTCCCCCAACTCACTTTTGTTTCCATCTCTCAGGGCCTGGGGCAGTGAGGTGTCCTTGATTGCCAGGCCTGGAGAGGAATTGTTGTGTCTGCCCCAAATGGGAAAGCAGCAGCTCACACTGCATGTGGAATTCAGAGTTCTGCACTAAAGAACTGCAGGATTACAAATATATGAAAAACATAAAAGCTAAAATCCTGAGGCATCATTGTCTCCCTTGCTTGTACCTGTGCTTTGGGTCTTTGCTTTCCACACACTCCCCTAAGGGTGGTTATTTTGGCTCCTGTTTTGTTCCTCATGGTTTGCCCATATGTATGGCTGTTAAATGTCCTAGAGATACTTTTAAAATTTCCTATAAGTGGTGGGAAAGAAAGGGATTGGCTGCCTATTTGGGCTTGGTTTCAAGTAAAAGCCTTTGGGTTTTCAGTGGTCTTTTTGTTCCTAGATGGAAAGTTGAGGTTTTATTAGTGTCTCCAGTTGGGGCAGATGAGATCAGGAACGGCCTGGTGCAATGTTTGTTCTTTACCCTCAGGAAATACTCGTGTGATCAAGCAATCATCCCTCCAGAAATTCCAGGAGGACATGGAGACTGTGATGAAGGATCCTTACAGGGTGATCATGAGGCAGAAGAAGCTGCCCATGTCCCTGTTCTTCGACCGGATCAAACCACACGTGGGTATCACTGACTGTGCAGGTGTGTGAGCAGCTGTGCTCTCCCTGCTCAGGCTGGGGAAATAGTGCCTTCTGGAAGGGACAGCTGTAGTGGATTCCTTGGGGGAAGGATGGTTCTAATTCCCTGTCACTGTGGCCATCAAGTGTGAGGGCAAAGAAAGATACATTATGTAGTAAAAATTCTCATTTCCCAATAGGAAATTACCCCAAAAATTCTTCTCTGTGAGGGTAGGGAGGCCCTGGCACAGGGTGCCCAGAGGAGCTATGGCTGCCCCATCCCTGGCAGTGCCCAAGGCCAGGTTTGACAGGGCTTGGAGCACCCTGGAATAGAGGAAGGTGTCCCTGGCCAGGGCAGGGGGTGTCACAGGATGGGCTTTAGGGTTCCTTCCAGCCCAAAGCCTACTGTGATTCTGTGACAGGTTATGATACTATCACATTATGGTCTGATTTCTGATAGGTTAGTGTGCCAGCTGATGTTCTAATGCCTCTAACAGCTCCTGGGCCTTTCTTGAGGCTGCCTCACCCTACAGACACTCATGTGATGAATTTGAACTCAAATATATGTGTTTTATCCTCTATCAGAAATTCTTGTTCATTCAGCCTTTATTTCTAGCATATCAAGTTTTAGTTATTGCCATTTTTTTCATGGTGTCTAAACCATTATTTTGGACTATTGGTAGCTATTTTGTCCTATGGAAACTTTGTAAGTTCATGTCATAAGAACATTATTTAATTTAGGGAAAAGGTTGTGTTAAAACATGCATTACAAAAACAAATTGCTGCTCTCAGCCATGGATTGTTTGCTGTTCCAAGACAAGCTGGCTTTCATTGCAAGCTTTAAAATCTAGTTTTGATTGTAATTATCCCTGACAAAAATCTGAGAATTTGGCGAGATTTGTGCTCTTGTTAGAAAAACAAGAAATGATCAAAGATAGCAGCTGAATTTTCATCACAGTGGTTGTAATTGCATTTGACACCATTTATGGTGGAAGAACTGAAGCATGGTTTGTTGGCAAGTGCAGAATGTTTTGTTGCTTATTAAGTATCCACTCTTGTGTTTCTGGAAGCTTGAGCTGGAAAACTCAAACATTGTTAGGGAAGTGCCTGTCACTTGTTACAGGCTGCCAGGGCTGTTGGGGCTCCTCTGTGTCATGAAAGATGGGGAAAAATGGTGCTTGGGTTGTTTTTTTTAACCAACCTGTTTTTCCTCAGACCTCCAGAGTTCACATTCTTGACACAGAGACATTTGAAACAACGTTTGGTCCCAAATCACAAAGGAAAAGACCAACTCTGTCTGCAAGTGATGTGCAGTCTCTGGTGGAGAATGCTGAGGCCTCGTCAGAGTCTTATGACCAGGGCAAGGACCGAGACCTGGTGACAGAGGACACTGGTGTAAGGTGACTGGAAAGGAGAAATGATTCATTTTATACATGTATGAAAAGTCAGCCTTGTTTTTAAAGAAGGATCTGGTACCTCCATCAGTGCTGTTGCTGTGCGAGAAGGAAGGAAAAGGACATGACTGAATTTGGGATTTTGGCTAATACCAACTGCTACTTGGGCTTTGTCCCCTCTTTGTCTGCAAATGGCTTAAGAGAAGATCTGGACCCTTTATCTGTGGTTGCTGATGTTTCTGGTAATGTCTTCTAGGGATGAAGCCCAAGAGGAAATCTTTAAGAAAGGACAGTCCAAAAGAATCTGGGGTGAGCTCTACAAGGTAAGTGGCACTTGGTGTTTGCAGCAGTCACATCTGTCAGCATTTACACAGCAGTGGGCTTCAGCACAGCACTGAAATCCTGTACAGCAACAATGAGAGAAACTCAAAAAGAGTAGATTTTAATTTCTAAATCTCTGCCTGATTGAGCTTGATTCTTGAGCTCTTGTCCTACAGGAACAAACATTCTTAAAATACATGATCTAGAAGAGGACTGGCAGAGTGAAGGTGTAAGTTTCTACTGGACTCCTGGGTGTTCACCACAAGTAAAAGAGTCATGTTTCTTTAGGCTAAAAACATCTGGCATATTGACGGGGTCATCTTGGGAGAGCTCTGATCCTCAATTCTCCATGAGCCACCATGGCTGCCAGAGAAATGGAGACTGAGTGAATTGGGGTGGTATGAGCTGTTTGTGTGCTCTCAGTGACTCTTAGGTGTGAAATTGCTTGACTTTTTGCTCTGAATTTCTGAATGTAGCTTAAAACCTTTTCATTTGGATCTAAAAGCACTGGGAATGGTTGAGCAAAACCGATTTCAGTAAGAGGCTGCCAAAACTGCAGGAAAAAGCTGTGAAACAAATTTACTTGGCTTGAAACAAGTCGTAAAATGACAGCTCCCTGCTGCAGTTGCTTCGTGGACTAACAGCAGGTTCCTGCTTGCTTGTGTGTTTCATATTGGTCCAGAAAATATCCTTTATAGCCTGATCCATTATGAAATGGTAGAAGGGAGTTGTTGCTGAATGGATGATGAACACTGGGGGTTTGTGTGCTGCAGCACTTTAGGTTTCCCATTTGGGTGTAGTGTTTTCTTTCCCTGGTGCATAAGAACAGGTAAAATTCCTTCAGCTGTCCAGGCTGAATTTAGAGGGGATTTAGGAGAGGAGAGTGTAGAGCATCAAAGGATGTTAGTCTGAACTTCACTAGTCTATGGGGAAGTAGCAGTTTGTGAAGGATACAAGGTTTTTAAAATAATGATGTAGTTTCAGATATGACTGATTTTCCTTTGGGAGGTACAGATATCTTTCTTTCTGCAAAATTCATCACTTCTGTGTGTATTTGTTTATTTTTCAGGTGATTGACTCATCGGATGTTGTTGTTCAAGTTCTTGATGCCCGGGATCCCATGGGCACTCGCTCCCCTCATGTGGAATCCTACCTTAAAAAGGAGAAGCACTGGAAACATCTCATTTTCGTCCTGAACAAATGTGATCTCATTCCTACCTGGGCCACTGTAAGCACAGTGCTGGCTGTTACTCTGTGGACCTTCTTTGTTCCTGTTGTGGCTGTGCTGTAGCTCCGTGCCAGTCCCCATGCTGCTCTGGAAGGGCGTACTGCAACTGGGGCACTGGGAGTTCTCTGCTTGCCTGCAGTAAAAGTAACAATTACCATGTAAATCTGTCCAAGTTTGGCCAAGTTGAGCAACACACGCCAGCCACAAATTCCCTACTTCCTCTGTCTGGATTTAACAGTTCAGCTGTTGTCTCCAGAGTGTGCTAAATGTTAGTCTGCCTAGGATCCATATCCACCCCAGCTGGTTTGCTTTATGTCATTAAACTAATGAGTTTTAGCTAGCAGTGAAGGCGTTTTTGGGAAATTGTTTGTCTTTAATACAAACAATACTCAGGGCTTTTAGCTGTTGGGCTGGGGAAGTGCTTCAAAGGTTCTTCCCTAGCAATGCTCATGGCCAGTTGCAGCTGTGAGCCCATTGCAGATGCTGTGTCCTCCTCTGTGAGCACAGAGTGTCACTCTCCAGCCCCAGGTCTCTAACCCTGTCCCCTTTGCCTCTCCAGAAGCGCTGGGTTGCTGTCCTTTCCCAGGAGTATCCAACACTGGCTTTCCATGCCAGCCTCACAAACCCATTTGGCAAAGGTGCTTTCATACAGCTCCTAAGGCAGTTTGGAAAGGTACAAAACAATTTTGGGGATTTGTGGTTGGTTTGTGGGGGGTTACTATGTGTTGTCTTTTGCTTTGTTAGCATTTGGGGTAGTTCTGTCCCTCACTCCAAGATGTAAAAGGATCTGTTGTTTCTCACCAGTTACACTCTGACAAGAAGCAGATCAGCGTGGGATTCATTGGGTACCCCAACGTTGGCAAGAGCTCAGTGATCAATACCCTGCGGTCCAAGAAGGTCTGCAGCGTGGCCCCCATTGCAGGGGAGACAAAGGTAGGAACATCCCAGTGTTGAAGGTGCAAATGTGGTCATGTGGAATCAGCCTAATGACCTTGTCACGTTCTGCACTGACCTGCCCAGGTTGTGTGGCCCTGAGGAGGGGCTAATGGACAGTCCCTGCTCTGAGGCACTGCTCTGGCAGCACTCCCACTGCCACAGGGCTGTGATGGGAGTGCTCAGCTGTCCTAACTCCCTGTCTGTGCTGGGTCAGGCTGTGTTTCTCTGACTGGTCTTTAGAAATGAGCCAAGGCCTGTGTGGAAGGTGCTGATGGGGAGCTGCTGATCTCTTCCAGGTGTGGCAGTACATCACCTTGATGCGGCGGATCTTCCTCATCGACTGCCCCGGGGTGGTTTATCCATCAGGAGACTCAGAGACAGACATTGTGCTGAAGGGAGTGGTATGTGTCTGCACTGGGTCCTGGAAGGCTTTGCTTCTTGTCACTGTGATGGTCTCAGAGGGTTGATCCTCTTCTGTGATCCTCTGCTGATCCTCTGCTGTGCGTTTTCAGGTTCAAGTTGAAAAGATTAAGAGCCCTGAAGACCATATTGGTGCTGTGCTGGAAAGAGCCAAAGCAGAGTACATCAGGAAGACATACAAAATTGATTCCTGGACAGATACCGAGGATTTCCTTGAGAAACTTGCTGCTAGGACTGGAAAACTGCTGAAGGTGTGCCAGCTTCCTGCATTTGTGGGCTGGAAGAGTGTGTGGCCTGTTCTGAACATGGCAATGTTTCTGTTGCTCACAGGGCATGGGAGGGCTGTGTGCCCTGCAAACATGGACATAAACTGTCCCTGTTTTTCTCAGGGTGGTGAGCCTGACTTGCAGACTGTGAGCAAGATGGTTCTCAATGACTGGCAGAGGGGCAGAATCCCTTTCTTTGTGAAGCCACCCAATGCAGAATCAGGTCAGCCAGATCCCCAGGTAAGAATGTGATGCTTGTGCCCCCTGTTCCCTCATATTTGATTTTCCTAATGGTATTCGCTGCTGCTTTTCCCAGAGTGCCATGGAACTCGGGCAGTGCATGTCCTGGGCTCTGCCCAAGCTTGGTCCTTCAGGTGACACCTGAATTTGGTGATGACCAGGTAGCAGTGCTCTTTACAGAGATGTCTGAGTCATTACTGACTACCAGAAATGTCAGTAATGATGTTGTCATCTTAGGTTTTTTTCCAACGAGAGAAAATGGAAGTTGTTCCTGGAGGTGGTGGGACAGACTTTGGGGATAATACATCCTGCTCTTCCTTGCAGCCTCCTGTGTTGGAAGCCTCTGTGACATGCAGCCAAGATAGCACTGAGGAGAAAGTCTCTGAGCTGGTGGCATCAGGTGTGGAGCCAGCAGAAGAGGAGAACAACACAAACACTGAAATCAGGCAGCTCATGTCCCACGTTCGGCAGAACTTCGGCAGGATTAACGTGGCACCTCAGTTCTCAGAAGAAGACCTGGTTCCTGTGGATGTGCCAGGTTTTGATGACACAGACAATGATTCCTCTGGAGAAGAGGAGGAGGAGGAGAAAGAAGAGAATGAGCAACATCAGGATCCAGGAGAGGAGGAATTGCAGGTGGCTGCACCTGCAGCCCAGGAGAGCTCTAAAGCAGTTCTTAAGGCATTGGAAGACAAGATTGCAAAATACAAAAAATTTTTGGATAAAGCCAAGGCCAAGAGATTCTCAGCAATAAGGTACCTGAATCTGTTCAATACATTGCAGAGGGGGAAAGGGTTGATGAGGCTCTGCTGTAGTTTGACTCCATTTCTGACTTGCTTGACAAATTCCCCTGTGCTGCCACACAATTGCCACAGCTTATCTGGCTTAGCTATCAGGGTTGGAAATTGGGCCAAGTTGCAGTTTGCTTTTGAAGGATTATTCCAAGAGCTGCTATTTACCAGCAAGTTGAAAATGTTTTTGGAAAGCTGCCTCTTAAACTATGGATTAGAGTTTGCATTATCTTGGTTTTCTGGGCAGCAGTACTGCATCCTTGGATCTCTCCTTGATGCTGGGTAATCCCAAGGCTGGGTATGCCTGGGTCTTTGTGTATGTGCAGTGAATCCTGGCCCATACAGCAGCCCCATTTTAGCACAGCTCACCCACCAGCCTTGTGAGGATGGAGATTTCAAGGTTTAAGTGCTACATTTTCTCTCTCATACAGCACACAAGCACAGTAACTCCAGCAACAATGGTCTTGCAATATTCTGGTGCAAAGATTGGCCTTGTTGCTGACAGAAGACTGGGATCTGCTGGAGTCTGATGGCTTCTCAGAGGTGGTCACTGTTTGTGTAACAACAATCTTTTATTGCTGGTTTTATCTTCCATAGAATCCCCAAGAGACTGAGTGACATAGTGTTTGCAAAATCCATGGAGAAGGCTGAAGAACCCAAAGAAGCTGAAGACAGAGGTAAAACAAGATTAGTAGATGTTCTTAATCTACATTTGGGAATCCTATGAGCCAGAGAAAAAAATGGCATTAGGGGGAGAAGCATCCACTGGCTCCTGTGTGTAAGATCTTTTCCCCTAAAACTACTTAAATCTCCCTTTAGCTGTCCCAAGGGCTGCTGCTGACCTGGTGTAGCCTTCCTGTAGAACAGCTGTGTGTGATGGGAAATGTCCCTCTCAGGGAGGGAAGATACACTGAAGGGAAGTTTTGAGTTCCAACAGCCTGGACTCCAGGCAGCCTGCAGCCAGAGCAGCTCCCCTTCCCTGGGGTGTTACAGGAAGGAGTGGATGGGGTTAGGTATGTCATAAAAGCAGAGATACTTCAGGCTAGGTTTTTACTAAGGCTTCAGTTGCTGTAGTCAGTTTGAGTAAAGGCACAATCCGGTGGGAGAGCTCTGTCTTGACAGGACTGTGGAATTCTCCTGGGCTTGGGTGGGGCTGGAGCAACCTGCTTCTCAAGAGCAGTTTTCACAGGAATAGCTGTGATGCTCTTGTGAGGAACATTCATGTTGTTTGGTAGAAGCTCTTAAATACAGCCAAGGGAATGTCTTGCTCAAGGAGTTGAGATGGTGACCTCAGCCTGAAGTTCTTCAAACTAATGAGTGTTCTGGAAGATAGCAAGTGCATGATCTTTGCTGTTTGCAGGCAGCACAGAGAAGAAGAGAAAGAAGAAAGAAGAGGAAAGTGATGATGATGATGACCAGTTGGGTAAACAGCCTTGTAAGAAGCTCACATCCAAAGAAGTAAGTGTGCTTTCCTGTAGTACAACTGAGCAGGGAAATGAGCTTTTATATCCTTGGCGATGTCACTAAAGAGCCTGTTGTCACTAAAGAGCTTTGAGACTTTGGGAATGAAAACAGAATTCTGTTATGAATGGTCTGTGACAACTTCTCTCAACCTCCTCTTACCTGACTATGCACATCAGGCTGAATCTTGTATCTTGCTGTAAAAACTGAAGTGGAGCTTACTCTCGTACGAGCAGGGGGGTGGGTTCTGTATAGAGTCACATCAGTAACATTTTGCTTGAAATTATTTATTTTACTTAATGCATGTGGAATGCAAAGTGAACACCATTGGAGAGTTGCAGACACTGAGGCTCTGGATGCTGGGGATTTGCTAATGTGTTTTGTGTTTGCAGAGGAGACGAGCCGAAAGGCAGCAGCGCTCCAAGAAAGTCGGAGTCCGGTATTATGAAACTCACAACGTGAAAAATAAGAATAAGAACAAGAAAAAAACTGGCTTGGAGGGACAAAGATCAAAGCACAAAAAATACAAACATAAGCAATAGCTGCTTATTCTATTAAATTTTACATAAAACAGCTCTAGTATGCGGTGGCTTTTTTTACTATAAAACTTGCGGTTCCTGTTCAAAGCCCAGTGTGACCGGTCTGTCCTGGCCCCAGGAGCAGCATCTCTCTCTTTGTTTCTGCATCATCTGAAAGTTCTTTGTGCAGTTGGAGCTGATGGTATTTCCACATCGCCGTCCCAGGCCAGCAAACACTGCAGTAGCCAAACAGCTCTTCCAGTGTTGCTCAGTGGTGGGGTTTGGGTGGGTTTTTTTTCTGGAAACTCGCTTTATGGGGTTTTTCACATGACTACGGGGAATTCTCTTCCCCGTGTTCACCTTCTGTGTAACCAGCTGCTCACAGAGGTTCCTCAAGCAGGGATTTCATTTGCTTCCATTGAGAAGTGAATCTATGGCTGGATCAGGCCCCTTCATTTCACCAGAAACAGTCACACCCCGAGCTTTGGTGTTGCCTGCGCTGTTACTGCTGATGGTTCTGACAAGGGATTTCCTTGAACAGTTGACACCAGCTTGCAGCTACTCAGGGAAATGCCCCCAAGATGCCTGGCCAAAACTGAGCTGCCATTTCTTTCTTGGTGCATGTGACTTACTTTTCTCCTAGGCACTTTTATATTGTTTCTGAATCTTCTACAACCTTTTCAAATTAATAATGTCAGAGAGATGTTTGCATTTAAAAATGTTTATTAGTTATTGCTTTAAAGGTCATTAGCACGTTACCAACAAGCAAGTTCCAGACAAGTTCACTGTTCAAAGAGCTGACTGCTGAGATGGCTCTGAAGGAGGGAGCAGTAATTAAAGAAGCTCTTGAATTTCAACTCTTCAAGAGAGAAAGAAAGAACACAGTTACACTGCCTGCTGTTACTGGTAAGTGAAAACTCAAGATTGTTTTAGGAAGACAAATCTTTGTCACTAATTGCAAGTTTCTTGCTCTGACAGCTCTTCTGAGCCTGCCTTGAGGACAACGAAACAATTAATTCTTTGCTGCAATGATGCATTCAAGTTGGGCCTGAAAAACAAATGAGACAGTGAGACAAATTAGATTTCCTAACCTAAAAAATAAACCTTCAGTGCTGTGAAGGGCTAAGTTTTCTGTTGGATGTTCACAGCAAGGAGCAGAGGGATGCTGTGCTGCTGCCAGGAGAGCCAGGCCAGGTTTGTTCCCCAGTAATTTCATTCTTACATGTTTTATAAATTAGTTTGTCGTTGCTGGCATGCACAGTTGTTGCATTCTGAGGAGAACAGAGCTGGCCTTGGCTCCATATGATGAGAAACTGTTTTGAATGTGAAGCATCAAGGGGGAAATTAAATCAAAGCTGTTAAAACAGTGGTCTGAATTCTCTGATTTGAAGCTGGACTATCTGAGCTAAATTAAGTATTTGGCTCTCTAGCATTTGGAACATGAACTGACTCTGGGACAAGAGTAGCTGGGAACAGCAAGTTTTGTGATTACTGAGAAAATTTGATGCCAGTGGATGGATAGGAGCAGCTAAAATAACCCTCAGCAGTGGCACACACAGCTGGTCAAGTACAGGTACTTCAAGGAAGAATCAGATTCAGAGGCAACACACATCTGATCTAAGATTTGGGGTCTTAAAACATTCCAAGGCAGCCTGAAAACGTGAGTTAAAAAGTAAGATCTGCAGGAAAAGCAGCTTGCTCTAAGTTAAATGTTTTTAGCTGTAGCCAGAAACATTTGATACTGTTCAGGGTGACATTCTTTCCTTACTCAAAAGATGTGGGTTTTTTTTTTCCTTTTAAAAACAAAATACAGAGCTCTGTTCTTCCCAACGCCACATGCACAAATACATACCTATCCCTGCACAGTTGTTCTTGGGTAATATTTAATGTTAAATGGTGTGTTGTGTTGTGTTACTAGGGCTTTAAAGAGAATTTTACCACTAGTATTTGGAATTCTGGATTTTAACTGACCTTCAGCTGCTGGTTTGTCCGTTTGAGGAACAGAACCTCTTCACTGTGTTTCTTCTCTTCTATTTCTCGCCGCTCAGTTTCTTGCCTTTCAATAGCCTCACATTTCGCTTTCTCTTCACTCACTTGTTTTTCCAGCTCCTCCTTTTCCTCTTCCAGCTCTGCAATCTTGAAAAAAAGTACAGATGTCTCAAGTTTTGTTGGCAAACAGTCAATTTTCAGTTCAGATGGGACTGATGCCTTGAGAGGCTACCTAGAACAGAGGCTGGACAGAGTTAAAGGAATAAAGGAGGGGTTTATGAAAAGGCCTTCAAAGGATAAACTTTGGGCACTGCAAGAGCCTGGACAAGGGTACACCCAAGATGGACCCTGAGTCACGAGTTTTCACACTTTTATAAGTATTGGTCCATTTCCATATTGGGGTTAATTGTCCAATTCCAGCTTCAGGTTATAAAGTCCCCTCCTCCCAGTTTCCTCTCAATTTCCTATTGTTCATACTTTTTGAGCCTGAAGCTACAATGGTGTTCTCAGGAAAGGAAAAAGGATTGTTTTGTCTAACTGAACTGTGAAGACAACTTACTAGCACTCTATATGAAGTTCAGAGCTATATACTAATGCAGTACAGAATCTGAAAAATACAAGAACTAAAATTTAAGGCATCAAGACAAAGTCATGTGTGGTGCAGTCTTTAAAGCTGTAGAAGAAACTTCAGAAGTGCAGCTAAGCCTGAGGACAGTGAGTTGAGTCTTTTGATGGTCTTTGCTGCCATCCTGTGGAAATGGAAACAATGAGTTTAAAGATATAAAATCTGCTATTTTCACATGCAGAAAGCTCCATCACGGGACCCCAAGGCGTCGCTCATGTTGTCTCACTTTAGTTTTCAGTGAAGACAAAAGATAACAGATTTCAGTAAAACAATTGTATTGTATTAATTGGGATACTAGGACTAATTAAACTCTGCTTTTGCATTGTTTTCAACAGTAAAAGACAAATTCAGTATTATAGTTCATACATGGCGAGCAGAGACAGTGGACTATGTTTTTAATGTAATTATGTAGAATCCGTTGTCCAACAGGAAGCTGTAAAGATTTCAAGAGCACAAATTCCCTGAACACTATCAAAGAAGGATCTTCCCATAAAATAACCCACCACAACAGAAACTTGACATTATGCACTGTAAGGCAAACAGGAAGGTGTCAAGGTGGAAGGTGGAGGTTTGGAATTAGCATACAGAACAAAAACTCCTCTGTACAGACTATGGGAAAAGAAACAACTGCTTACACCCTATGTAGCCTTTACATCCTTTACTCCAAGTGGCCTTTACACCTTTTTCTCCAAGTCCCTCACCCTTTTCTCCAAGT
>QUSF01000067.1:1403255-1420791 GCA_003676055.1 Chloebia gouldiae | reverse complement strand
GCGCGGCGGTGTTCCCGGCAGGAGACGCTGGCCAACCTGGAGCGGCAGATCTACGCCTTCGAGGGCAGCTACCTGGAGGACACGCAGATGTACGGCAACATCATCCGCGGCTGGGATCGCTACCTCACCAACCAGAAGTGAGTGGCGGAGGCGCTGCCCGCCGGCCCGGGGCCCGCCCGCCGGCCCCGCCATCCCGCCTGTCTCTGTTTCAGGAACTCCAACAGCAAAAACGACCGCAGGAACCGCAAGTTCAAGGAGGCCGAGAGGCTCTTCAGCAAGTCCTCGGTCACCTCGGCAGCGGTGAGTGCCGGGATGAGCCCTGACCGCTGTGCTCACCCCTCTCCTTGTCCCTGTCGCCATCCCTTTCCTTACCCCCACTCCTGTTCCCGTTTTATCCCCATCCCGTCCCTCGGTCCCGCTGTGATCCCCTGCAGAATGACTTCCCCGTTCGCAATCCCGTGGCTGCCCCGGCTCCCTGAGCATCCCCATGGCACCCTGCAGCCCCTTCCAGAGCCCCTTTCCCGGTGGTGGGGTGGGAGGCTGCCTGTGCCTGGTGTCACCGCTGTCCCCTGGCTTTGTCACCAGACCCCCGTGCCACACGGGGCCATGGGCACCTCAGAGGGACACGTCTGTGTGAGCTGGGCTCCGTGCTTTGAGCACTGGGAAGTGAATCCCTGCTTGGCTTGACATCCCGTTTGATTTCCCAGGCTGTCAGTGCGTTAGCTGGAGTCCAGGACCAGCTCATTGAGAAGCGTAAGTCCCTTTGTCACTTTTCTCTGAATTTGGGAAGAATTACACTCTCCCCACTGTTCAGCCCTGTCTCAGCCTTCCAGATCTGGGATGGGGTCTGGCTCCCCTTCCCAATCCCTGTGTCTGCTGCCCTCGGGCTGCTCCTGGCTGTTGATTTCCCAAGTTCTTTCCAGGCTCAGAGGGCTTTGTTGTGTGTAAAAGGGATTGGAATTGGTTTGGTGCTGTGTGGAGGAA
This sequence comes from Chloebia gouldiae, assembly GCA_003676055.1. Classification (NCBI taxonomy): domain Eukaryota; kingdom Metazoa; phylum Chordata; class Aves; order Passeriformes; family Passeridae; genus Chloebia; species Chloebia gouldiae. The sequence continues at coordinate 1,419,807 of QUSF01000067.1, read as the reverse complement.
GAGGCTGGACGAGCTGAAGCACTTCGTCTGTAGATGTGTCAGTCACAGGAGACCTGGGGAGGGACCACTCACCTGCAGGACACTGAAAAAGCGTTTTTGTGATCAGCACCAAAGAGGATGTGGATCCTCAGTGCTGAGGAGCAGCTTCAAGTCTGTCCTGCAGGGCTCTGTCCCAGGCTCTGTGATCACCTGGTGCTGCAGGGCTTGGGTGCCTCTGCTGCTGTGCTGGGGTTGTTTCTCCCACTCAGGGCTGTGCCAGGAGCTCACCCTGGTGCTCACCTGGCTTTGTCCTGCTCTAGGGGAGCCGGGCAGTGGCACAGAGAGTGACACTTCTCCAGACTTCCACAACCAGGAGAATGAGCCCAACCAGGAGGATGCTGAAGAGCTGGATGGCTCCGTGCAGGGTGTGAAGCCCCAGAAAGCTGCTTCCTCCACTTCCTCTGGGAGCCACCACAGCAGCCACAAAAAGAGAAAGAACAAAAACAGACACAGGTCAGTGGGACCAGCAGCCTGCTCACCACACCTGGACAGTTGGCTGGGGCTGGATTGAATTTATTGCCTGAGGGGAACCAGTAACATGTTGGAATAACCAACAGGCAGCTGGGGTCAGTTGTTTGGGTGTTTTTCCTGGTTTTGGAAGAGGAGGGGAGAGTGCTGAGGAAGTCAAACAAGCAGCACAGGGTGCTCACTCCAGCTGTGGCACAGCTGTGCTTCTGGGCAGCTTCTCCAGCTCTTCCATCTCTCCAGGATAAAGCTTGTTCCTTCCAGCAGGTCCTGACCTCCTGAGCTTGCTTGCTTGGTTTCTGTAGGGCAGGAATGTTAGTGCTTCCTTTGAAGGAGGGTGGAAAGCTAATGGGAATGTTTTTGGGGTTTTGGATACTCCCAGTATCTGGATTTCCACTGCAGCCCCTTCCAGCTCTCACATCCCAACTGAGTCTCAGTGCTGGCATAGAGGAGTTGCTGTGTCACCTTCACCTGAGAGTGTTTGTTATTAAACTGACCTGAAATTCATATGAAACAGATTCCTTGAGCTCTTTTCTGGTTGGATTTACCTGTCCAGCTCTGCCCCTAAGGTGTGATGAGAGCGATGAGCTGGTCCCTGTGCCCTCAGCCCAGGCTCTGGCAGTGACAGTGCCTGTGAGTCAGGCCCTGAGGGAGGAAAACTGAGGAGAGGAGATACTCAGAGCTGTCTGGAAGGATTGCTGAAGCTGGGGCCTAAGGATCTCACAGAAGTAATGGAGCTTTTAAAACTCTGTGGTTTTAAAAGCTCTCTCAGATTTAGTCTGTGCTGGCTCTGAGCTGTTGCCTCTGCCTAGGGACAGGCTCTCCACTTTAAGGGACCTGCCTTGCAATTAAAGAAAGGATTTAAAGTGGTAAAAGTTTAAAAGGGGGGCTGGGGACAGCTGGGGTGGGGACACGAGGTAGGTACAATGCTTGAAAAATGCTTAACTCCTTTTTTGCCTTCATTAAGTGTTGAGTCATTAGCGTGTCTTTAATTCTTGGGTCAGAATTTCCTTCCTACAGCAGCCTGAATTGGGCAAATATCCGAAAGGACTGGATATCCCTTTGGTTCCCCATGAGCTGGGAATCCAAAGAAGTTCAAATCTCTTTTTTTGCCTGTAGATATTTGGAAGAAGTTCAGGAATAACACAAGAAACTACATCCGTGAGCAAGTCCAGAGAAACAACCTGTAAAACTGAAGTACAGCTTAAGAAAACTGCCATTTCAAACAAATTATAAAATATTCTCCCTGGACAAACCATGGCCAACAACATGGTGGGGTGCAGGGCAGGTGCTGGAACTGACATAAATCTCTTTGCTCTGGTCCATGACCTGGACTTTAGGAGCTGGGGGGAAGCTGCCTCCCAACAGGTTGTGTGGCTCTGGGTTCCTTCACATCCCCCTCTGCAGCTTTGGCTGCTGCTGCCAGGCCAGGCTGCTGGACAGAGGAGCCCTGCCCTGCTCACCTGTGGCAGCATCTGTGTTCCCAGGCTCTGTCAGACACTCAGCGAGGCAGGAACTGACCGTTTGTACTGCTTAGCAGGGCTAGATAGACAATTAAAAATGATAAAAAGATAATTAAATTTGTCTGTAATAAAAGCTCTGTTAAAATTGTGATTGCTTTTACTGACTATCCCCTAAATTTTGGCAGAGAAGACCAAACAATTCTCAAGTATATTTAGGCTAAAAACACCCCAGCAACAACCCAGTCCCTGATCGTGCAGCGAGGGTGTTCCACAACCCCACAGGTGCCCCAGCCAGACCTGTGGGTCTGTCCCCTGAGGGGTCTGGCATGGAAAAGAGAAAAATAAAAAGAAATGCTGGCTTTTCTCTTGATTCAGAAGCTCTTCCTCTTGCCAGCACGACTCTGGGCTTCACTCCCCCGTTCTGGAGAACTGGAGGTGCTGGGAAAGGGCCCTGCAGGAGCACGGCCTCGCTGGGCTCCCCTGTGGGGACCTTTGGCTTCGGGTGCACACAGGGCCTCAGGTGTGGCTCCAGAGGCTCTGCTCTCCCTCTGCTCCCTGCCACACCACAGCAAGGCCAGGCTGGATATTTTCTGTGTGCTCAGCTGTTGTCACAGCTAATAAGGGTTTGAGGGAGCCCAGTGCTGTTTGCTCCTAGCAGTGCAGTCCTGGAATGGGGTTCTGTGCTCAATCCTTCCCCAGCTGTGGGCACAGCTCTGTCTGGAGGTGGTGCTGTGGCTCTTGTCTGAGGGGTGGGACAGTCACCAAACTGCTCAGCTCTGGTCAAACGTCCCTGGGCCACCACTGCTGGGGACAGCAGTGCTGGGGGTGTGGGGGGAACGGCCCAGTGCAGGGTTGGGCACCAAGTTCTGTGTCACCTCTCCAGCTGTGTCACCAGCTTCGCCTTGCCCTGGCAGCCCAGCCCCTCCCCAGCTTCCTGACCCCTCGCTTTGGTTTTCCAAGGCCTCGGGTTCCTGTCCTGCCCCTGAGCTCTGCCCTCTGTGGGTCTGCCCCTCCTTCAGCTCCTCAAATCCCCTGCGTGAACCAAACCCACCTCTGCTAACAGCTCTTGTTCCCAGAAACCCAGTGGGGAGGGGGACTCTGGATTGCCAGCCCAGAGTGCTTTTTGTGTCCAGTCCTGGTTAATCAGATATCTGAAGAACTTGATGGTGTTTGAATACTGGCTTTATTATTTATTTCATTTAATTTTTTTAGCAATCTCGCTAGGGTGGCTAATCAATTAATTGATTTAATTCATTAGTATATTAATTTCTATTGCTTTCTTCCTTTCAAATGCTGCCCCTCAGCCCGTCTGGCATGTTTGATTATGACTTTGAGTAAGTTTGACTTGAATTAGTACTTGTGCTGTGTTGTTAGTGTGTAGACACCGATGTGCCTTTTGAGACCTTGCTAACCCCTAGTTTATCTGTTTAATTGTAGGTATGTATATTAGGTTAGGCTGGGAAGTTTTTTTTAAAAACAGAAAAGCGTGATGGAGGTAACATTTTATTTAATAACTTCAGCAAATTATAAATTAACTTCACTCTTCTTTACCTTTCTGTTTCATATTTAAATAGATAAAACTTTTTAACTTTAAAACTTAGTTTAAAAACTGATTCTTTTGGCTTTGCTGCTTAAGGAGATAAGTATAGACTTGGATATTTCCTGTTGGAAAAATGTACTAAACTCAGTAATTTTGGCTCATATAATCCCTGTCATCTTAACTCCTCTCTCTATCCAAGTAAATAACTCTCACGCTATGTCTGGCTAATTACCTGTGGCATAGTTACACTTCTGGCAGATTAAATTAACAGAAAGCATGCCTAGTTCCCCTTGTTCACCTGCCTAAGTGCCCTGTGATTGACTGTGCCCCTTGATTAACTCTGTCTGGGAGTGGATGGAATCTGCTTTTTGGCAAATAATAACTCGACTCTCCTCTGCTGCTCTCATGCCCAGTAACGCTGGGAACAGTGCCCTGGCTCAGCCAGTTGGGAATGGATGGATTAACCATAGTCTCTGTCGTAGCTGTGCCCTGTGCAGTGAAGCTGGTGTTGGGTCAGCTATTGACATGGACGTTTCTCTTGTCTTTCCAACCACAGGATTGATCTCAAGTTAAACAAAAAGCCAAGAGCCGTAAGTATCCGTGCTCTGTCTGTGTTTTCATTGCTCACTGGAAGGGCTGGCTGACTCTAAAGCTTTAAAAACCCTCCTGCTGCTGCTGTCATTTGAGTTCTTACTGTCATGGGTGAGGAGTCACAGCGTGAGTTCAGCATTGTCCCTTGGCTGTGACAGCAACTGAGCCTAGGTCACAGATAACTCCTGTGTGCTTCTCATGGAAAAAGCTGCTTTGCATCCTGTTATCTGGTCATGATCTGGAGCATCAAAAGCATCTGGTTTGAGTTGATACTCAAGGCTGGAAGGGTCCTGCTTTTCAGTGTTTAGCTACAAGAAAAAGATCTGTTTTCCTGCAGCTAGTGGAGTGTGAGATGAGAGAGGACTGAGAACCCCCAGCTCCAAGAGCAGAATCAGAGGTGGGAAGGTGTTAATGTGCATGTGCTGTCCTTTCTCTGCAGGACTACTAGAGCCATCAGTGCTGATGCTCCTGGGATTTAGGTCTGTGACTCCCCACTGAGAAGCCCTGAAGCAGGATGGCAGCTGCAGCAGGAGTGACTCACTCTAAGGGACTTGGATGGGGGGAGGAAATCCTGGACCATGTACTTTGCATCATTTTTAAATCACCTGAGTTGCAGGAAGACAAAGGTGGTGTAGTAGTTGTAGTAGTTCTGAATTCCTGACTGTTCTGTCCTTCCACCTTGGTCGGGAACTTGCTGAAAAGGCCGATACTGCTGCCCCCCTGTCACCTGCAGACCCACAGAGAGGCATTTCCTTTTCCACTGGAACTGGGGTAGGATTCAGTGTGTCCCATCCATGTTGTGAGACTTAAATTTACTTTTGTTGCTGAAATTTAGCTTTGCAGGTTTGGTTTTGTTCTATTTTGTTGGTTTCGTTGTGCCCTTTTTAAAGTTGAAGTGTATAGTTACAAGTTGACTTTGGGTTTCTTTGTTTAGTCCGTGTAGTGGAAGGTTCTTCATTTTGTGGAGCAGCTCTTGATTCTTACTCAAGCAGAGAAGAAGGCAGTTTAACCCTTTTCTCTTAGTTTCATTTTAAACACCATCTCCTGATATTCCTCAGTATTTTAGGTGCAGGAAGGGCCAGAGCTCAGAGCCAACTCTTCCCTGTCGCTGACTTTGGGTGGATTCTCTTTTTAAATACAAACCTCTGTCATTTGTACATAAACAATAAAAGTTCCATGTTTGTCTCTTCTCATGGTTTATTCAGTCCAAACTTTGACTCTTGGTGCTTTTTAGTGTCCACCTGCTTCATGGGGACTTGCTGGGGTTCTTCCCCTTTGGCAGTGGAGCTGTTCCTTGTCCTCCCTCCATGGGAGGTTCTCTTGGTGCTTTCTTTCCTCGGGGTAGCTGTTCCTGAGTTCTGCAGGGAGTGCCAGGCTCTGTTCTCATGCTGTGTCTGGCTGATCCTGCTGCAAGGCAGGACTGGAATGTGCACGGTTCTGCTGGCATATTGCTTGCAGATCAGGGATGGATGATCCAGCTGGATTGTCCCTGGAGCGGGACGGGAGTCAGGGCTGGGTGCTTCTCTCAGCAGCCACGTCAGTGTCAGAATCTCGGTGCTGTGCTTGAACTGAGCTGTGGGGAATTGCTTCTTTGTCAGTGCTGGGATGTGTTTGTGTAACTCCTGCTGCTGGAGGGAGACGTGGGACAGGGGCCATGGGACAGGGCTGTCACCGAGTCCCCGGAGCGTGTCCGGCCCGTGGCACGGCTGAGGGTTTGTGTGTTCTGCTGCACCTCTGCTCCCCTGGGGTTTGGGATCTTCCTCAGCTCTCTCCAGGCACTGGGACTGTGAGGGAGCAGAATTCTGCTTCGGGCTGTGTCTGATCTGGGGATCAAGACAGCTCTGTGTTCGTTCCTGGAGGGAGCTGGCTTATCCTGCAGGGAGCTGCTTCTTCACGGGGTGGGGGGGTCAGATAGAGCAGCTTAAAGGCCAAGCTGCAAAGCTGGCCTACTTCTGTGTTTTAACTTAGAGTTTAAGTACAGGGGGGTGGAAGAGCTAGAGAACAACATAAACTACAAAGCCTTGCTCCTCCATAGCTGGAAAAAAAAATCTCAATGATGGTTTGGATTCCCTTGGTATGAAAACAGTTCTGCTGCTGCTCCAAGCAGGGATGGCTGCAGCACCTGGATTTCAGAGGCTGAAGTCTCTGCTGCACCTCTGACCTTGAGGAAAGCTGCCAGACTTTTTTGGGTGGAACATTTTGGAGAAGCAGCAAAGGGGCTGGTGTAGGTCAGAGCCTGTGTGCAGGCAGGTTGTGTGGCAGGGTCAGCTCTGCATTCCCTGTGACACTTTGGGGTGCTGCAGGCACAATGGGGAAGTGCAGCCATTCCTGCCTCTGGCTGTGTTTGTCACCAGAGGAGGGGACAGCCTCTTCTGCAGCCTGAGGGGGGCACATTGACTGGGGCAGAAGGAGAAATGGCACACACTGGATTCAGTCAAAGGATCAGCTGTTCCCCGCTGGGTCCTGACTCCAGCAGTTGTGCCTAAAACTTCCATTTGACTTCTGAACACTTCTGTTTTACTTCGTAAAGAACTCGAGTGACTAAAGACTCCCAGGGTGGCCAGTGCCTGGCCACAGGAGTCAGAGGGAGCTGCACAGGCTTTACCTGAATGCTAATTAAAGCTAAAAATAGTGGTTAGAAATATTTCCCGGGTCCTTTGCTCGTGAAAGATGAATCCTGAGCAAAGGAAAGCATAAAAGAGCAGCCACTGTCCTTATGGGCCCCAAAGGTGGAGCGTTAGGGAAAGGCTAATCCCTGCACAGCCTGTCACCAAGAGGATTAGGCAGGAGCTCATCTGGTCGCCGAGGGGCAGGAGGTGCCGCGCCCGGTGCATGGCTGGGTAAGGGGGCGGTGGGGAGGGGGCGGCGGGGGTCCCGCGGCTCCGGTCCCCTCTCGCTGTGCAGGCTCATGGCGAGCCGGGACGGCCCCTGACCCTCGGCATGGCTGATCGGGCGGTGATCGGGGCGAGGGCAGCGGCGTTGCGCTCAGCGGGGTCCCGCTCCGCAGGTGCCATGGGCCGGCAGCGCGGCCCGGCCGGGCCCCGCCGGGGGCGGCTGCTGCGCGCCGGGTGCCGCCGGCTCCTGGCGCTCTGCGGGACGGCGCTGCGGGGGCTGCGGCGGCTCTGGAGCCTGGCGTGGGTCGGTACCGCACAGCCCTTCCCCAGGGACCGCAGAACCCTTCCCCAGGGACCGCACAGCCCTTCCCCAGGGACTCAGAACCCTTCCCCAGGGACCGAACAGCCCTTCCCCAGGGACTCAGAACCCTTCCCCAGGGACGCAGAACCCTTCCCCAGGGACGGCACAGCCCCTCCCCAGGGACCGCACAGCCCTTCCCCAGGGACCGCACAGCCCCTCCCCAGGGACCGCACAGCCCTTCCCCAGGGACCGCACAGCCCTTCCCCAGGGACTCAGAACCCTTCCCCAGGGACTGCACAGCCCTTCCCCAGGGACCTCCCCGCACCGCTGCCGGCTCCAAACCCGGGGCGCTGCTGGGTGCAGTCACTGCACCGCTGCTGCTGCGGGGGGTTGGAGGCAGGATGCAATCGCTGAACCGCTGCGGGGGGCTGGTGGTTGTTGCAGCTGGTGGCAGGACGCAATCGCTGCACTGCTGCTGCTGCGGGGGGCGGCTGGTTTTTGCAGCTGGAGGCAGGGGAGCGTCTCACCGCAACACCCGCAGCACTGCGGTGCAGCTTGGCTGCAGGCGCTGTGTGCTTGTGCCCACCGAGAGCCCACGCGGGGACACCGCTCCAGGCTCTGCAGTGCACGGGGCGGGTGTGAGCCCTCCTGTCCCCCAGGTGCTGCTGATGTGCTACAAGAGCTGCTGGGATGGCGCCTTCCAGGTCACCGAGGAGGTAACTCCTCTGCTGGGAGAGAGCGAGCGCTGGGCAAGCCCCGGGACAGCTGAGCCCGGTGACAGGGCCTGCTGGGTGGCACCATGGCTGGTTCCAGGGGCCATTGGGCTCAGCTCCCCACGAACCTGAGAGCCCCCAGTGTCCATGTTGGCTTCCAGCTCGGCACAGCCCTGCAGCTTAGACTAGAGGGAAGTGAGGAGGAGGATGTGGACTCAGATTCTGCATGGGAGCCTGGACAGGCAGGTGGGTCCCTCACCCAGGGGTGTCCCTGGGGCTGGCCGGTGCCATGGGGATTGGCAGGAGCTGAGCTCTGGTGCCAGGGCAGTGGCAGCGGCGCGGCGAGGCCATGCTGGGGAGGCTGGAGGCTCTGGAGGCCGATGTCCGCTTCCTCTGCACCGAGCTGGGGGCTGAGAAGCTCCTGTGGAGCAGCCGCTTCCTGGAGCTGCTGCGGGAACAGCAAAGCCTGCGCCAACGGGTGAGTCCCCGGGGGTGGCAGCCCCCAGAGCCCCCCCTGACCCCCCCAGACCCTCACAGCCTGTCCCAGCTGCAGGAGCTGCCGTGGAACAGTGGTGACAGCCCCGAGCTGCCAGGGGAAGCAGAGGACCAAAGTGCCAGTGGGAGTGAGGGAGAGAGCCCAGAAGGTAGGGGCTGGGAATTGTAGGGGGGCACAGGGAGCCAGTGGCTGGGGACAGGGCAGCATGCAGACCTCTGCTAATGGGCAGTGTGAGTAATCCACCAGCTCCCAGCAGGCACTGGGCAGCCCAAGGAGATAGGTGCTGGAAAAAGCTCCCAGTTGTGTTCCCATCAGGGGCCTGGCTGGGTGCTCCCACTGGTGCTGTCCCCTCTCTCTCTCCTTTGCTCTTTTCCAGGACGCCAGTGGATGGAGGCACCGCAGTAACCACATGGCTCCATCCAGCCTGACAAGCAGAAAATGTAAGTGAAGGTGTGAGCAGGGCCTCAGCAAACCAGGCAGGATCCACACATTCCTCCCTGCCCAGGCCCTGCAGGCCACGGCCAGGCTGGTGCAGTCCCAGCTGTGTCCTGCGTGTGCCTCCATCCCTTGGTGCTGGCTGGCCCGGCCCCATCCAGCAGAGCTGCAGCCATTCCCCAGGAGCAGGACCCAGCTGGAGGCAGGTCAGGACAAGCCACTGGCCCTGGGTCTGGCCCAGGACACGTCACAGCCCTCCCTGCCCAGGGCTGCCCCCAGGCTGACTCTGCCTGGTGAAGCTCACCGAGGAGCATCCTCCTGCTCTGCTGCTTGTTGGGAGTTCCAGGAACAAGGGTCTGGTCAGCCCCAGCTTCAGTCACCTTGCACTGGGTGAGGGATTACAAAACTCACCCACTGACTGCCTGATCCATCCTCTCCAGCTGCTCCTGCATGTGTCACAACCCTGGGCTGGCTCCTTGAGGCAGCACCCAAGGCCAACCGGAGCCCCAGGCACGGCTGTGGGCCCCTGGCTGGCCAGAACAGCCGGGCCTGGGAGCCTGCAGGGCTGAGGGGCTGCCCAGTGCCCTGGCCCAGCACAGGGGGCTGCACCCTGCCCTGCTCCCACTGTTCAATACAGGCAGCCTCTCCATCGCTTGTGTCTGCCTGGTCTTTCCCCAGCAGAGCTGGGACAGCTGCACCAGTGCCCTGCAAGCCCCCAGCTCTTTGGGGAGGGGGACAGGATGAGCCTGGCTGAAGCAGAGCAGGGACCAGCAGCCACCCGCAGCAGGGGCTGGGCTCCAGCAGGAACGGCTGGGATCTGTCCTCCCAACGTGCCCGTGCAGCTCCCACATGCAGGGAACTGATGCAACGCCAATAGCAGCAGCCTGACTCACCCTGCACCCACCCGGCCCCGGGACAGCCCCGTGCTGCTCAGAAATAGAAGGAAAGCAGGTCCTGCAAATGAGCTGGCAGTGCCATGGGAGCCCCAAGCTGCCCCTCGACTCCTGCAGGAATCACAGCACCCTCCACGCTGCAGATGGTGATGTGACAAGGTCCTGCTCCTGCTGTAGCCACCACTCATCTCTCCGTGGCAATCCTTGTGCTGGAAATCCCCAGCCAGCCCACGGGGGCCAGGGTGCAGGAGGAGGAGGGTGACATCAAGCAGCATTAGCTACAGCCACCAGCTCTGCACCCCCTCCCCACAGCACCTGCAGCAAGGCCAGGAACCACCACGCAGGTCATGGAAACCTTTCCCCAGCCACCACACCAGCCAGAGCCTCCTGACCTATTGCTTAACCTGAGGCTGCATTTACTCCATTTACACAAGTGTTATTCACACTTGTGCAACACTGCTCCCCAGCCCTGGCTGGGCAGGAAGGCTGAGCAAGCTGCTGCTGCCCCAGCCAGGGCTTTGGCTTCCAGGGGCAGCCCCCGACACTCAGGGCCCTTAGGAAAGCAGGTGAGAGCTGAAGAACATGTGGCTGGAGGGCAAGTGCTGACAGCACCTGCACTGGTAGCACCACCAGCACCACCCCAGCCCCCCCCCACTGCCCTGGGGCAGCACCCAGCTCCTCCTCAGCACCTTTCCCTCTTGTATGCAACACTGACTGCAGTTACAGCTTCCTGCAGTGCTGTCTCAGAGGCAGGCTGTGCTGCAGCAGCAGTTTGGGGTGCAGGATGCAGAGCTGCTGCCATGCTTGGTACATCCACTCCTCTCTACGGGGAGAGCAGCAGCCCAGCAGCCTCAGCTCTGGGTGGATGCTGAATCTGCTCCTATCACTGCACCCCCATGATGATGCACACATCCCATCCCCTTTCCCACAGCCCTTTTCCATGCCTTCCTCTGAAAATGCTTTAAAATATTGAAACTGAGCTAGCCACATCCTGGAAACCCCCAATGGGAGGAACCAGCTGAGTTCAAATGGAAGTTCAGGGAGCAAGGGCAGCACAGGGCAGTGGAGAGATGAGCAAGCCCTGGAGAGCAGACTGGCCTGCTTGGAGGAACCAGCCTCTCCTGAAGCTCTGCACGAGGCTTCAGCGGCACACAGCTGACAGGATGAGGGCTGGGAAGCCCCTGAGCACAGGAAACCTTCAACAGGCCCATGTGTGACCTGCTTCCCTCCAACAGCCCTGAGAGCTGACACACAGATCTGACCCAGTTTGGCTCACCCAGGAACACAAAAACACCAGCAGTCATAGCAGGCTCTACCCCCAAGCCCCAGGAAGTGCTAAGCCAGAGGATGCACCCCAAAACCCCCACCTTAACAGCCCCAGCAGGGTTGCCAAGGTGTCCAGGCAGGCAGCCCCACCACTCCTGGCACTGAGGAGCATGTAGGGGGAAAAAAATGTGCAGCAGCAACAGTTCAACCATCATTGCCATTTCCCAAATCTGTGGCACCACAGCGAGCTTGGGAAATGGGGACACAGAACTTTGTGTGAGTGAAGGAGAAAACTCAGAGCACAGCAGTGGGATTGTGGCTGGGCTTGGCTGCCCCAGCAGCACACACAGAAGTCTGGGGGAGCAACTGCAACCAGATCTGTGCTCGGGCCTGACCCTCCCAAACTGCCCCGTGTGCCCCCAGGACTGGCACTGCAATAGAAACATCACAACCCAAGTCAGCTCCAGCTCTTCCTCTCCTGCCTGTGATAATGAACCTCTGCACTGATTCCTTTAATCTCTCAGTGCAGCTTTGAGACACAAAACCAAGCATTTACCCCTTTAAACATCCCATAAAACTAGAATTACCTATTGTCTTTTACAGGAACACCAGCCTTAAAATCCTGCAGCATTTTTCAACTACAGATCCCATGAAGGACAGCAGCAAATGCCTCACCTGGTTAAAGGTGTGCTCAGATCCCTGACACACCTCTCCATCCCCCCCACCCCACACACACAGAGCCACATGAACTCTGTCACTGCAGTGACAGCCTCAGAGGTTTCCTCTCCCACAGTCAATAAAGACTTCAGACTGGGAGTTGCAGGTTTGTTTTGAAATGCAGCTGGTCTCTGGGAGCACCTGCCTCCCTGGTTTTTGATTAACTAGAGAGTCACTGCCCTGTGGTAAATGAAGAGCACAAGTTTCAATACAGAGCATAAAGTTATTTAACCAGTGAGATAAGAACATGCTGTGCTGCAGTGGAGCAGGTGGGAAGGGAAGATCCTTACATCACAAGGCGAGCACTGATATTCCTGCTGCACTTCCAGCCCATAACAAATCTTCAGAGCAAAACCTGGACATGTTACCATTCACATATTCCACACTGAACACATGACACAGAGGTAAACTGGATAAAATATGTATTTATTTCCAAGCTGTACTGTGGAATTGCCCCTTAAATCAAACACAGTCCACGCTGATTCCAAAACTGCCAGGAGTGTGGCAATTCTGCTGCTTTAGAAGGCAATAAATGCTGCTTTAGCACCCCAGACACCCACACTGTGGTGCTGAGTGAGAGCCAGTGCTGCTGCCCATCCCACCTGCCCTGCCAGTGCCTGCCCCGGGCATTGAGCAACCCCAGGGGAGCCAAATCAACAGCAGACACTGCACATGCCCTTATCTGCCAGAGCACATGGCTGGTTTGGTGTCACTGCATCGATTAACAGCCTGGCAATAACCAGCCCTCAGACTGCACACAGAGATCAAAGCCTGTCAGAGGAACCCCGGGGGGGAAGGGCAATTCCTCTGACTTTTCCCTTGGAAAGCCAACCAGAAAGTTGAATGTTCCTCCACAAAGCCACGAGAGACCAAAAATATGTCAACTCAGCAGTTTTTATTTCTATAACAGCTCTTTGCCAGGGCTGTCACATGGCTATTCAGACTATACTGCATAGTGATACAGAAAGTTCAGCAAGTGTCAGCTGGGGAGTACACAACGTTAATCTTCTCATTGCAAGAGAGGCAGCAGATACCAGCATTCCACCAGAAACCCAAACCCACCTTGCCAAGTAACATATGGCTGAGGTGAGACCAGCATTGATTAAAACTGCAAGCAGCAAGGTGCTGAACAGTAACATTAAAAACCATTTTTTTTTCTGTAATTTACAAATATGCAAAGTATCAGGTTACTTAAAATTAAGAAGCATTTTGCTTACTAACATGAAACATTACTAATTTGTAATGTATCATTATTAACCAGGTATACAGGTTCCTGTGTCCCTGTGGTCTCATGGCACATGGTGCCAGTCTGGGCAGGTCATTCCTTGGACAGCAGAGGGAAGAGCAGGAACAGACAACACTGCTCCCAGGAGAGTTTCAGGACCAGCTGCCTTCCACTCTCCCCTTCCTATTTTGCCACTCAATAACCTTGGTTTAACCACAGAAGGGCGTATTGTATTTAGAAACAATAACACACACAGATACAATGTGTATCAACAAATCAACTGCTTCTGGCCTGCACGTGCCAGGAACATTTCTGCATCCCTTGCACAGCAAAATTCCAGGACCAGAACCAATTACTACAGAAATTGGTTTTGCATATTTAAAATCTCTTACAGTACCTACAATAGAAAACATCTCACAGAGTAAGAGGAAATGAAACAGGAACAGTCTTGCCAAATAAGTCTTACTCTACAATTCTGGATGCTGCTCTAGTTGGGCACAGCCAAAGGGGACAGGGGAATATTGGTGAGGAAGAAGAGGAAGCAACAGCTTTACAACACAAAATAGTCAAGACTCCTCGGGAAGGCCCGTGGCAGCAGTCCAGATGTGACTGCAGCAGTTCTATTGCTGTTTGAAGGCACAAGGCACATAATAAATCCTTGTCAGTGCTGTCCAGAGCCAGCCTGGGACAGGGACAGCTCCAGAGCAGCACTCACAGCACACTCAGCTCACCCACCTGCTCTGACACTGCAGCTGTCAGCACACAAACACACACAGAGCTCTGGAGCAGCGTCTGGCTGCTCCTCCTGAGCAAGGACTGTGCTCCTGGGAGCTGGAGCTCACCAAGCACTTGTGGTCCATGGGGCACAATTAGGAAGATCAGCTGAGGTGGGAAGGGTGTGGAAAACATTATTGAAGAAGTGCATCAGTAAAATCAGTCTGATAAATCCAGCTTCAGACTGCATTAATAACCCATTTGCCACAGATCTGAATGGTGGGATTTAGTAAAGAGGTTTAGTCAGGACCTAACAAGAGCATTGATAAGGCATTTGGGTCCTCAGAAACTAGCCTTAGGTCACTACAAAGGCAGCACCCACTTCTCTCACATCCAGTTATGGACAACTGCAGTTCAGGGTGTGCCAGACTCCCATGAACCCCAAAGGAACAGTCCTGCTCTAGAGCTGCAGCCTCCTTTCCTGCTTAGCCCCTGGGGAAGGTGGGACGCTGGGGTGTTCTCACCTCTCCCACAGACACGTGGTCACAGCTGGAGCAGAATTTCCTGTGAGCACACCACATCTGGCACACAACCTCCAGCTGGAGCCCAGTACTTCCAAAGGAATAAGAAGGAGCACTCAGAAGGCCTCTGTGGCAGCTGCAGAGGCAAACCCAGCCCCCTCAAGCCGCACCCGCCTCACACACCCGGGTTCTGCGCCTTGTAGGTGAGGATCTCTGCTGCCAGCCGCTGGGGGTCCAGCAGCCGGGGGAAGCGGCTCATCACGGCATCCACCAGGTGCGGGTGGAAGATGCTGCAGAGCTTGACGTGCACGCTGGCCCGCTCCTCGGCGAACTGCTCCTCAGCAGCCCAGGGCCCCGAGTCCCCGAAGGCCGGGGCCCCGCGGGGGCTGCGCACGCCGGGGGCCCTCGCTGGCGGCGGGCACGGCTCGGACCAGAACTCGCCGGAGCGCGGCGGGGCGGCACCGAACTCGCCGGGCAGGCTGTACTGCCCCGCGGCAGCAGCGTGCACAGCCACCCCGTAGCCTGAGAAAGAGCGGGCTGCTCCCGAGCGGGGCAGCTCAGGGCTGTACTGCAGGAAGCTAGCACCACAGGAAGATTTACGGGAGCTGTGGTTGTAGGAGAGCAGACCGTTCTGCTCTAAGCTGGGGGAACGCGGGTAGACGGGTCTCTGCCTACCGCAGGTGCAGACGGGCAGCTGCTCCGCGTGGGAATGGTCACAGTGACTGCTACACCTGTGAGGCCACATGTCAGACAGCTGGTTCTCCAGAGACCCAATGCCTGAGTCGAGATGCTCCTGAGACATGTAAGACAGAGAGTCCATGGGAGGCTGCTGGTACCTGTCAGGGGAGATGCTGCCTGACGCACAGCCTTTGGCCTGAAGCACAACGTCACTGGGCTTTGCTTTGTGGGCCAAGCTCTTCCTCTCTGCAGAGACCTTCTGTAAAGAGCTTTTGTCACTCTCTGTGGGCACAGAGCACAAGAGCTCTGCCTGGGAGCCCCGCTTCCCCTTCTTCTCCTCCTTGGCACTGGTACTTCTGGTTGGAGACAGCCTGGCGTTGGCACGGAGTTCATCAGCTAACGAGCGCTGGGGCTGGTTGATCCTTTCAGGATGGTAGAATTTACACTTAATTCCATAAGTGCATTTTTTCCCTGTAAGGAAAGCCAGAGCATGAGATGACCAGCTGGATTTGACTAGATTATGAGTGACACTTGCACAGACACCTTGTTCTTCACATTAAGAAGGCAGGTCTCACCATAAGGGCACTGCTGTTTCTTGTGTTCTGGAACTACAGGTTTCTTCCTGAGGAAGTTGTCCAGGCTGGGGCCATGACGCCCTAAGGGATCATCTGGAGGCATAAACCTAAAGAAAAACGAATCTCAGAAGCAGTTCACTTTTTTGAGTTGAGGCTGGGTTTCTTCTCAAAGCCTCCTATTTCATTGAATAGCAAAAGCTATCTGAGCCCTACAATGCTCTCCCACTTCCTGAAGAGATAACCTTCCTGCCACCTAGTCCACACCAGCACAAAATGCTTCCCTTCAGGCACAGAAGAGGTTCAATGCTTGGATATCAACCAGAATTACCTGCTGCTAACAATTGTTCTGTGAGGAAATTGCACCCTGAAGTTCTCCTTGGAGCTTCTAACTCCTAACTCCAAATTAGCAGCTACTGAGATGCCACCAACTTCTTTTGGCTTTGTATCCTACAGCTTTTCATTATTTTTTCACTAGCATTTTGCTTTTCTCATGCATCACTTGCTATTGCTTCATTAGAACAAGCCAGTGTGTTCACACAGATCTTTCTTAAATGCCCAGGAAGATGTGACCACAATGGAATAGCTGTGGAATGGCTACCTACAACAGAGGCTAGACAGAGTTAGGAGAATAAAGTGGGTATTTATTAAAGGCCTTCAATACATATATTTTGAACAGTGCAAAAGCCTTGCACAGGCTACACCCAAGATGGACCATGATCATGAGTTTTTCAGGCAGATCTAAGTTTGGTCTATTTGAACATCAGGGGTTAATTGTCCAATTACAGCTTCAGGTAATGAAGTCATATTCTCCAGTTTGCTCCCCTCGCCCCAGTTCAATTTTGTCTGTACTTTTCAAGGCCTGAGGCAGAGGGTGTCCTTGATTCTCAGGCCCAGAAGGATTGTATTGTCTGAACAACACGAAGAGAGCTTACTAGCACTATACAGAGTTTAGAGTTATGCAGCGATGCTGTACAAGAGCTGAAAAAAATAAAAGCTAAAAGCCAAAAGGCACGAACCAAAGGCTGAAAGCCAAAAGGCACGAACCAAAGGGCACGAACCAAAGGCTAAAAGCCAAAAGGCACGAAC
>QUSF01000067.1:1378883-1393742 GCA_003676055.1 Chloebia gouldiae | reverse complement strand
CTATGGGGTCTGTATGGTCATGGGGTCAGTGTGCCTATGGGATCTGTATGGTCATGGGGGCTGTGTGCCTGTGGGATCTGTGTGGTCATGGGGGCTGTGTGCCTGTGGGGTCTGTATGGTCATGGGGTCTGTGTGCCTATGGGATCCGTGTGGTCATGGGGTCAGTGTGCCTATGGGATCCGTGTGGTCATGGGGTCAGTGTGCCTATGGGGTCTGTATGGTCATGGGGTCAGTGTGCCTATGGGGTCCGTGTGGTCATGGGGGCTGTGTGCCTGTGGGGTCCGTGTGGTCATGGGGGCTGTGTGCCTGTGGGGTCCGTGTGGCCATGGGGTCCGTGCGGTCACGGGGGCCGTGCCGCTGCCCGCCAGCCTGCGCAATGCGGGGCAGCGGCGGGCGGGCTGCGGGACGGATGTGTGTCAGCGGGACAGACAAACAGCCGCAGCTCCGCTCGCCGCTCCGTGATGTCAGCGCCAGCGGCCGCCGCGATGTGACTCAGGAGGCGTCACCGTGGTGGCAGGCAGGGGCCAGGAGGTGGTTCCCACCTGCTCAAGCTCCACCTGGAGAAGGTGTCAGCCTGCCCACGAAGCAGGGGAGAGGTCGCTCGCAGCGCCCGGCAGGGCCGGACCGCGGAGCGCTCGCAGCCCTCGCTGCGGTTGTGCAACGCAGCGCCGGCCGCCCCTGCGCTCGCACTGTACGGAACAGCCCGGCGGAGTGAGGCAACGCCGTGCTTTCGCTCCCCTCGGCTGGGGATTTCCCCGCTGCAGGGCGTGTGGGGCTGGTGAGAGGCTGCAGCAGAGCCTGCTGCTGCGGAGCTGTGGGTTTGTGTGGAGTCCGGGCCACGGGAGCTCCCTGGCGCAGCACGCAACTCAGGATGCTGTGGCTCTGTGGCTGGAGGCTTGGGCCACTGCCACCCCCAGCACAAATCCTGGTCCCCTGCTGTGCCACAACGGGAGAGCCCAGCCCGGCCCCAGCCTGTCTTTCCACTTTTACACAACTGTGTGCAGGAGTGATGCGCTTATTGCAAAAGAGCTTCTGGAGCGGAGACTCGAGAGACACAATATTCAGTGTGTGGGATCTGAGGTCTGTTTGTCAGACGTTTCAGTAAAGAACTCGCCAGTCTTAACATCCTCCCAAGCCCACACACCTGATTCACAGCTGACATCAAGGAAAGGGGCAAAGAAGGGATTGCACGTTTGTTTTCCTCTTTGGGACAACTACCCCTTTTCCCAAGAATCAGATTTGCTTTCTCAGCCTTCCACCTAGAGGCCTAAGTGAGCTTTTGCAGCCTAGTCTAAATGTTCAGATTCATTGTCTCAGCTTTGTGGAACGAGCGTTTGGGATGAGAAGGATGATGAGCTGCAGAAAGCAGGTTAATGATTCATCAAGGCTGGTTAATGCCACTTCCCAATTCTGCTGATAAGCTCATGTTCTTTGTTGGGCTTGTCTGTCCAATCTGATGTGCAGAAATGAAAATTTGTCCTTAGGTTTATAATCTTAAATTCTCTCTGCAGTAACTGCCAGCAAATTCTGATTGCTCAGAGCAGGAAGTGGATCTGGTGTGCCTCACCCCTGTCCCTGTTTGCAATCCTGCCTCTTTGGAAACGAGGAAGAGCAGCACCTCCTTCTCTTCCTCCCTGCTCCATGCAGTGCTTCTGTGCGGGTGGAAAGTTGCCCATTTTGGTAGAAAATAATTGCATTTTGGTAGAAAACACGTTTTCATGAAAACAGGAGGATGGCTTTTGCTTCCCATTTCAGTTTGCTGTAACAGACACGTTAATGTGAATGTGCTGATGAAATTAAGGGAAAAACCTGTGCATGCAATAGCTCCCTAAGAACCATGAACAGCAGTGACCCAGCAGCCTGTTCTGACTCCTCAGGAGGTGCTGTGGCTCACCAGCAGCCTCAGTGTCTGGGTTTTGCTGCTATCACACACTTCAGGCTGCTCCCACACTGCTGTGATCCCCACAGGGTCTCCAGAGCTGCCCAGAGAGGAATGCTGTGGGGAGGGGGGGGGTCTGAAATTTCCAAAGAAATGTCTTTGACTCTTCCTGAAGGGAGCAGTTGAGCACCTCCCATTGCAGTGCTGCTGGGCTGCTTCTCTGCTCTGAGCATCACCAGGTTACACTGCAATGAAAGTCTCCTGAGCAATAAATACTGATCCATTTAACATGACTCTAAAAATCTATGCCAATAACCTGTTGTAGCTTAAGGTATTTAAACAATTCTCTGTCTTCTTGTAGTTCTCTGTAATAATCATTAAGTGACCTTTAAAATGGCAGTGGGTGGAAAAATTGTGCAAAGCTAAATAGCAATTCAGCAATTGCTGAAGGAGGTTGAACATCAAGTAGAAAAAACTCACTTTGATGTAAAGGGAAGTGAAGCAAGCAAGTCTGAAGCTGGAAGTTTGTTCTTCATTTGTGCTGATTTACAGATCCCATTAGGCAGAATAAATATGGGATCACTGAGCACCCAAGGGATCAGCAAACACCTCCCTGTGCACAGGAGCTACCACTGGCCTCAGCTCAGTGGTCACATCTGTCCCAGAGCAAGGGACAGAGTGGTGACAACACATTTGCTTTGCCACAACCAGCAGCTGTTGGAGAGTTGTTGAAGCTGCTGAGGGTGATGCCTTGTGAAGGCTGGCCTAGAACAGAGACCAGACAGAGCTAAAGAATGAAGTGAGAATTTATTAAGAGGCCTCAATGGATCCACCTTGGGCAGTAAAAGAGCCCAGCCAGGACTACACCCAAGATGAACCAAAATGATCACAAAAATGGACACCTGGTCAAAGGTCTCTCACTTTCTGTAAGCTCTGGTTCATTTGCATATTGGAGTTAATTGTCACATTACAGCTTTAAGTTATGAAGTCCCACCCTTCTTGTTTTCCTCTCTTCGGCCCACGTTGTTTGTGCTCTTAGGCCTGAGATTTGGATCATTTGTTCCTGGTCCCCAGCTAGAGAAGGAATTGTTTTGTCTCCCTGCTCTGTGCAGAGAGCTCACCATCCCCTAATATGAAGCTCAGACCCACACACTAAAGCAGCACAGAATGTGAAAAACATAAAAGCTAAAACCTGAGGCATCAAGGCCTTTGGTCCTTCTGAGGATCCCTCACGAGGAGCTGCTTAGATCCCCTGTGTGTGCTCACACAGCAGGTCTGAAACACGAGGCTGGAGAGGAAGGAGCTGCTCCCTTTTCCCCGTACCCACCTGCCAGGCAGCAAAGAGCCCCTCTGCCCTTGTTGCCTTGATGGTTTCACCATAAAAGCCCTGAGCAGAGATGGGGACACAGGGGGCTGGGGACACAGGGGGCTGGGGACTCACAGCCAGGGGCTCCTGTGTGCCTCACCACAGATACCTGGGGGCACTGGTGGGTGACAGAGGGGACAGAAGCACTGGTGGGTGACAGAGGCCAGGCCAGGCAGAGCCTGCAGCATCCTGGGAGAGGAGCTATTGCTGCGCTGCTGCTGGCACAGCCTCCTCCTGGTATCGCCACTTCGCAGCCTTGCGCTGGATTTGATCCCTACAATACATGGGATTTATCTCTCTCACTTTCATGTGCCTTTAAGGAAACACCGCTCTTTATCTCATTTCTGCTGCTTTTTATCATCACAAAGAGTTTTTAATGAAATGAGAAAGCGTCTGTTTCTGTGGGCCGACGTGGCGTGGGTAATTTCAATATAAAACAAACAAGGCAGCTTTCAAAATTAAAATTTTATGTGTGGCATTTTCTCATTTAACGGAATGCACAAAGACGGGCAAAAGCAATTAACGGGAGGTTGAGACTCAGCAACTGGCAAAATTAAACAACAGGACTCTGCAAATGGAATGATTTGTTCAAAGAAAGCTGGAGAAGGGGATGGAGAGGAGGGCGGAAGCAAGGCTGTGATCAAAAATCCACCACTTCTTAAAAATAACTGCAGACAACTTCCTTGTTAACTCCAGAGTCCCACAGGCCAGGTGGAAACATTGGGGAATGGCACAGTCTGGCAATGCCAGCTTTTGGAGAGAGCTGGGGATGTCCCAAGTCAGGGCTTGGATGCTGTGAGTGGCAGGAGAAGTTGGCTCCCAAAATGTTTCTGCCCCAGAGCAGCAGCTTGTGTGGGGTGTAGGGCTGCTCTAAGGACCCTTCAGCTGAGGGCTGCTTCCATCCCCAGGTTTCCCTCTGCTTCCAAATCCCCTCCCACCAAGGAAAACATCAGTTCCAGGAGGAGTTAAGCTGGAGACAAGGAGGAAAGCAGGAAGGGGAGGCTGAAGGTGTCTGAGCAGGAGCAGAGGCAGCCTCTGCCCCCGTGCTGCTCCTGCACAGGGCTGTGATCAGAGGAACACCGTGGGGGCTCCAGATGAACCATCTTAAAAGAGAGGAAGAGTGGAATTAAGGCTAATCACTTGCTATCAACCATCAACCGGGGCTGTGCCTGCCGAGTTCAGGATTTACAGCCCCTGGGAGCCAACCTGAGCTGGGCTCTGATTGCTGCAATCACTGCAAAACGGGGCTGGGGCTTATTTGCCTGTTTAGCTCATAATTTGTGGTGTTGAAGTGCTGAATTCTTTAAGGTGAGAAGGTGTCAGGACCATATTTAACTGGGAATTTAGGCCTGCTGGACCAGAACAAGGCTGTCTTGCCTCATCATAAAAGTGAGTCAAGATTTCTCTTTGGTGTGCTGCCCTTAGCTGGAGCCCCAGAGATCACAGTGGGTGTCTGCCTGACATATGAAATGTGGAGCAGCATTATTCCCTGTGCTTCCAGCTCTGGTTTCCACTGAGATGGGGAAGGCAAAAGTCACTTGCCAAGGAGGGGCAGAAGCCATCCAGCCCTTGCATGTGGCTGCTCAGCTACATGTCTTAAAAGAAGATGCAATTCCTGGGGAAAGAAGTTGGGAAAGGATGTGCTGAACACCCATAGCAGCCTGGGCAGAAAGAGGCTGTGCACTTTGCACCCACTTTCACAGGAGATAGAGTGAATGTGGCACTAATTCAGCCCAATGCTGTTTGTGGCTGACAGTCTGGAGGTGCCAGATGCAAGGAGGGGGACAGCAGCTTCCAACCAGCAGGAATCACCCAGTGGCTCTGGCCGTGGGAGCACCTGGGCAGTGACACAGGGCTCCCTGGGGCATGGGCATGGAGCAGGAAGCTTCTGTGTCTGGGAAATGAACTTCACTGAAAGGAAAAGCATGGCTGTGGCAAGAGAGGAGCAAGCTGCCAAACCAGGTAATCCATCTCCGGAGCGTCTGCGTCAAGATGATTCATGCCTTCCAATTTACTCCCAGCTCAAATCTGAGGTAAATCAGCCCAGACTGTTCCCGCCCCGTGCCGGGACACGGTGTCAGTGTGGAGAACATCCCACCCCGCCCATCCATCTCGCCGGGCTCGCAGCTCCGACTCCAAAGTGTGTCCTTCGCAATTAGAGCCAAACTGTTTGTTTGTTGAGAGGTGACAGGAGGAGAGGAGGCGCCCTGGGAAGCAAGATGGGATGCGGAAAGGGATGATGAGCATGGATTTTTTTTTTTTTTTTTTTAATATGTTGCTCAGTTACCTTCCTGCAGCAAATCTTTCCACAGGAGAATAGCTCAGGAAGAAGGTTATCAATATTAGTTCCCAACTGTAATAAGAAAGTTGTCCAAAGTCTTAATTACCTTTTAAAACTATTTACAATTCTCCTGCCTCCATCTGTGGCCTTTCTGCCCATCCTGACACCGCACTGCTTGTGCCAGCAGCCCAGAGCCAGCCCCAGTGCCCCAGAGGGATGTTGTGGACAACATCCCACCGACAACATAAAGAGACAAAACCTGGGGTTGTCAGTTTACCACTCATAAAAAAGAATCTTCCTTCAGTTCCTTTCATGTCCTGCAGGCTGGGGGGCTCAGCCATGGGGCTGGGAGGGATGTGGGTCATGGACAGCTCTGGCTGCAGCCCTGGGAGCAGTGACACAGCCCTGAGTCTGCTAATGAGCCAGAGACATTTTAGGCACTAATTCACTTTATGATGAGAGCGCTGCTGCTACTCAGATTAAGTATTTATCTACTTGTTTAATGCAAATCAATAACTGAATAACTGTTTGATGGGGCGGTGGCATTTGTGGAACTCCACAGTCATTTGTAAGTCGTGTTTTAATGCCTTTCTAATGAGCAATACCAGCTCCTCACCACTCAGGCTGTGCACTGAGAGCAATGAACCCAAACACACCATCCTCAGGAGCTTTCCTTGGTGTTCAATACACTCCTGCCTTCAGTCCACTCCTTTCCCTGTGTCAGAGCAGCCGAGGGGCTGGGAAGAGCTGGCAGCAAAGCCAAGCCCTAGTGGGGTCTCAGCCCAGTATTGACATGGGCTGGGAGCTGCTTTGACTTGTCCTCTACCAGTTCTGCTCTTTGCAGGAACTGTAAATTTATCCCTTAGAATCTAATTTTCATTTTCCTTCAATTATTTTGTGCCAATGATTTTGGAAATCCTTGGGACCGGCCTGTCTGGGTAAAGCAGAACTCTGCAGAGCTCAGCTGTGTGTTGTAGGCAAGGCCAGAATCTGGGTAGGAAAAGAGTCTGGGAGTTTCAAATCCAGCCAAAGGAAGGACCTCAGGGTGCCATCTCAGCCCTATCCCCACTCCAGGCCCTGCCCAGTCAGCTCTGAAGGACATTTTTGGGTAGTTCCTAAAAGGATCAGTGAAGGAGATGTTTTAGCAGCTCTCAGGCAGTGCAGCCTGCAGACACGGTTCTGGAGCTGTGCCTCCAAAGTGTCCTAGAAAGGGTCCCCAGAAGAACAAATTTCTAGCTGGGCTGGGCTTTATGTACTCCAGCCATGTTTAATTTGCTGAATATTTCATGTTGCTGTTTTTGGTAGCTCTTCAAACTCCTCAAAAGTGAGAAGACAAACTTTTCCATCTATTATCTTGGGCCATTTTGCATCTGTTACCCCATGGCTGCAGTCCCAGTGCTGGAGGCACCATATGGCTCACATTGTTATTAGACACAACACACACAAAAGGAGCAGCAGGACTGAAAAAATGGTCTGGAATTAAAATTCACCTTGTTGCTAACTGCAGAGTAATGACAAAGCCAGAGGGACCAGGTAACACTGCAGTGGGCAGAGGGTGTTTGTTTCTCTGCTGAAGGAGCCCTGAAGTATTTTGATCTTGTGTCTGATTTAAAACACAGGAGTTGCTCCACTCATGGTGCAGCACAGTGCTGCCTCATACAGCTAATGAGAGTGGCACAAATACCAGAGTGATGAAACAGGCCCTAAATACTACTTACATTTTCCATGATATGGGAAATAAGAGTGTCCCTGAAGGGAGCTCCTTCTGGGAAGTACTGACACAGTGAAAATCATCTGCTCATGCAGCAAACCTGCAATTAAAGAGGTACTTGGGTGAGTTGCCTGTCATCCCCAGCAGAATATGCCAGGTTGAGCTGCTCTTCATCCCCAGCAGGATGCTGGGGTGAGCTGCTCCTCATCCTCAGCAGGATGTTGGGGTGAGCTGCTCCTCATCCTCAGCAGGATGTGTTGTTGTGAGCTGCTCTTCATCCCCAGCAGGATGTGTTGGGGTGAGCTGCTCCTCATCCCCAGCAGGATGTGTTGGGGTGAGCTGCTCCTCATCCCCAGCAGGATGTGTTGGGGTGAGCTGCTCCTCATCCCTAGCAGGATGTGTTGGGGTGAGCTGCTCCTCATCCCCAGCGGGATGTGTTGGGGTGAGCTGCTCCTCATCCTCAGCAGGATGTGTTGGGGTGAGCTGCTCTTCATCCTCAGCAGGATGCTGGGGTGAGCTGCTCCTCATCCTCAGCAGGATGCTGGGGTGAGCTGCTCCTCATCCTCAGCAGGATGTTGGGGTGAGCTGCTCCTCATCCCCAGCAGGATGCTGGGGTGAGCTGCTCCTCATCCTCAGCAGGATGTTGGGGTGAGCTGCTCCTCATCCTCAGCAGAGCAAGCCTCAGCCTGGTGTAATGGAATTGAAACAGAACCTCCCACGCTCCACCTCTGACTCCATCAGCAACTGCTCTGCAGTGGGGATGGATGGGTGTTCCCCCATCTCTGCAGCGAGGAGATGGGCAGTGGGCTGTGACACAGCTCAGGAACAACCAGCAGCCCAAATCCCTGTGCTCAGAGGTCACCCAGCCCAGCCCAGCCTGTCCTGCTCCCTTCTGTGCCCAGGACAAGGTTGTCTGTGCTGTGGTGGGACCCTGAGCAGGCTGGGCTTTGACAGCCATACGGCAGCAGTTGGAGGGTGCTTCCCACTAATGAGATCTCTGAGGGTTCTGCCTTCACCCTTCTCCTCTCTCCTCTGTATCTGCAGTAGCAGCAGGGCTGGCACTGCCATCAGCATCTCCTGCTGCCATGCAGCTCCCAGCTGCTCGTGGGGGGAATGTGCTGTGGAACTTGCTCTGGAAACTGAAATTCAGCATTAAAGGGTCTGCCTCCTTCTTTGAAGGTGAAGCTAAGAGCAGGTTAAAAACATGGCAGTTTGGGTGGAAGCACACGAGAGCAAACTCCCCAGGTGTGCTGTCACTCCACAGTGGGCCAAGTGGATCCCAGGATCTTCCTTCTGATGGCACCCAAGTCCCACCAGCTCCATATGGCACTGAGGGACCTCCTCGTGTCCTTCTCTGTCAGGCTCCAGCGGGGCAGGACGGGGCTTAACTCCGATTTCTGCTATGGTTTCCTGCACTCCATTTTATCCCTCTGCATGGAGCTTTTCTTGAAGACTCACAGCCTTCTTTGATCTCAGAATATTGATGTAAATATTGCATGATCCTGCCTCAGCCTCCAGGAAACCCAGATGTTCAATTGATCAGATCTTAACATCGTGTTCAGGAACCCTGAAAAGCACATGAAATAATAAACTTGTTCCAGCATGACGTTTCTCTGTTCAGGATCAAATTCAGGGTATATTCATTATTCCTGACAGCTATTGCAGGAGGCTGAGCAAGTAAATAAAGCAGTTGTGGACTGGATCTGCATGAGCTGAATGCAACAGGTCACACACAATTAATATTCAAATCAGTCTGACACAGAGGAGTAAAACCCCCAGCCGGCCGGCTCACTGGGTGGAAAGCTGAGTAAGGCTGAGCCCAAGTTTTCCTAGAGTTCCTCATGCTGTTGTTTAGATAAGTTTAAATGAGCTGTGATTAAGCTAATTTCAAGCTAATTAACTCAGAAAGATATTCTCCACTTTTTAAAATTCTAAGTGGTTGTTCATTAGGAGTGAGGGAATGGGTGGAAGCTGCGTCACTGCGGCGCGAGGAGCTAAATGCAGCACGAGCAGAGCCATTACTGAAATATGAATATTTGTCATCTCATTAAATGGCATAATTAACGGACTGTTATGGTACTGCTGCCGTGGGGATGCGTGCCCTCGTGGAGGGAGGTGTGGTGTGACAGTCACACTCTCTGGACAGACAGACAGAATTCTGTCTGTCAGGAGAAGCACAGGGAGAAGAAGAGAAAACAATCTTTATCTCTGCTCCTGTGTTCTCCCCATGTGGAATGTGGTGTGGGGATTGTTCACCTGCAGTGATGCTGGGTTGGATTCTGGTGAAGTTGTTTGGGGTCAGTGACCAATGGGATCCAGCTGGGCTGGACTCTCAGCAGAGTCACGAGTTGGTAGTTAGATGGGTAAGTAAGAAGTAAGTATGTAGAATAGGATAGGATCTCTTTAAATAGTATATTAATGTAATATAATATAGTTTTAATAAAGTTATCCTTCAGCCTTCTGATCTGGAGCCAGACATCATCATTTCCTCCCAGATCTGGGGTCTGCTGTGTTTTTACTCTAGGTGTGGGGCTGGGACATTCCTGTCCTGCCCTGCTGGCACAGGGTTGGTGCTGGCAGACACACCTGGGCTCAGCCCTGCTGCTGTCTGGGGACAAGGTGGCACCTGGGGGCCCCTTGGTCTCCTCCCAGGACACAGCCCAGGAACCTGTTGCTGCTGGCTTGTGCTCAGGGCTCCAGCTCATGCACTCCCCATGGCTGTCTGCTCCAAAATCATGATGGAAAACCCACCCCAGCCCTGCTCCTGGGACACCCCGATGCAGCTGCAGCCCAGCACTGCCAGGGTGATGAAAAATGAATGAAAACAAGACTGGGAGGAGAAGTGGTGGGTTGGTCTGGGGAGACAGCTCTGTGTGGCTGTGAGCATGAGCCTGGATGTGCTGTTGCTGGATCTAATGGCTTTTGCAGTTCAGTTTCTGGCTCACTGGAGCATCACCTGATTGAAGGCACAGAGGAAGGGCTGGGCCATCCCCACACTGCCACAGCCTTTGGCTCAGGCTGAGTGAGCACTCGGCTGTGGCTGCCTCCAGGTCTGCAGCAGCTGCCAGGCAGGCTGCTTGGAAATCCTTTCAGGGAATGTAGGCTGCAGGGACCCTCAGCCAGCCCCCCTGCATCCTCATGGTGCCCCTCTGGCATTGCCAAGTCCCCTTTGGGTTGGCAGGGCTGCTCTGGCTGTGCCTGGCCAGCTCTGCTCCTCTGCACAGAGGCTGAGGCACAGCCACGTGCTGGCAGGAGCATTTCATGAGTGGCAGAAGATGCTCAAGTAGGTGGTGAGCCCTGCTTTAAAACCCCACAAAGGCATAACACAGAGCATCACGGCATGAGCAGTGTATCATCATAGCTCATGAGTTTTCCTCTCCTGCCCAGGTCATTCTGCATTGAATGGAAACCAGAGAGCTCTTTATCCTCACGTCCTTCTCTCCACGGCTCCTGTTCCGTCAAGTGAAAAACCTGAAAATCCTCGAGCAGGTCATGAAATCCAGTTACAATGGAGTGAGAGGCGTTAGACTGAAGGATTGATCCCAGCAGCAAAGCCATTTCCCTCTATTGTGCACATATAAATGAAGCTGGATTGGGTGTTGAGCAGTGAGCTGCCTCCACAGGTGGCTCTTGGCACGGGGAAGGGCAGCTGCACTCTGTGCCAGGATGCTGGAGCCAGACCTGTCCCCTGCATGCTCCTCTCTCACCTCCTGAGAAGGGCCAGAGAGACCCTGCTGATCCTGGCAGGACAAGGGTGGCTCAGCTTTGGGTTCCCCACTGCCCAGGTCCTTCCAGCACCCCTTAGGGATTTATTGAAATTTCACGCTTATCAGCTTCAGAAATTATTTCTGAAATTTCCACTGCTCTTGGAGCTGTAATAATTTATCTCTACATGTTCCCCCAGGAGCAGGGGAGCAGCTCCACCATCCCCAGCAGCATCTCCCTCATCTCCTCTCTTCAGACTGGTTTTTTTTTGATAGATACAAATATAGCTAACACCCCCCAGAGCCTGCTGTCCCTTTTCTGTCCCTGCCAGGGAGATGGGAGCTCATCTAAGAGCAGGATTTCTCCTCCCTCACCTCTGGCTCACACTGCTGCCATGCCCAGGCTGTTAGGCTCAGCTTAAACATAGCAAAAGGTGTCTCAAAGGGGACGAGAAATCAATGCTAAAATCTACTTTTCCTAATAACCCAATGATCTTTTCTAGCAAGAGAAGACCCCCTTTGGAACATGCAGCAACACAAACTGCTCCTCTCCAGCCTGGCTCTCAAGTCTGCTCTGCCTCACCCCACTGGAGCTGCAGCTCAGGGCAGGGGCTGTGCCATGAGCTCTGCTTGCAGGGCTGTGTGGTTTGATGCTAATTTGAGGTAATGAATTTAACTTGAAAAAGTCATAATCTC
The DNA here is from genome assembly GCA_003676055.1 of Chloebia gouldiae. Classification (NCBI taxonomy): domain Eukaryota; kingdom Metazoa; phylum Chordata; class Aves; order Passeriformes; family Passeridae; genus Chloebia; species Chloebia gouldiae. The sequence continues at coordinate 1,382,105 of QUSF01000067.1, read as the reverse complement.
CAGTTCTGCGATCTCTCCTCTGTGGCTTCGAAGACTTACAGAAGGTTTAGTGCAAACTAACTCCTTGTGAGAGCTTGTTCTTGTGATTAGTAGTGATGAAGGGAAATGCCACCTGATTATTTTGTAACTCTCAGAAATGCAAAGAGATTTTTTTTCCCCATTTGTATCTCTGCCTTCTCTAAAGGGAAGCTGCAGCAAAATTGTGGGGGAAGAGCAGGAAAACCATCCCAGTTTTGTGTCTGGCATTGAGCTCCAGCATCCCTTGCCTGAGCAGACAGTGTTGGCCCACACCTCTGCCTTGGGCTGAGGTAATGGCTCTGCTGGCATCATCTGGGACGTGGTGCCACTAGGGGTGAATGTCCCTGCTGAGCCCTGCCATGGCCCTTGCCTCAGTTCAAACACCACCAGCTCAAAAGCTTAAAATGGAGCAAATGCCCGCTTGGGCAGAGATGAGGTTTGTTTATTAGTGGTATTTCATGAGGGGCTCTTTGGCATCCTGTGAAGTGCAAAGGTTCTGGCACTGGGAGAAGTTGTTCTTCATCTGAATGTAATTCATAATAATCATGGCAACTTATGGCAAGTGACCTTTCAAAGCATCTACATCTCACCGAGGCACAGGTAGGTTTCCTAATGTAAAATATCCAGCCTGGTGCCATACAAAATGTGAGAAAGAGAGAAAACCCAGCATTGACAATGCTGAGAGTTAGAAGAGAGTCCCTGGAACATTGGCTCAGTTGATGATATCAAAGTTCACAAATTTAAGTGTCTGAGAGTGCACTTTCCTGACAGCTGAACATTTCCTCCAAGTCTCATCATCTTGTAACAAATTAAAGGCAAACAGGAATTCATCAAAGGGAACAGTCTCAATTGTTATAGCAAATTGACTTTAGATTATTGCTGGAGATGGAGCGAGGACAGGGCAGCAGCTCCCTGAGCAGGGTGTGAGCAAGGGGACACTGACCCCACCGGAGGGGCCGAGTCAGAGCCACTGCTGTGACATCTCCGTGTGCCTTTCCAGCTCCCCTCATCCCCCCTGAGACAGCTGTGACCTTCCCTGGTCCCTGAGACAGCTGTGCCCCATCCTGGGAGGCAGAGAGCAGAGACAGACCCGTGCCAGCAGGTTCCTCCTTCGGGACCCTCCCCACCACACTCCTCCTCGCCGAGGTGTCCCCCAGCACGTCACACCTGTGTGGGCAGGACAGGAGCAGCATCTCCCCGCGTGGCAGAGCTCCTGTGAGCTCCTGTCTCCTGCTCCAGGACCCCCTGTGAGGTCTGTCTGTGTGTCTGTCTGCCCGTGCAGCTCCGGGGAGTTCCCCTCATCTCCACTCCAGCTTGTTTGTTAACGTGGCTCAGCAAATAAATAGTGAGTTTGTGGGTTTGCACCATTATAAACCAGCCAAGATAAGAGTGGGTGAAAAATGACAGATGAGCGGAAACAAATCATCCAGAATCATGAAAAGATACCAGAGCCGGGGGCGGGGGGGAAGGCTTTTTACTGTGATTGTGCAGAAAATCAATAAAGCCCCACTACAAGGCAGTGCTGCAGATAACAAGCAGATTATATCAGTTTTCATGGAACATATTGTTCAGCAGGCAGAACGCTCTCGGAGGCTGTAATGGTGCATCGTAAAGTTTAAGTTACTGTTGTTGATGAGGAGATTTAAATAAAACCTCAATGCTGACATTTTGATGGTTATTATTTATTCAATAGCCTGAGATGTCAAACCTTGTTGTCTTCAGTTTTCCAAGGAAAAGAAGCTCCAGCCAGAGCGGGCCTGGAGTGATGGATAGCCATTACATCCCACACCTCAGCACAATCCCAGGTGGATATTCTCCCAGAAACAGGCTTGAGGGCAGCCACAGAGACACTCTGCCTTTGGCAGAGAAAATTCCTAGAGCAGAAATATCTGTGTGTGCCCTCAGACGTGCAGCCTGCCTGGCCACGAGCTCCCCAGCAGCATCCCTGGGGCAGGCAGGGCTCCAGCAGTGGGTGCTCCATCCCTGTGGGAACCCAGCACATCCCTCTGGCTGCCCTGGCTGGCTCCAGACCCTGCCAGGGGGCTCAGAGACCTTGGCATGAAGTCAAAAACAGTTGTGGCTTCGATTTTAGCCCATGGGAAAAACTGCCAACTCTGTGTGAGGAATTACAAGCCACAAGGGTTTGAGTAGTGTGATATTTGAACTAACACAGGGTGAAAAAGTAGAATTTTGGGGCTTTTTAGAATGGGGTTCAGGGAGACAAGATGGAGGGATTTGGGTGTGTCCTGGCCTTCTTCTTCTTCTTGTCCTCCATGTCTTGCTGTGATGGTGACACTTTTCTATTGGTTTAAGGTACAGACACACTGTCTAACATAAGTGATAGATTTTGGCACATTATTGTAAACATAGTACATGTAGTTTTTGGTATAAAAGGTAAACACCACCCTGAGGGCAGACAGAATGCCATGGCCGACCTCCTGGACAGAGCTCAGCAGGTCAGAGAAAGAATGTTATAGATAAGGAAAAATAAACAACCTTGAGAAGGTGACCCTACGCATTCAGACTCCTTCTTTGGCTGCACGGGCTGGGAAATGAGGACTTTTACACTCTTGGGATCACCTCAATCCACAGACCCCGAGACATGGCTCCACCAAAGCAGCCACGCTCACCAGCCCAGGGCTGCCCAGAAATCCACCCTGTACCCCCCTCGGGAGGCCATGGGCACTGACAGGACAGGCTGGTGACTGCAGGGCTCTGAGGGTCACCCTGCAATGCCATGCCAGTGACAGGGGAGGGATGAGGTGACCCTGAGCAGCCAACCTGCACCCACCCCTTGGTCACTGGGTCAAACGTTATTGGGGTTCAAAGTGAAATGGTTTTCTCTGCCCGTGGAAATGCTGATGTTCACTCTCCTTGGGATGTTCCTGCCGAGTGCAGCTGGCTGCAGAGCGCTCACTCTTCTGCTAATTGCAAAGCTAATTGTTCTTACTGCAGAAGCCATTACAGTGTATCGTTATACTGCAGCTAACGAGATGTTTGGATTAAATGGCTCACTAAAAGTCAATAAAAAGAAATTTGCTTGACTATTCCTTTAATTTTTCAGATGCAGTGTTAATTCACTGTTAATTCTCCCCAAAGGCCTGGATTCATTAAACTGCTTAACACAGGACTAATAAATGCATGTATATTGTGCAAAGGCGTTAAGGCAGAACCCCAGAGCAGGGAGCACAGGGGATCAGAACC
>QUSF01000067.1:1364442-1378873 GCA_003676055.1 Chloebia gouldiae | reverse complement strand
GGATCAGAACCACAGAACAAGGATCAGAACCCCAGAGCAGGGAGCACCAGGCATCAGGAGGACGCTGCACAGTGCAGATGTCAGGTGGACACACAGCCACCCCCCAGAATGACCCCAATGACAGCATCAGGCAACTCCTGTCCCCAGGCAGGGCAGGACAGGACAGGGCTTGTCACACTCTGGGGAAAAGAATGGCCTGGTTGAAAACATCCCTAAATGGTGGAGGAGAGATTGCAGGGGGAGAGGGTGCACCAGCCTTGCTAGGACTCACTGTGAAGGGCACCTGGGGACAAGCAGGAGGTCAGGGTGCAGTGGGAATCTCCATCTCTGCACGGCTTGGAGCCACAGGACAGGTTAGTGCCTGCTCACCTGGCCTGGGTCTGTGTAATCACCATTTATCTGGCTTTACTTGCAGTTTCCTGCAATTTCTGCCAGCAGGTTTGTCAGCCTTTTGGGACACAACAAAGTGCATCAGGAGCAACGTGAATATATATATCTTTCCCAAAATTAGATGAAAGAGCTCACAGCAATTTTAGAAAGGATCCCAAGCATCTGAATTCTGAGCAGAAAGATCTCATTTCAGCTGTAATGAACTATAAAGAAGGAATAAATGCCTTTTTATACTGCCTTGTCTTGCAAAAACCCGTCTTCCTTTGTTTGTCTCAGGGCTGTGTGTGCTCCATGGGGTGCTGCCCTCGGTTTTCCACCTGCTACTGGAACAGAGCTGGAGCCTTTCAGAGAACACCAGACACTGCTCCAGTCTCCAGAAGGTTCAGGCCAGGTGGACAGGGGTGGGTGAGAGTTCTCAGCACAAGAAGCATTTTCAAGGGCAAACACAAAACAATCTGGTGAACACTGAGAAAATGTTACATTGAGTGAACGTGTAAAGGAAATCCTTTAGTCTCACTTCTCGCTTTGCCTGGCACAGGCTCCTGACATGCTGCCAAGCAAAATATGACAGAGAATTATGCCTTTAACTAGGAAACAGAGGAGGGAGAAGCTGAAAAGCAGAATAAAGGGGCAGCCACACTCCTACTGCCTGACACTGGGCTGTCCCCGATGGCTCAATCAGTTATCCCGAGCACAGAGAGGCGTGGGAGGATCTCTGGTGTCACTGGTTCTGTTTCCAGAAAGGTGTTCCTGCTGTTTTTAAGCCACTTGCCACACACCAGCCTTCCCACAGCTCAGTCACCAGGGCTGCACCGAGTGAGACCGGTGTCACCGGGCTGCACAGGCTGAGAGTGTCCCCTGTGCTGGCACTGCCACTGTCACTGTGGGCCCCCCCAGCTCCCACCGCTGTCCTGACACTCCCTGGGGTGTTTTGGGCCCCTTTGTTCTAGGACAGAGCTGCTGCCATTCTGCAAATGTGCTCCTCAGAAATAATGACACCGCAGCCCAGCGGACCCAGGGCCACGTGCAAAGCGGTGCCGGCTTCAAAGCCAGCAGGGGAATGGAGAAGATGACAGGGATAATGAAAGGCACAACACAAAATGGGATTGAACAGCAGGTCAGAGTCATTACCCAGATCACAGGTAGACAGGACACAGCATCTCCTCAGAGCTGGGTGCCCTGGCCAGGAATTCCCTCATGGAGAGATCCAAACAATGCTGACAGGTGAGGAAGCTCCAAAGCCCCAAAGCCCCCTGCCAGAGGGACTCTGCCAGGCCATTCACACTCCCAACATCATCCATCCTTATCACACTGCCAAGAAAATGGTTCCTGTTCCCTGGGACTAATCCTCAGACTCATTAAGAGCAGGGCTGGATTACTAAATTTTTAACCAGGGGAAGCTCCCACGTCCATTACTGCTTTCCTCCCATGTTTATTAAAGCAATAACTTTGTTTTTAAAAGGGACATGGTTCCCCTGAGTTCTCTCACACTTTGGTGTCCTAATTAAAAATATAAATTAGAGATTGAGCAGGTCTCGTGCTTCAAAGGAACGTAAATTGGGTGGTTTGAAATCCTGGGGAAAGTCTGGGCACAAAACACTCCGAGGTGGCTCCACAGACCATTGTAAAAGCAGTGAACCCTGGATCCAGGGAAGAAATGATGATGCCTGATCCAGATGAGAAGGCTGAAGGATTTGCTTTATTAAAACTATATTAATATTATATTACATTAATATACTATTTCAAGAGATCCTATCCTATTCTACATACTTCTTGCTTACCCATCTAACTACAAACTCGTGACTCTGCTGAGAGTCCAGCCCAGCTGGATCCCACTGGTCACTGACCCCAAACAACTTCACCAGAATCCAACCCAGCATCACTGCAGGTGAACAATCCCCACACCACATTCCACATGGGGAGAACACAGGAGCACAGATAAAGATTGTTTTCTCTTCTTCTCTCTGTGCTTCTCCGAGAAATCCTGAGAGGCAGAATTCTGTCTGTCTGTCCAGGGAATGTGACTGTCACACACAGGTGATGGTGCCTGAGATGGGAGGAGGAGGAAGATGGAGGTGGAGCAGCACAGTGAGGCCCTCATTCGCAGCTCTGTGCACTTTGGGGAAGTTCTGATTAAAATTTCATCACCTCTTCTGCAGAGCCTGTGGGTTGCTCTGTCAGCTGGCACCATCCCTACCCCAGACCTTGGAGGAGCAGCAGCTCCTCTGTCACAGCCCCACACCCTTCCATGCTCTGCTCCATGGCCCTGCCTTGGAGTTTTTCATCCCAAATCTGAGGGACAAGGAGGAATCTGGGGGGCAGATGGTGCAGGGGCTGACAAGGTGACTTTCCTTTATGCTGTGCTGGCTTTCCTGCTCTGGGCTTTGCCTGAATCAATCTTACACCTTCTAAAAGTCCAGAAAAACGAAATTCAGTGTTTGGCCACAAACAGAGAGTTCTGGTGGTTTGACACAGAGCTGTATTTTTTCCTTAGGTTCCCAGGTACGTTTTTATACATGCACTCACACATATCCACACAGACCTGTGCACATGGACCCCTCCACCTCCCTGTCCCTGGCAGTCCCACCCAGGCCAGCAACTCATCCATAAACATCACACACATCCACCTTCAGCTGAGACATGTGGCCGGACTTTGCTCTGTTATCTTTCCGTTTCCATGGCAATAAAAGAAGCTTCTGATAATGGCTATTTCCTAAGAACTGGGAGGTTTGGTAATTTTAGCAGCATTACAGCACAGACTTCAAATGGTCAGAGTCGCTCAGGGTCGCTCTGCCTTGGGCTTTGAATTGTGAGTGGATGTGAGCAGGTCCTGGAATCCAGGGGAGGTTTTTCTGGCTATCCTTAGCTTATTCCTTGTATGCCTGCTCTCAAGGGATCCACAGGACTCTGTTCAGCCCCAGGCAGGTTTTGGGACTGGTGCTGTTCGTGGTGTTGCTGTGACTGCAGGAAGCTGTCAGCTCACCCATCACCTGAACCTGCCTCACAAACAGCAGCTGAATTAATTGTCGCCATAAAAAAGAAACAATGACCCATATTCCCCAAAGCCTGTGGTGCAGGCGGGTACAAGAAATGCCCAGTTAATGTACCAGAGGGTGAATTCCAGCTCGGCCTGGGTCACCCAAATGACCATTGATCCTGTGGCCACTCCCTGCTCCTCTGGGGCCACAGCTTTTCTCCCCATCAGCTGCTGCCCAGGTGCCTGTGCAGACACCTGACCTGATTTGTGGCTGTGCTGCTGCACGAGGTCTTTGCCAGCCCTGGGATTCTCAGGGGAAAACACGGGACCAGAATCCTGCTTCTTCCCTGGGCTGTGCCTCATCCACCCTCTCCTGAGGCTTCTCTGCACAGACCCCAGACCCTAAGGAAACAATGCTGGCAGGAAGAAACATTCCATTTTCCCACATTTCCAGTGCCTAATTATAAGATTTAGAGGCAGGTTCATTCCTGGAGCAGGTGGGTGCTCTGGCAATGATGTCTCAGGATTTCAACTTTTCTATTTTTCATCAATTTTAATCCTGCAGTTCTTTAGTGCAGAACTCCAAACTCCATGTGCAGTGTGAGCTGCTGCTTTCCCATTTGGGGCAGACACAACAATTCCTCTCCAGGCCTGGCAATCAAGGACACCTCACTGCCTCAGGCCCTGAGAGATGGAAACAAAAGTGAGTTGGGGGAGCAAACTTGGGGTAAATGACTTCATTAGCTGAAGCTGTAATTGGCAGACGAACCCCCAATATGCAAATGGCCCAAACTTATAAAAGTGTGAAAACCTGTGACCTGCCATCCATTTTTGGGTGTAGCCCCTTGAGGGCTTTGTCTGCCCAAAATGCACCTGAAACCCCTTCAGTAAATAGAACTGCTTTTTATTGCCTGAATTTTGTCTGCTCTCTGTTTTTAGGTTGTCCCAAAAAGGCACCAGCACAGCCTCGCTCTTCCCGTGCCATCCCTGGGGACAGCTTGGGGACCTTCCCCAGGTGGCTCCTTCCTGACCCACGTGGCAGTGATTTAATCTCCAGATCTGCTGAGCATCCCCTGACCTGCAGAATCACATTCCTCCTGCTCTCAGTAAGCCAAGCTTTAATATGAAGTGTGAAACTTCTAATTTAGTGTCATATCAAATAATAACTGGCGTGTTTAAACTGTTGCTTGTATTAGTCAAACAATCACAGATCAGAGCCAAAGGCTGCTCGTTTCTCTCCTTACCACTGACTTGCAATTAATATTTATAAAGCAGGAGGGATTTTTCTTTAAAAGGGAATTTTCAGCTGTCCTTTGGATTCTCAGACACAGGCTGCAAAATTTATAGGCTTCCCTTCACCTTCGCTCTAAGAGAACAAAGCTTTTCGTCTGGCATATTTATAATTTTAATCTGTAGGGACAGAAAGGAAGCCAAGCACGGTGAGGGATGGCAGAGAGCTGGGATGGGCAGGGGGAAGCCCAAGGGCAGTGACAGGCACTGGCAGCAATGGGCAGCTGGTGAATACCAGCAATCATGGGCTCAGCTTCACAAAGCACGCTGGAAATGCCCCTGGATTTGAGGAGGGAAAAACTAACTTTTGGAGCTTTTTGTTTAAAAAAAAACAGCCAAAAATTTCCCCCTTTGGTAAAAATGTTCGTAATTTCCCATTGTAAAATCATTCCAATTTATTCACAGTATTCGTGAATATCTCATTGTGAAACTGAAATTAAAATATCCCAATAGACTCGGGCAGAAACCTTTGCATAAACGTGATAGGATTTTCCCAGAGTAATAAGTCCCCAAGGAAAAATACATCAGAGAAGAAAATGTTTCAAAATAACTGTTCCCAATTAAAACTTCACCAGGATTTACACTCCCCAAGTTTTCTTTTTTCCAGCATGAAAAGCATAAAAATGGCACATGCCCAGTCCAACACGAATTGCTCCCAAAAATGACAGAGCAGGAGCCACACACCACACTCTGTGTGAGACACCAAGCTGGAATGACCAAACTCCCTCCTGTCATTCCTCACTTCGTTATTCCCTTGCATTTTGAAAATAATATCAATAAAACATACATTAGAATTGCAGAAATCATGGAAATGTCAAACATCTCTCACTCGCTTTGGTGAGAACTTTGCTAAGTACCAAATGCAAATGTGCAGCTGGTGCCTCTGACATTTTGGTTCCTTTGCTGGCACAGGCTAATCAATTCAGTTTCTAATTTTAATTTTATCAGCAGCAAATCTGTTGGATTTTTCAGGCTCTGATGTAGGCCAATTCATTTCTAATCAAATTACCTGGGTCCTGATAGGCTTTGCTCCAGGAATCGCAGTCCCAGGTCTGCACCCCTGGGGCAGGTGGGGTGAGCCAGGTGCTGATTCCACTCCTGGTCCTGCTCCTCTTGATGAGGATGCAGAAATTGACCCTTTAATCACAAAATCATGCAGTTTTCATATCCCAGCTCTGCAGTCAGATCGAGCCCAGCTTTGCAGGACTGTGCTGGAGGTGCAGGACCTGATCCCTGTAGATAACCATGGGGAGCAGGGAGGGAGGAGGGAGGAGTGGCAGAATCACCAGGTTGGATGAGACCTTCAAAGTCATCACGTCCAGCCCAGCCCCAGCACTCAACCAAACCCTGGCACCCAGTGCCACATCCAGGCTTTGTTAAACACACCCAGGGATGGTGACTCCACCACCTCCCCGGGCAGCCATTCCAGAACTTTATCACTCTTGCCATGAAAAACTTTCTCCTGACATCCAACCTGGATTTCCCTGGGGCAGCTGAGGCTGTGACCTCTGGTTCTGTCAGCTCCTGGAGAAAGAGCCCAAGGCCAGCTGGCCACAGGCACCTTTCAGGAGCTGCAGAGAGTGCTGAGGTCAGCCCTGGGTCTCCTTTTCTCCAGGCTGAGCACCCCCAGCTTTAGGGGTGGAGGGGGGGAAGAGGAGCTCCCTCCTCACACACCCAGCCCCTAAAACGTGCAGCCCCAGCCTTTGGTGTCACCCATGCTGTGACCTCAGCCTTTTCTGAGATGTTCCCACCTTGGGGAGAGTCCCCCATGCCCCACTGCCCCAGGGCATGTCCTTTCCCTGCTCCCTTCCCACCCATGCCCCACAGCATGGAAAATGAAGCCCCATTTTCTGCTGAAAAGGGAGAAGTGGCTCCCACCCTGAGCCACTGAGGAGTGTCAGGGACTCGCTGCTGGGGGAGTTTCTTTATGACACAAACTAAATGAGTTTTCAGACCTGCTCAAATGGAGAACAGAACTGGAAACAAGGTTCCTTTTGGTATCTCCCCATCTCTAATTCAGCTGCTGGTTTTAAAAACCATCCTGCAATGTCCAGACTGAGTGTGCATTTATTGCCATTTTAATTTGTTAAGGAATTTTTTTCAATTTTCTCCTGCCTTTTTTCTGACACAGGGTGTCATTAGTGCAGCAATTAACCAAACTGGTGACCAAACACTTGTGATGAGCACTCACTACATCCCAGCATTGACTGATTTCCAGTTCCACCAGCCCCTGCCATGGCTGGGTGTGCACAGATTTGTACACACACTCCTATGTGCCCGACTGGCAAGTTGGGGTGAATCACAGATAATGATCCATAAAAAATAAACACTCTTAAATATCAATATTAGCACTTTAAAAAAGTATTTCCTTCAAAAAAAAAATTGTATTTTCAGAGATTGGATGGCAGCCAGGACAGACAGACAGGGTCAGGGCTCTGACCCCTCTGCCAATATTGTTCCAGCACAAGGGAAGCAGCCCAGAGCACATCCTTCCACTGCTCCACCATTATCTGCAGCCTGTAGTAATCTCCAATCTTTATACTTTAATCTGTAAAACAGACAAAGAGCTTTTCCAGCCTTTCATGTGCTGAATGACAGACCTCGCTCTCTCCCCAGCATTTCCTCTGACTCACTCATTACAGGCTATTTTAGAATGTGCTAATGACAAAAAAATACATTTTGATCTTTACTCTTGTGAGTAAATAGAGAAGCTTCCCTTTGGGGTATTTCAAAAGGATTTCTTCTCTTCCCAGCCCATGTCCAGGGGGTCTCTATCTTCTGCTCTGCAAGAAGCTTTTACATTTTTACACAGAAACAAGCAGGACTCACCCAAGCTGTTCATGCAATAAAGTTTTCATTCCAACTAGGATCAGGGACACAAGCCAAGCAAGAGAACCAAATCACCGATTTTATCACCATGCAAGGAATTTTTTGCCCCTTTTGTGAGCTGTCCTGCTCATAGACTTTGCTCTCCTCCCTCCATCTGCAGCCACAGATGAGGTGGACTGTGAGGGAAAGCCATTTCCATCTTCCCAGCTCCCAGGATGAGAGGAAGCATGGGAGCAGAGCTGCTGAAATCCTGCATCCTAATGCGATGTTGCTGTGCAACCAGAGCAGAGCAGGAGCTGCTGCAGGGGCAGCCCTGGGGAGCAGAACCTGCACAGCACAAGTTTCTCTCTCCAGGCTGGTTCCTCCTGCCCACACTGCTCCCTCCAGGACAGCAGCTGCTGCTAGAGAAGCCTGGTGTTGGTTTTGCTTCATCCATATATCCTGCTGGGCCTCCCACACATTCCTTATTATTCTGCCCAACATCTGCTCACAATTTGTTTCTAATTCCTCGCTCTGCTCCTCCTTGCCTGACTCTGGACGTGGAGTTAAATTCTTGTGCAGACCTGGGGCACGAGGAGCTGCAGAGCACAGCCACGCCATCCCCTGTGCCCTGCAGGGGGGTTTTTTGGGAGGTGAATCGTGCAGCACAGGTGCCCTGTGAGACACCAGGGCACTTGGATGGGATGCCAGGTCCCTCAGCACTAAATGCTTACCCCAAGGTGGCAGCTGCTGTGTTACTGCCCAGGGCTGGCTCATATCAGTGGGCATTAAACAACCTTAACATCAGCTTCTCAAAGGGCAGAGCCAGCGCTGAGTTGTTCTGCACATGCACAAGTGCAAGTGAGAGCCAAGCACTGCCCCGAGTTTGCAGAATGCTTTGGATCCTCTGGAGCAAAAGGGAGATACAAACTCCTGGGTGGATGCCAGGTGGTAATGGTAAGCAGATGGCAGGAAGGCTGCTGAGAGAGGATGGGTTTATTTACTTGCTTATTCATTTATAGACCATGTTTTGGGGAAAGAAAATGAACGTGACTTTGTACATCTGCACTCAGAGAGGAGAGGGCACAGGCCAGGGCTGCCTGTGCCTCTCCCTCCTCCCACCCTGCTCCCCATGGTTATCTGCAGGTGACAGAAATCAGGTCCTTCACCTTCAGCACAGCCCTATAAAGCTGGGCTTGATCTGAGTGCAGAGCTGGGATATGAAAATTAATAATGAGCACATCAGAACTACAGCAACACGCACTGAGAGGGGCTACTTGCCTGCAGCTCTGTGTCACCAGTCCCAGAGGTGTTCCTTGCCCTGTGAGGGATCAGCAATCCCTCTCCAGCAGCCTGTTCTCCCCTCACTGTCCATCTTGCAGTATAAATGCTCAGAGTGAGGATCCTGCTCTCTGCCAGCTTCACATCCCTCTCTGCTTGTGCCCTCATGAGAGATCCTTCTACCTCATTCCACAACTCCTCTCTGCCTCAAAAGCGTCCCCAGTGACAGGACATCCTGTCCCAACTCCAAGTGCTTTAAATCTCACCTCCTATACTGAGTATTCCTAAAAGAGCAGGGAGCCCAGCTGCAGGAGCTCCTGTCCTGCCCCAGAGCAAGCCAGGGGCTCTCAGGGCAGTTGGCCCTGGCAGTGACCCCAAACTGCTCATGGTGGGTGTCAAAAGGACCTGCCCACATGAGACCACCTCCACAGCACACAGAGCTGATCTCTGAGCTCCTGCCCTTGCTCCAGCTCACTCTCCCAGAGCTGCTGACTGAGGCACGAACACTTTTGCCTTTCTACTTGAATTGAATTACGAAATAATTAACTCAAGGAAAGCTCAGGAGTTACTTGGCACATGTGCCTGTCTCATGCACTACTGCCAGTGTCCTTTTGTCACTCCACTGGCTTTTGCTGGCTGTGCTGAGATGTCGTGGAGCTCCTTTTCTTCCACTGCATGACATTTCTCGGCTCGCTGGTGAAACCACCTCAAGCCTGACCTCAGGCTCAGCCATCCTGAGCCTCGGTGAGCCGATACCTTCAGTCACTGGCTCAACAGAGGGAGGTGGCAGAAGGGATGGATCCAGCGCTCTGGGCCTCCCCTGCCCCTCCCAGTGGGGTTTTCTCTGAGCACACTGGGGGAAGGTGCTGCTGATGCCCTGCCCAGCCCTGGCACGGTCTGGGAGTGCCATTGCCCAGCAGCACCCGCCCAGCTGCCCCTGCACCGCTGCTAGTGGAGCTCTCCTTGCTCTCTCGTGTTTCTGCTGTTAGGAATTAGCATTAATCAGCTCTGTCCCCTCCTGGGGGAATGCAAAACAAAACCTCCCGCCAGCACACGCCAACTCCACGGCGCTCAGCCCCGCTCTGGTCCCACAGAGCCCGGGCAGCCTCCACATCCCTGCAGCCTTCCTCCAGCTGCTGTTTTGGGGTGCAGAGAGGAGGGCTGGCTGGAACCCACCCCCTCCTGCCTCGCCTCCCTGCAGGTGGGCAGGAAAGCTGCGGCGGCAGAGCCTTAGGCGAGGAGCTCATCCAGAAACCACAGAAGAGGATTTTGGGAGCCGGGAGAGGAGGAACTGGGGTGGGGAAGAAGCATGGAGCCTGGCAAACCCTCCTCACCCGCGGCTGGGGATCCAGGCACCGCTGCGGTGGGTGAGCCGCCCTCGCCTCCCGGAGCCGTACCTGGCTCCCACCCTGCTCCCACTGTACGTCTTTCCCCCTTCTTGATGAAAAGAAGATCTTTTCTGATTGAACTAATTACGCTGATTGAATTTCCTCCCTCTCTGTGTCTCTGAGTGTGAAAGGTTTCCTTAATTTGATGGGGGTAATTGTTATGCACACACTGTCAGATGTTAATGCAATTCTCTGATTGACAGGTAATCAGCGCATCAGCTGTACAAAAAGAGTGAATAAGTCTGTAATTTTATTTCCCCTGATTCCACTGTGTGGGATGGCAGGAAAATCTAAATTAGCAATCAGGGAAGGCAAACCCTGCTGCAGCGCGGGCTGCTGCAGCCCGGGGGATGGCTGGGGCTGGGATTGCGAGGGCTGCCCTGGCTCCGAGGGACTCGGCTGCAACCACCTGCGGCTGCTGAGCCTCCTGCGGCTGCTGAATCTCCTGCGGCTGCTTCCACGGGCTCCTTTTGTTCCCTCGGGGTCCGGACCTGCTCCCGGGACAGCGCCGGCACGGAGCGGGAAGGCGCTTCCTACAGAGAGAGGCAGAAATTCCTCAGAACCCTCAGCGCTCGGTAGCCCGAAGTTCCTCCCAGGAACCCGTGAGCCTTGCAGGGTCCCTGGGCTTTGCTGGGGGCGAATCTCACGAGGCTGCGGCTCTGGGGCAAAGCTCGTCCTGCCAGCAGCCGCCCGCAGAGAGAGCGGGGCAGAGTGAAATAATTGCTGTCCAGGTGCTCCCCTGGGCTCGAGGGGAGGGGAGGGCAGGCAGCAGCTCCGAAATTGTCGCTCTGCAGCTTCCATGGGGCTGGCAGAGCTGAGTGACAGGGGGAGAAGGAGCCCAGGGCTCCTGACAGCGGTGCCCGATCCATTTACGGCTCGTCAGCTGCTGACGAGCCCCAGACAGGCAGGCAGGAGGGAGCAACGCCAAGAAATCCCTCCAGAACATTTTCAGAAGCCTTCTTACATTCCTTCTTTCCTTTCCTTAGCAAGACCCCGGTGTAAAAAAGGGTCAAATCTCTCGTATGAAGAGCTAGGAGTGAATAGCTACATTTACCATTAGTAAGATTTATCTGAATTGCTTAAAATCCCTTTTGGAAGGATTTTAGTCTTTAGGAGGCTGGCTCTCTCCCCCAGAGCGTGCATAAACCAGGCTATTCAAGGGGAAAAAAAAATCCGTGCTGATTGGGATGCGGAGCGCTGCCCTGCACTTCAATGGGATTGAGCAGGGGATGAGCCAGCGAGGAGCTCTGCCCATCACAGAGATGATACGGGAGACTCAAGGAGCTTAGCGGTTCTTAGGGAAAGAAACAGAGTGTGAGAGGAGAAGATTAGAGCAGGACCTCTCTGTAGTCAATAAACCCCAAGGAAAAGCAGAGACAGAGCTGGCAGAGCTCCCCGTGTACTGTGGAACATATAAAGCAGCATCTCCAGCTAAAAGGATGTTTGACATCGGAGAAAATTAGGCAGATATTTTTTTTTATCCAGCGTAAGTCACATGCAAAACAAATTGCAAAGGGCGGCAGCAGGAGCAGCTGGTAAAGGCAGATTAAAAATCAGATTCAGACAAGCATCTCCAGGCAAAAAAGATATTTAGGATTAGGCTGCTAATTTGTAATCACAGATGGGGACGGGGCTGCGCTGTCAGGCAGCGCACACAGGCTGGAGGAGGAGCGCAGGCACCGCGCACGGAGCCAGGAGCGGGGGATTGCGCCGGGAGGAAAATTCCCATGCCCGGGGGAAGGAAAATTCCCATGCCCGGGGGAAGCGGGTTCTTTTGGGAGGAGCCGAAGCGCTGCACTGGAGCAGGGTGCGCGGAGCTGCCAGCAGAACTGTAGGTGGCAATCGCAGCTTGCGATGGGGGGAGGCGACAGCTCCGTCCGCAGCTCTGCCCGAGGACTGCGAGCTGGGGAAGGGGCTGCACAGCCGGGGAGCCCCCAGAGCCCCCCATTCCCTTGGGTGATATCCTGGCATGCAAGCTCGGATCCAAGCCAGGAGAGGGTCTCCTATGGTTACAAGCTCGCTGCTCTCAAACAGCCGAGGTTACTTTCTGAGCAGGGCACGATTTCTGGACAGCAAAGCCTTTCCCTCTGGCTGCTGAGCCCTTGCAGATTCCAATTCCCGGCGGCAGCCGGGTCCCGGACAGGAGTCTCCCCCTGCGTGCCGTGCACACACGAGTCACACACACCGGGGACACCGGAGGGGTGACAGATGGCTCAGCAGCTCCCTGTCACCAGGCATCTCTCACTGCCACCTCCCAGCAGCTGCTGGGGACAGCCAGGACGCCTCTGCGTGGGGCAGGACTGTGCGGGCAGTGCCTGACACGGGGTCCAGCACAGCCTTGGTGCCACCAGCTCTGCCCCTGCCCTGCTCACTCGTGTCCGTGGCTGCTCCTGTGGCCGTGCCCTGATGTCCCAGCTCTGCACGGCGCCCTCACCGTGACAGCCTTGGCGGTGCTGAGAGCCAGCAGGCTGGTGACAGGCTTTTAGTGACACTTTCCTCCTGCCCTGCCTGTCCCGGGGCTGCCACAGCTCTGTGTGCCCCCAGCACGAACGTGGCTGGGCCAGGAGAGCTGCTGGTGCTGATTTCTGTCTGCTCTCCTGTCAGAGTCCAGCACATCCCTCTGGCTGCCCTGGCTGTCTCCAGGCCCTGGCAGGGGTCTCAGAGACCTTGGCATGAAGTCAAAAACAGCTGTGACTTCAACTTTAGCCTGTGGGAAAAAGCTACCAACTCTGTATGAGGAATTAGAAGCCACAAGGGTTTGAGTAGTGTGATATTTGAACTAACACAGGGTGGAAAAGTAGAATTTTGGGGCTTTTTAGAATATAATTCAAGGGGGTACAAGATGGAGGGATTTGGGTGTGTCTTGGCCTTCTTTGTCTTGTCCTCCATGTCTTGGTGTGGTGGTGGCACTTTTCTATTGGTTTAAAGTAGAGCTTCACAGTCTAACATAGGTGATGGGAATTGGTAAAGAAATTGTAAACATAGACACATAGTTTTGAGTATATCATGTGGGAGCTGCCCAGGGCTCGAGGGCAGATGGCCATGGTGGACTTGCTAGGCAGAGCTCAGCAGGCCAGAGAAAGAATGTTTAGATAAAGAGAAATAAGCAACCTTGAAAGCACAATCAGAAGCGTTCTAGGCTCCTTCTTTGGCTGCATTTGGGCTAGGGAAGCAAAGACTCTTTATGATCTCTCTTGGGGTCACCCTGAGCTGGGAACCCCAAGAGGAATCCACCCTCTCACACCTCTGTGCTTTCTCTCCAGCACACATGTGGCATCTGTGCTGGTCTGCTCTGGCACTGTGGGGAACCCTCAGCGTTTGACACCTTTCCCTCCCCTTCAAGTTCCTGTTCCTACCCCTCACCTCCCAGTTCATCAGCTGCACCTTCAATTTAAAGAAGAAAGCCCCAGATGTTTGTGAGCATGGCTTACACTGAGTCATCCACAGCGCCCCAGGCAGTGATGAAAGCAGCCCCAGGAGTTATAAATCACTCCTGTTTGTCAGGCTACCCAAGCATGAAATAGCCTCTCAGCTGCTCCAAGGGCTGCCGGCCTCGGTGCTGTGGCATGTGGATCAGCCCACACCTGGGCAGCCTGGGGTAGCCTCAGGTGAGCAGCCACTGGTCCCATTCCCGTGCCTAATGGGAGAAAGGATTTTCTGCAGAATTATTTGGAGTGGGTGGCCAAAGACTGAATTTTTCATCCCCCTTCCCTTATCCCAAAGGAGACCTGACAACAATCCCGAGCAAAAAGCAAACACTCAAGCCTGGCTCTCTGATATGAGGAAGCTGCAAAGGAAAATATCAGCTTGAAAAAGTTCCAGGGGAAAATGTTCCACGAGCAGCAGGCAGCTGGGAGCTCAGGAGAGAAGAGACAGGAGTGCAGGAAGGAGCAAGTGACCCCAAACTGCAGAGGCACTAAAAACCTGTCCCGGGGCTCTTCATTCCCTGGGGAGCACCCCAGGTGCTGAGGCAGCCCCAGGGACACCTGAGGTAGTGACAGCTCCTGCCAGGGCTGCAGCACCATTCGGGCTCTGTGACACTCCCTGGGGGCCGTGTGACACTTCCTTGGGGTCAGTGTGACACTTCCACCCCTCCTTGGGGACAGTGTGACACTCCCACCCCTCCCTGGGGTCAGTGTGACACCCACACCCCTCCCTGGGGACACTGTGACACTCCCAGCCATCCTGGGGTCAGTGTGACACTCCCACCCTTCCTGGGGTCAGTGTGACACCCACACCCCTCCTGGGGTCAGTGTGACACCCACACCCCTCCTGGGGTCACTGTGACACCCACACC
>QUSF01000067.1:1353624-1364432 GCA_003676055.1 Chloebia gouldiae | reverse complement strand
CAGTGTGACACCCACACCCCTCCTGGGGTCACTGTGACACCCACACCCCTCCTGGGGACAGGGTGGCACTCCCACCCCTCCTGGGGTCAGTGTGACACTCCCACCCCTCCTGGGGTCAGTGTGACACTCCCACCCTTCCTGGGGACAGTGTGACACCCACACCCCTCCTGGGGACACTGTGACACTCCCAGCCATCCTGGGGTCAGTGTGACACCCACACCCCTCCTGGCGCTGTCTGCGCTGCCAGTGCAGACCCCACACCGGCTGCTCCGGCTCGGCAAGCCCGGCGTGAGGAGCCGAGGCCGGTGGGAGCCTGGGTTTGCTGGATTTTAGTGGCACCG
Source organism: Chloebia gouldiae (assembly GCA_003676055.1). Taxonomy (NCBI): domain Eukaryota; kingdom Metazoa; phylum Chordata; class Aves; order Passeriformes; family Passeridae; genus Chloebia; species Chloebia gouldiae. The sequence continues at coordinate 1,364,091 of QUSF01000067.1, read as the reverse complement.
CAGCGCTCAGACACGACAAGAGCCTCGGGGGAGAGTCAAGCGCCATCCAGATGTGCCCTGCAGCACCTCGTGTCCTTTCCCCGCCTCCCCCCAGCCCTCTCCGAGCTGGCTGCCTCGGGCTGAAGGTTTCCCTGCGGGCTGCTGCTCTCTGCTTTCCATCCCCACAGCAGGAATTTTGCCTCCTTTGCCTCCCCCCGACCTCTCCTCCCCGCCCAGGAGCGAGGGGCTGGCGTGGCTGGTGCTGGGCACAGCTCTGAGCATCCTTCAATAAAAAACCAGGGAAACTAAGCAGGACTGGAGGCACTCTCTCTTCTCCAATTTCCCACTTGACCTCTCCCTTCCTGGGGCAGCAAGCATTGAAACCATCATCTTTTCCCCCTGGTTTCTGTGGGTCAGTGCTGTAGCAGGCACCAGTGTGGCTCCTATTGGGGAATTCTGGGTCAGAACCTACAGAACATGGAGCTGCAGAAAGCAGAAATTCCTGGAAGCTGCCCCTTTTCTTCAAAATATTTAGAATTTTTTTGTCAAAAAAAAAGGCTGACAACACCCAAACGGACTCTTTTGGACTGGCTTCTCATGCTCTGCAGTTTTCAGCCAACATTTTTCAGTGGGTTTTGGCAGAAAATCTTTGGGTTTTGACAGTTGTTCTTTTCTCAATGACAAGCTGACATCTTCCACTACATTTTTTTTTTAAGAATATCTGATTTTTGGTGGTTGGAATTTGACTCGAGAAAAAAAAGAAACTGATTTTCACAAACTGCCCTGTAACAAAAGTGAAATTATCAGTGGTCAGGATGATTTGATGCATTGGGAGCTGCTGGGAGAGCTCGGGCAGGGGAAAGGGAGTGGGGGACAGAGTGTGACCTTCCCATTCTTCACAGCCAGCAGCACCAGATTTACTCGTGGCATTTCAAACACTTGTGTTACCATTGCTTTCTGCCTCCAGGGCTGCAAATTCACTGATCCTGCCAAGGCCTGGAAAGAAGTGAGCAGCTCATTCAGAGCTCTGTTTCTGCCCCAGCTTTGGCATCTCCTCTGGTCCAGATGAAGCATCACTGAGCTTCTCACACTGACCATAACTCAAGAAGGTATCAGACATCTCCACCTGATAAAAACAGACTTGTTCCCCCAGAGCACCCCTGGGAAAAGCCCTAAAGTCCCTTCTCTGGACACGACCACCCAGTTTGTCCCTGTCACCTGCCAGGACCGCACCTTCCCTGAGCTCCAGCTCCTGCCTGGCCTCCCATCCTCGGCAGAGGGAGGAAGATGAGCCCAGCTGGGAGGGACTTGACTGTCACCCTGAGAATCATCAGCATTAATGTGGCCCTGACATGGCTCTTTACAATTTACTGCGTGTGATGGACTCGGGGAGCGCCGCAGTTTTAATTACAGCGAGACGCCAGGCGAGATTGGTTATGCAAGTCAATAAATCACTTGGCTGCACTGATTAAACAGGAGTAATATTTTGAATAAGTGACTGTCTCAGGAACGATCATTACAGTATTACATTATCATTCTCCCCTGCATGTATATTACAAACAAAATTAAATGGAGATGTCAAGTTGCACAGAGACTAGACACTAATTAAGGAAAATGCTGTGAGGCGTTTTCCCCCTTTCTCCAAAGGTGAGACTCTGGAGCAATGACCACTACAAGCAGCTGCACTCCGTGGCTTTTTCCACCTGTTCTCTGGGTTTAACACTCACCTGCTGATGAGGCCAGTGGCTCCTGGGCAGCACCTGCAAAACAAGTGGACAGAGGGGAGGAGGATTGGAGGAAATGTTCACATCAGGCAGAAAAGAGAGATGTCCTTAGAGCAGATGAATGTTCTGCCAGGGAAGGGCTGTGCTCTCCATGGCTGGGAGAGGAGCCCAACCCAACCCAGCCCAGGCCAACCCCACTTGGCTTCATCCCACCAGGCAAGGGTCACATCCTTGCAGACACACTGTGTGTGGTGGCCCACGTTCTGAACGAGGTGAGAGCCACGATCCAGTGATCCTCCCCAGTCCTGAGCTCTGAAATGATGAATTGTATCAGACATTCCAGACGAACATTATTTATTTGATCTGATTTTTACAGAGAATTAATTTTTCTGAAAGTACCTACTGGTACCTTGAAGAAACATTGGCATGATCATTAGATTTATAGCTTCTTCCTGGGTAATGACTAATGCATGAAGAGTCTGAGCCTGGTCCCTGCGAGGCAGGCAGAGTCTCGTGGGAGGGATACACCAAGTGAGAGAAAAGCCTGTGTTAGACTGACTTCTCAAAATAACCATAATGGTGTGTCTTAGCTGGTTGCCAGAAGACAGACAAGAGAATATCATCAAGGTGAAATACTTTCTGATGAGCATCTTTCATGCTGCAGAGCCTCAGCCAGGTGCAGGAAAGCTTCCAGCTGACCCGAGGTTAAATTTCACATCAGACAGCGAGTCTGGTTCCAGAGCTCATCAGCTCCTGCTCCTCCAAAGGAGCTGGACAAGCTGTGGGGCTGGCCTGACTCCTGCAGCCTGGCAGCTCTGACCTGCCCCTTGGCAGCTCTGATCTGCCCCCAGAGCTGGCAGTGCCGTGCCCTCCTGGACCGTGGTGTCCTGGCAGGGCTGAGCCACGAGTGGTGGCTCCTCCAGACTCACGTCCCGTCACCACCTGCACGAAATTGATTTTTTTAGCACCAGACAGATGGGTGTTAAAAGTCAGGAGTGCAATTTAGGGGGTTTGCAGCAGTCTGGAATGGTTCCTTTATCTAGTTTTTATTGCTCCAGCTTTTCCAGTCCCAGCTGACACATGCAGTAGTCAGGGCTGTTATCAGTTACTGCTGCCTGCTCCTTGCTGCTGATGATTCCCATACCCCAAACCTTTATGGGGGATCCAGGAACGTGAGTGGGTCTGCTCTGCCTTGCCTCACCTCTGTTATCCTCAGTGTCATCAACATCCACAGCCACAAATCTCCCAGCAACTCCCTCAGCAACGCAGGGATCTCCCTCCTGTCCCCATCTCTTCTACCACAGCCAGACCCCAGACACTGCACATTCCTCATGCCCATGCTGCAAGAATGGGCTTTGGTTTGCATTGAGGGAGCCCTGGCTGAGCTGGAGCAGACCCCTTCTGCTTGGCATCAAATGGCATAATCAATGAAAAGATGATTTTGACTAATAATTTGCTCAGAAATTGCTCTCTGGAATGACTGATGCCCCATGGACTACAAGAAACAGAGCTGAGCTGCTCCCACAGAGCAGGGCAGCAGTGCTAAACTGCTGGTGAAAAACACTTCTCCTGCATCACAGTGATTTAAATATGGTGAATTTTTAAGGTAATTCCAGTGTCATTCATGCTGACTTCAGACCATGTCTCATTTTCCTTGCAGCAGTATTCAGACAGATCTCCAGTGTGCTACACACTGAGATTTTAACATTCATTTCCATCTCTTTCTCTTTCTTTTCTTTTTGCTTTTGGGGCTTAGAAAGGGTCAGGAATGTCTGTTCTGTGTCACAGGCTGCATTGCACACCACCACAGCTGCTCCACCAGTGCAAACACTTGGATTCCAGCCCTAGGAAATGTGTACCTGGGTCAGGCTGCTGCAGCACCGGGGGAGGCAACATCCAGACTCTTGCAGCATCATCTGTCCCCAAATTCAGACCCTGCCTGTGTGGTACTGCCTCAGGGTCACCCCAGTGAGGGACACTCTCAGTGAGGAGCCTGACATGCTCTGCTGGTGTGGGGGAACAGGTTAAACATCTGGTGTTGGTCAGATCCATCAGGGAGCTGGAGGACACAGGCTGGCAGAGGGGAGGGTTAAACCAGCCTGACAGCCAGTCCTGGATCTGCAGAGACATTTCTTCTGGGAGAGCCTCATTTAAGCTTAGCTCATGCGGGATGCAGCAGCTTTAAAAACCTAAGTGGGACATGAAATAATTCACAGAGCACCCAGCAGAGCAGTGAGACCCCTTGGAAGGACATAGGAAACGAGGCCATTCCTAAAAGCACTTCCAGCCTTCACCAGCCAGGCAGAGATCCAGGGAGCAGCCAAGGGAATACAGGGACAGTGTCCCCACATCTCTGGAGCTGGACACAGCACTGAACATGATACCTCAGGATTTCAGCTTTTCTATTTTCCATCTATTTGTAATCCTGCAGTTCTTTAGTGCACAGCTCCAAACTCCACGTGCAGTGTGAGCTGCTGCTTTCCCATTTGGGGCAGACACAACAATTCCTCTCCAGGCCTGGCAATCAAGGACACCTCACTGCCTCAGGCCCTGAGAGATGGAAACAAAAGTGAGTTGGGGCAGCAAACTTGGGGTAAAATTACTTCATTAGCTGAAGCTGTAATTGGCAGATGAACCCCCAATATGCAAATGGCCCAAAGTTATAAAAGTATGAAAACCTGTGACCTGCCATCCATTTTTGGGTGTAGCCCTTTGGGGGCTTTGTCTGCCCAAAATGCACCTGGAGGCCCTTCAATAAATGTAACTGCTTTTTATTCACAGAATCACAGAATAATGAGGTTGGAAAAGACCTCTAAGATCATCAAGTCCAATCTATGCCCTAACACCTCCACTAGACTATAGCACCAAGTGCCATGTCCAGTCTTTTTTTAAACACATCCAGAGATGGTGATTCTACCATCTCCCTGGGAAGACAATTCCAGTCTGGTCTCTGTTTTTAGGTAGCCCAAAAAGGCATCAAACCTGTTGAAGATTTGCCCTGCCCAGTGCCCTTGGGGCAGAGACCACCCCAGCAGCCCTTCCCAGGAATTGCTGCCTCCATTCCTTTGGTCCTGCCCCCATCTCTGGCAGGTCTTGCCCTACAGACCCTTGTTCTCACCTTAATTGGCTTTTGGGGCTGATTTCTGATTATGGGAGGGAGATCAGACCTGTGTGCCCCCCTCCCTCCTTCCCCTCCTTTCTCTCCATCTCTAGCCTCAGCTCTGCAAGGGTTAAAACACAGATATTGCCTTTCTGCTCAGTGAACCAAGTGATAGGATTGCAGTTAATGGTAATTTGAACATGTTTGGTCAACTAGAAATACATAACTAGATTGAAACATGAAAATGCCCTACGAATTTATACAACTGATGCATTTGAATGCACTCAGCTGTTAACTTCATTGCAAGAAGGATGGGAGAAATAATTTGCAACAACCCACACATTTTTTTATTGAACCTTTGCAAATAGGAATAACGTATCAAACATATCTCTGTGTCTGCCTCACACCTACAGACAGCAGCAGTGCTCAGGTATGAGTCAGCCACAGCGTTTGGGATCTGATGGCAGAGGTTTTCAGGCACAAAAGATTTCTCTCTCATCTGACCTTGTTCCTTTGATAGCCGGAGCTCTCCCAGCAGTTGTGGGCACACAGACAGCGTCTGCTTCCCCTCCCTCCCACCTAAGCCCTGCACCTCACTCTTGAGTTTAACTTTGAGCTGCACAATGACCACCAGGCCACCCTGCTCAGCCATTCTGTCCCTTAGAGGGGGCTCCGCCGGTGTCACGACCACCTGAAGAACAAAGGATCCCAAACCTCCTCCCCACTTGTACCTGCCAGCAGTCCCAGCTGGATACACTCCCTTTATTTCTAAGAAATGCATCAAAGAAATATAAGCCATGCCTATTCTCCAGCCTCCAAGGAAGGAGGTGGGAGTAGCTCTAGCTGGGATCCCACATGGAAATTCATCCCTGTGCAGAGCTAGAGGCACTGGCTGGGATGTTTCTGCCAGGAGCTGCTCCCGGTTTGGTTTTTCAGACCTCTCATCCCATCCCATCAGGTGCCTCTTGTTCCCTGCTGGGTCTTTTCCCTGCCTGCTGTCCCTGGGAGGGAGATGGAGCTCTTGGATTGTCCATCAGAGCAGCCCTCACCACTGGGCCCAAAAAGGAAAGAGAGAGGATGGAGCTGGGACATGTGGTGGGGCTGGGACTCAGCATCCCCCTTGCTTGAGAGGCTGCAAGTCAATGAGCTGACAGTAAACCCCCCAGCTTTCTGTATTTCCACTTCACCATTTTTCTCCCCTCATCTTGTTAGAGGGTGTAATTTATGTTGTGTGTGTCCATTTACCAGCCATTATATCTTAAATGAAAGAAGAGATGAAACATATTCTCTATTTTAAAGCTTCCAAAATAGGCCTGATTAATATGTCCAATTGATTGTTCAGCTGTTCTACTTGCTAATCTGCAAAAACTAATTAGACAAGTGGGAAACCAAAATACTGGGTCGTTTCCATTGTGTGCTAATGAATGTTCTTTGGTTTAGCAAATGTTTTGTTTCTACCATGGCAAAAGGATAACACTGGAGATGGAGCTGGCTGCCATAGTGGGAAAGCTGCATCACCAGTCAGATCCATAATTGATACGTCTGAGTAGACTGGCCTACAAAAAATTAGATATTGCCTCTCTAGGAACAGACAGCAAACAAGCTTTCTGGGTTAAATCTATTAAAAAAACATGGCAATTTAATCAGATTGCCAGGCTCACGGCCCTTTTTGCCCTCTCACATCCTCACCCCAGCTAAAAAACCCTTTTTGCCCCAAAGATGCCTTTCTGAAAGAGTCCTGAGGGACTTCAGGTATTCTGGAAAGATCCTCTCCTTTCCTTAAGAATTCTCTCAAAGATTGCTGCTTTCAATGCCCCATTTGCAATTTGCTGCTGAAGAAGTGAATTTGCTCTTGGTGTTGCAATTTGGAATGTCTGCACATTGCATCCTTAATTGTTCCAATTACTAATGAGGCTGCTGGGAACCATGTGAGCTCAGGCCTTTGCTACTTTAAAATGGGCACCTAAAACCAGGGACACTAAAAATGGATAATTCAGGTCAGAAGAAGAGAAGAAAGAAGCAGAGAGAGCCGTGCAGGATGTGGGGAGGAATTTGTCTGCAGCTCAGCAGCCAGGAGAAGCCAAGAGTTTCATCTCCAAGTTTCAGTAAGCCGAGGAGAGGTAGTTGAGATGCAAATGTATGCACTTTGTAAATAACCCTTTTACTGCAGGTTAAAAGCCAGTTTCTGGAATTATATACGGAGGAAAGACAATTAGAGCAACTCCCAGTCTGTGACTTGCCTCAGATCAGCACATGTGGCTCAGCTCGGCAGAGTAAAGAGCCCTGATCAGCTTGATCCTCTCCTGTTTGATCTGGAACTTACACAATGAATATCTAATGCCTGCCTGCTCAGTACCCAGCACTCCTTAAACTGAATAACTGATTCCATTACGAGGGCATTAGCTCTGTATGCTCATAATTAATCTCCTCGAGAGAACTAATAGTTCAAAAGAGTTGCGTGGAGCAAGGACATTTTACATTGCACAGCTCGTTTTTCCCTAATTGATTAATTTAAAGCGATCTCTAGAGCCACGTTCTGTGGCACAGAACCTCTTCACTCCACACACGGGGAAAAATAAATAGTACAGCACATTCCTTAGATCCTGGCAAAGCAGAGCAGGAGCACAGCTGTGTGGAGCCAAGGAGAGATGTTCAGGAGCCTGAGCCTGCAGTGCTCAGGGACAGCTGGGAGCAGCAGCTCCTCCCAAAGCTCTGCTCCATCCCCTGCTGCTCTCCTGCAGAATTTCAAAACCAAGAGAGCGCCGCCGACCTCTGCCCTTTGCCAGGCACCTTCTGGAGAGGAAGGAATCTCAGCTTCAGACACAAGGAGAAGGCAAAGGTGACAGCTCTCGCCTGTGTCAGCTCTGCAGCACCTGTAGCAATGTTTTCTCCTTCGTATCCGTGATGTTCTCAATGAACATTTTGCTCTTCCCAGGCCAGGGAAGTCCCTGGCAGCCTGCAGGGCCCTGGGACCCCGTCTCCCTGGGGCTGGGTGTTGCCAGGGACACTGCAGGGATGCTGGGATGCTGCAGGGATTCAGGCTGCCCAGGGAGGTGCTGTGTTGTATTGCACTAAATCGTTTATTTAGTTATTGTTGTTGTTGTTTTGCACTGGGTGTTTGGTATCTCTCCCCACTAAGCCTCAGGTGTGGTGGTCACTCCCCAGACTACCCCTCCCCTCTCCTCACCTGTATCCCAATGGATGTGGCCTCTTGGCTCTGCTTCCCCTTTTTCTGGGCTCAAACCTCCCTGGACAACACCTTCAGACTCTTTTTTCTCTTCTGGACACCACCAGACCCCTCAGCCTCTGTTACCCCCTGGAGGTGGCTCCTGAATAATCAGGATTTAGTCCCGAGGAGAAGAGCGCCTTTCATCTGTGACTTTGGTCCTGTGTAAGATCGTCCCCACGTTCAGAGGTTCTGATTTTCCACAGTCCAATTCATTCTCACACTGAGCACTAAGTTGCAGTTTTTAATGCATCACAAACAGCACATCAAAACAATCCCACAGACAGATCATTCCCAATCCCAAATCACCCCCTCTGTGCCCAGTGAGGCCACAACCAGCCCAGCACTGCGAGGCCTCACTCAATGATTTCCTCTTGGACCAGGTTCGTTTTTAATGAATCCCAGGAGGCAAAACAGACCCCAAAGGGCTGTCCCTTCAAAGGAGGGGATGATTTCCTTCATCACTCTAACAGGCTGGAGGGCACTGGTGTCACCTGGAGGTGCCAGAGGAAAATCATCCACAGGACAAGGCAGTGGGGAGGGAATTCCTCCCAACAGGCCACTGCTCAGTGATAAAATCCCATTCACTGAACACTGTCCTGCTGCACTTCTGTCACAAACACAGAGCTCTGGGGAGCTGATTACATCAATTACTTCTCAGAACACGGTTTTGATCCCAATATGCTTCACTGGATCAGTAAATAGAAAGTGTGCTCAGAGAAAAATGGCCTTTTAGAACTGGCAAAATGCTGTGGCTGCTGCTGAGAAACTGCCAAGTGCGTGTGGTGCAGCAGGCACGACACACAACTAACCACAAGGACCATCAGCTAAACTGAAAACCAGAGGGTTTGCTGCTGGAACCAAATATTCCTGCCACAGCTGACCCCAGGAGGGCTCACAACACTTGAGTGTTGCCATCATACCCAAGTGATTTCATTAACTTCTTATAATCTGAATTAAGCAATTAGTTGTTTTTCTAAATAGTGAAGCACAGAAAAGATAAGAACACCAAACCCAGGCCTTGAAACGAGTCTTTGCTGCTCAGGAGATGCTGACAAGGTGTTGTAGCAGGATCTGCTGGATCCTGAAGGGATCAGACACTGCAAAACAGTCCCAAAACAGGCTGGCTAAAAGCACCAGCTGCACTGGCTCTTGGATCAAGTGTGAATCGTGATGCAGTGGCCTCCATAAGACCCTGTGGACTTGCAGTGTGGCAAAGCTCCTGCTCCACCTGCCCAACCTCCACAGCAACTGCCCCAATTCCTGCCACCTCTACCAAAGTTTTACATACAGGTTTACCAAGGTTTTACATACAGGGCATTTAAAGAAAAGTTTGAGCATAGTGGAATAGAGGGATTTGCCTTGGGCGCCACGGTGGCTGCTTGGCTGCAGTGCTGGTTCTATTTATGCCTTGTTGGCTTTGCATTTTTGGCAGAGCTCCATGTGCTGGTCTCAGACCTGGGGTTTAGCTCCAAGCTGAAGCTGTTTTCACTCTGTGCCCTGCTCTGCCCATGCAATCTCCACTGGGGCAGTTCCCACCCCAGGGCAGGACTGGCATTGATATTGCCATCAGCCCTGTAGGAAAATGTCCATCACACCTAAAATGGTCCCACAGGGACAGGATCCCCTGGCATCAACCTCACAGAGAGGCAGAGGTAAAGGAAAACACCTTTCTCAGAAATAAAATGTGTTTCAGTTGAAACCAAATCATTCATTCTGCTCAGAACCAGGTACCAGCTGACCACCCCAAATTTCCAATAGTACCCAAAATTAAAGGACAGTCTCCAGTAGCTGCTGCAAATGCTACATAATGATTTCCTGTTATTTAATTCTCTGAGAGGTTTGATAGCTTTCCATAAGTCAAGGTTTATTTGCCTTCCCTTGAATGTCACGCATAATTCTTGTGGAAATGTTTATTTGCCTAATGCAACTTTTAGTGTCCAGGTTATTTATTCCTTCCATTTGTCAGCTAAAAGAAAGCCCCCCTTAGCCTCCAGCCTGATTACTTACAGTAATGTGGTGGCTCAAGCTCTTTCATCTTCTCACTGTGACTGAAATGCATTTACAGCTGAATGGATTATCACCAAAAAAAATCTAATTTTAAAAAGTATACTACATATTAATACACTTTGCATTGTACATAAGTAATCTGTGAGCTAAAAGCTAATCAGAAATTTCTATTTTGTTAACTGTGAGGATTAACCAATAAAGGGGACGTGTATGGGGAGTTTCAGAATGAGGAAACGACGGGGTTTTTATCTCTGTTATTTGTGTGACAAGTCCCACGAGGCCTCGCTCATCACACCTCACTGGGGATGTGCAGGTGCACTGACCCAAGTTCACCCAGAGCTGAAAGCTGCTCCACAGCCCAGCGTTTCTCCCAACATCTCAACATTCCAACATCCCAATATCCCAACATTTCAACATCCAAAATCCCA